>OX579661.1:3125660-3468496 GCA_951230895.1 Carpatolechia fugitivella
TTAACCATAAAAAAATAATATAAAATATCTTTATTTGTAACAGCGGTTTTACATTTCACCAGGGGCAGGTGTCTCCTATTAAGTTATGAACCATATCCATAGCTAGGCGGTTTCATTTTTTTGTCTATAAGTTGCCAATTAAACTAAAAATCGATTATAAGTGAAAATTTCCGGGATATTCTCATTCCGGAACATTCAATGGGTCCCGGCTACCTGGCAACCTTCTGAGGGATAACATGTTGAATCGAGTTACCTACTCACAGATAAAGCTACTCATTGAATCAATTAAATAGCTTTCGACTACTGAGTACGTTTAGATTTTCGTTTCGAGGAAATGAAATGAAAGGAAAAATAACATTATTTCCTTTCATCTTGATTCTGTTTAAGGGCAATTGGGACTTAGATTTTTTATATCACAGGCTATATCGATTGACCGACTTCAGCACTCTCAGTCTCAATTTCTTCTAGGCATGCACGTACATCGCTGCAAGGATTCCAGAACAGCCCAGGTCTCGATGGAGTCGAAGGCTTTCTCGTAGTCCACGAATGCTAGATACAGCGGCTGATTATACTCTTGCGACTTCTGTATAACCTGTCGCACTGTGTGGATGTGGTTTACGGTACTGAAACCTTTTTGAAACCCAGCTTGTTCCGGAGGCTGGAAGAACCTGATTGACCTGAGGAGGGTCGCTGGTGGTGGCTGGATGAGGAAAGCGGGTGATCGTGCGCTTTGGCGTGACTGCAATAGGCTGATAGATTGATTGATGCATGTATATCGTATCTAACAATTAATAAGTTTTTAATTTGAAATTGTATAAATTAATAAAAACATAGGAATAATAATAAGGTTATAGTACGGCGCTTTGCTATATAGCTATATCTCTCAGGCTTAGATCAAATATAGTGGCTTCCAGGCATATTTTGATAGGTTATGTATAGGTAAACTAAAACAAACTAGGTAAACTTATATGTGCCGTGAGGTGACGACAGAGTAGAATACATTTGTCACCAACGCCTACTCTTCCCGTGGGTGTCGTAAGGGACCCCCCACACGAGTGTCTTTCTAGCGTCGTCGTCTTGCCAGCGTTTGCGCATCGTCGACGCGGCGTTGGCGCGCCGTCGCCGCGACGCCAGCGCTGGGCCACTGCCGAACGCCGGTCTACGCAGCGCTGGCGCCGCGTTTGCATTGTGCCTGTTGCGTACAATCAGTGTGAAAATGGATTCCGACGAAGAAACACTATTGCTAACGTTACTGCTTAAGGCGAAAATTACGTAAACGAAAAATAAAGAAACATCATCGTAAATTTTGGGAAGATCCTTTGTGGAGTTTTCGAATTCAGGAAAGCGATTATTTCGTATTATATTGTAAACGTATAAAACGTAACAAAAAACACTTTTATGATTATTTACGAATGCCAAGACGAACGTTTGACGAGCTTTTACAACTGATTCAAAACGATATAAAATTCCAAGATACCAATATGAGGATTTCAGTGGGGAGAGGGTTGTGCATTGCATTGTACTTGCTCGAAAAAAACGTTGCGCTGCGTAGACTGGCGTTCAGTAGTGGCCCAGCGCTGGCGCCGCGAGGATGTCACGCCAGCGTCGTCGCGTCGACGCTGCGCGAGCGCTGGGAAGACGACGACGCTCGAAAAACGCTCGTGTGGGGCTGGGAAGACGACGACGCTCGAAAAACGCTCGTGTGGGGGGTCCCTAAGAGGCGACTTAGGGACTACACATTGAACAGGGAACGGGCAGCAGCGCTCTCTGATACAGTAACCTTTTAATCTGCGATCTCCAACCCCTCCATGGCAAAACCCTCCACTTGAGTGGAGGAGGCTCATAGTCCAGCAGTGGACTGTAACGGGCCGTTTGATTTGATTTGATGAAACTTCTGTATGGTATTGTATAACTGTGTTCATTTCTTCAATTTTCGAGTCTGGATGTCAGTTATCACTTACATATAGGTACGCAATTTAATATTGATTTGGATTATTACTATCGTAGGTTAGTTAATGAAATAAAGAAAGTCAAAACATTCAGACAATAAGAAGCGAACCATAAACTCAAAATTTAAAACTACGACTGCAAAAAAGGTTATAAATACACTAGAAACAAAACAAAGCTCTTACTCCAACTCGGCATAAGCAAATAGTTTTTTTTTTCTTCTTGGTTAAGATAAATAAGTAAAGAATAAAATAATAAGTAACACCAACTGCAGTTTCCATTGTTTCACGCAGCGCTATCTAAAACAATGTTTTTTTCAGGCAATTTCTCAATAGCGAAGTAGCTTTGTCTCGCGCACAGAAACATAACGAGGTGATTTTTTTTTATTATCCATTCCAGGAAAACCGGAACAGGAAACTCCTGGCGCTTAAGGGGCTACCAGACTGGGCACTAGCGCCACTTCGAAAAAAATCATAACTCCGAAAAACCTAAATATATTAAAAAAGTGGACGATCATTTTAAAGTGTAGGTACTTAAAAACTTAGGTAGGTAAAAACGGCCGTTATTAGCACTTTCGCTATCTGTTACTGCAATTAACAATAGATAACTGAATTTATTAATTCTAAAAAGAAACAATTTGATCGTTCATATTTTTGATATTTTGTGTTTTCACTAAGTTATGATTTTTTATCCAAGTGGCGCTAGTGTTCACATAGGGCACCCCCTTAAGTCCAGAGGACACTTGCACTTATAATAATAAAAGCTCACACAAAGTATTTAACATCAAAGAAAAGGTATTTAAAAGTACGTACGTAAAATGCGATTAAAAGAATAAGATGGGGTCTTCACGCGGATTTAGTAAGGGCTACAATGTATTTTTGTATTTTTTATTTTGGTATTAATCAAAGCTTATGTTGCAGCCTCTACGCACAGCTTCGTGCTGGCCATTGAGATGACAGACAGACAAGACATTTAGAAAAACGAAACGACGACCTGACGAGACAATTGAATGTGGACTAGAACTTCAAGACAAAAGGTTGTGTGAATAAAGACATTGTACAGATTATTCGCTGGCTTTTCCTGAATCGACTCTTCAGCTTATATCTAAGATACATGAAATTATCTTCGCCAAACTATGAGAGTAGTTTGTAGGCGACGCACTCTTTACATTTGTTCTTTACTGAATTGATTATATATAGGTAGGTATATATTTTTATCTATTAACTTACGCTATATTTCTTATTCTATTTTTGCACTTTTGATAATGACTACATGCAATCATTTAATTTTCTTTTTATGCTTACCTTACTTTTTATTTTATCTTTATCTGACAATAACTTAAACCTGTTACTCACTTTAGGAATTATATATTTTCTAATTCTCTGACCATAGTAATAAATTTGACATCTGTCAATCCTATCCTATCCGCCTATCTAGGCGCCAAAAATTAAAAGGGTTCGTAGTTGAATAACCAGAATTATAGTAAAAATCTTTTCAGATCGCATCCCGCGTTTTCGCATTTAAAATCGTTGGACGTTTCATTCCACGCTGAAAAAGAGCTCGGTGAATAATACCTGCACAGTTGCACACATCACAAAAGAGTTAGGTTACGTAATGTAAGTCTAAGGCCTCGGGAGACGCGGGGCGTTTCGCGGCGCGTCATCGGGCGTCCCATAATATGTTTGAAGTTGGGCGTCGCCTCGCGCGGCATGGGTTTCCCTAAAGCCCAAGTCACACAGAGCGGGAGCGGCGCGGTCCGGGGCCGGGACAAGCGGGACGGCGCTATGCCGCGCCATAGCACTGTCCCGCTTTCCCGGCCCCGGACCGCCCCCGGCACGGCTCTGTATGACTGGGGCTTAAACGAGGCCTTTGGTCTGGCCTAATCGCCGTATTAGTATAGACTCGAGCCCCTCAGAGGGGATATTACGATATAACGGACCCGCGATGTTGAGTGACTTATTTCATGGTTGCATCACTAAATGTGCCTATTCCAGAGATATCAGCAGTTAACGTGTTGAGTCAATATTTTACTTCTGTTTACTGAAATGAATCGATGGCCATTCATTACCCGAGGCGACACGGTTTCATATTTTTGCAGGAGTTTGGCCCCAGGTGGCGTCATCTGTTACTGTCCCCACTTTTACTAAGAACAGGTATAAATAAAAGAAGCTGGTAGCTAGCGAGTAAAGTATAGTTTGAATAGTAAAGTGTTTTGTAGTTTTTAATTAAATTAATATGAAATGAATTCCTGACAATACTGTTTATAAAATTAGTTTATATTAATTACACAACTGCCCAAAAAAGAAGTTTCATAATCAAATAAATAAATAAACAACTTTAAATACCTGAACAGATTATCGGGGTGTCGCGCAGGGTTGGAATCAGGCTCCCATAAAATTATTGTCTATGGATATTTTTTACCAAAAAAATATACTATGTTTTGTTTTTGTGTTGAAAACATTTTAGATTAAATAAAAATCATTGTTATTGACACGTTATTTTAATATTATCACATAAATCTAGGTAAATTACTTTATAAAATCACTTAATAAAATGAGAACCTCTAATTCAGCAAATTTTTCAATGGAAACTTCATCGATCGCGCGAAATTTGTTGCTATACATTCATCATCATCATCACTCAAGCAGAAAAAAATATCCATCTCTTTTCCTCAAAATGACATAAGCAGCAAAACATTGCACGGGGAATACCCACAATGCTTCTCGTTTTCATTTGATTTTGGCATACGGCAAAGAAGTCCGTGCATTAGGGTTAATGTCAATTAAAAAACATTTGGATAATTGCGTATTAAAATTATGGTATTTTCGCGTACAATCCAAGCATTACGATACTATATACTACGCAACATGAAACTATGGTACAAATATGTAGTATAATTATACTACGAAATCCAACCCTGGTGTCGCGTCGTTAGAATCCTTACATGTGCGACACTAGCTATAATTTTTTTGGCAGGGCAGTGTTTTTCTCACATCATCATCAACAGCTCATATACGTCCCCACCGAGGGGCTCGAGCCTACCCTGAATTAGGACGACTAGGCCTTAGTCGACCACGCTGGCCCAGTGCGGGTTGGTCGACTTCACACACAACCTTTGAATTTCTTCGCAGGAGTGTGCAGGATTCATCGTGATGTTTTCCTTCACCGTAGAACGTCGAATAAACGTAATATGAATTCGAAATTCGAAAACACATTGGTACGTAGTGGGGATCGAACCCGCGTCTCCGGACGGGAGGAAGCGGCCCTAGCCACTAGACCACCGACGCTCTTCTTTTTCTGTTCGTATTTTTCTCTACTTCTTAGTAATAAATAACACAGAAAGTTACGATCCATTATGTGGAACAGAATAGAAAAACGTTTATTCAGCATAGCACTAAATACAAATGATAACATGATGTACGATTGATTATTCGACGATATTACAATGAAAGAAAACATCATGATGCAACTTGCACACATCTATATAATAATGCTAATAAATATTTGAGTATTTATAAGGACCCTAAGATAAGATGTAAAAATAAAGTAGCGGCGTGGCTTTTGGAGCTTGACTTTAACGAAGCCGAAAAATTGTTACTGTCATTGTAAAAATTAAACGAAGCGTGACATCACTCTTATACTCGTGCATCTCGTGTTCCACATTCCCACTCACCCTGTCTAGTGGTAGATTTAAATTCCGACCCCAAGACTTATTGTCGTAGGGCTAGACAGGTACACTTACACTCCTTATACACACTTACACACTTCCACTCACCCTGCCTAGTGGTAGACATCAAATCCGACCCCAAGACTTATGTCGCAAGTCTGAGCAGGTACACTCACACTCCTTACTTACTTGCACACACACCACGCATTCCATACAATTTAATTATTTTAGCTAAGTTGCACTGTATTGATGACTGAGAGGGGGACCTGGAGTCCTAAGATACAGGCATTGGCTTAGTTTAGGCTCCAGATGCCCCACAAACAATCTTGCAATGTATTAATTGTGCAGTAGTTAAGTTTACTATGTTTTATTGTTTGTTTGTTTGTGGAGCGTAATAAATACAATTTTTATTATTTTATTATTATTTATCTGCAATTAATTGTAAGGTTGTGAACTTGCGTGTAATGTGCAGTCGATGAACCCCAGCGTGGTGAGGCATGATCGATCACTCTAACTAATTCAGGGTGGGCTCGAGCCCCTCGTTGGGAACGTAAATGAATGAGCTGGTAACAATAACAGATGCAAACAATCGCAAAGCGTACTCCTATGTTCTAGTCCCTCCCAGCCCGTGGTTCACCTGTATTGACCATCTAGATGTTGTTTTTTTTTCATTTACCTATTTGGGTTAAAAAACGGTTTAGTTTGGTGATGATGCCACTTAAGGTAGCTTATAAAAATCAGCCCAGTCAGTTTACAAACACAAGTAATCAGAAATGGCCCGACGAGCGCCTAAATTAAACAAGGTAGCCCTTCATCTGTGAACATAATGAAGCATATTTTATAATTTCGCTATGTCGTCGGTTAAACTTCAAAAACAGAACACCATTTATCAGGGCCAAAACGGTCACTGACCGCGAGTAATTTAATTGTAATTTAGTTTTTTATTTAGAGGTACTGGCAAATAATGGTCCATTTGCAGAGCTAGTTCACTATCGATCCTGGCTGACCTTAATCGACCCCTAATGACATATTTCCTGGTTGCTGCCAACAATGGAGCTTGATTTGTAAGTGGCCCGATGAATGGACGTATTTCTTGCTGTGAAAAGTGTTTTTTTTTCCTTTATCCATCTATACCAGTGTTATAAATGCGAAAAGACGATCTGTCTCTCTGTTTGTCGCGTTCACGGCTAATCTGCTGAACCGATGTTGATAAAGTTTGGTACTAAAATATATTTGATTCCTAAAGGACATAAACATTATCATTGCGTTTCAATGAAATATTGCTCCGCTATTATTAATTATTAGTTATATTTTCAAAAAGCACTTTCGTGATATTTCCTTTGTACTTCTAATTTACACTTTTATTTAATAATTCCGGATATAATTAAAAATCATTGTAAGTAAGACTTACTAGAATTTACTATACTTTTTAACGTAGGAAAAAGTATAATTTCAACGAGAACAACCCGCAAATAATGCAGGCGGAAAGCTAATTTTAAATAAAAAATGAAAATGATTTTTTTATTTCAATTTCTAAATTAATCTTCAAGGCATCGCAGGTCGCGCCGAGGGCGACAGATCTAGGACGCGTTGTGAACATCTGATCTGACGTTTCAATTTCAGTCCAACAGAGCAGAGATTAATCTCAAACGGGAAATCATCTTCCAGCCACTACTTGAAACTTCTCAGCGGTACTTTATAGTAGAAAAGTCGATTGAGATAAAAGCCACTATTCTGGCCGCGACGTAATTTAAAAAAAAGTTTTGTCCATAATGTTTACTAAAATTCTAGTAATAGTCACTTTTTTATAATTAGTTCTTTTTAACCTTATATTATTAGAATTGACCTGTCTGAGTAATGATACAAAACAAACAGTTATCAATATTGTTAAGCATGTTGTCTTTACCTCTCCGGAAGTTTTCGCAACTGCGATTCACAATTAGTTTTATTTTATTGTCTACATCTCTTCTAGAAGACCAAAAACCTACGTTAAGGTTAAACATCAGCTGCAATGGCGCCACCAATTGAAATAAATCATTTACTAATTATCAGTAACTTCCGATCGAAATTATTATGTGTTTAACGATAATAGAAGGGTTAATCATTTTAGTTATTGCTTTATAGTCCTAAATATAATCAATAAGCAATGTAAGTCGTAAGTGTTAAAAGTGGCCACTAACTTCGATCGAAGTCACTGACAACAAGTAAATGATTTATTTCTATTGGTGGCGCTACTGCAGCTGATGTTTAACCTTAAGGTCTATTCGATGTTTGGTAGCTCGAAAACGCTGCTTTCGATTTATATCTTTGTCTCCTTTAAACGAAGAGATCAGGCGACACTGTTTATGGTGTGGTGACGGCAGGGATAAAATACATTTGTCACCAACCCCTACTCTTCCCGTGGGTGTCGTAAGAGGCGACTTAGGGACTACACATTGAACAGGGAACGGGCAGCAGCGCTCTCTGATACAGTAACCTTTTAATCTGCGATCCCCAACCCGCCTGCCAAGCGTGGAGATTATGGCAAAACCAAACACTTAAGTGGAGGAGGCTCATAGTCCAGCAGTGGACTGTAACGGGCCGTTGATTTGATTTTTTGATTTGTTTATGGTGTCACTTTAATTTGCCTGAAAACAAATAGGCCAGGGCGATTTCTATTTTCATGCCGGAATCGTAGCTTATACTTACCGACTACTTCAAACTGTAGAGGGTTTTAAAGATAAAGTGGGCTGAGTGAAGGCAAAGAGCTCGGAATATAAATGAATCTAAAGGTTTTGATATTTCAAATAAGTAACCTTTTTAAGGTGATTTCACGATTGCATCTTTGTAGGAAATATTGTCGTACAGTCATCATCATCAACAGCTCTTATACGTCCCCGCCGAGGGGCTCGAGCCTACCCTGAATTAGGGCGATTAGGCCTTAGTCGACCACGCTGGCCCAGTGCGGGTTGGTCGACTTCACACACAACCTTTGAATTTCTTCGCAGGAGTGTGCAGGTTTCATCGCGATGTTTTCCTTCACCGTAAGGGCGTTTGCGCACTCATCCGTATCCGATTCTTATCCGGTCCGTTTTTGATCCGTAAAAAAAACGGACGATAATTTCACGTCTAGCGTTTGCGCACTCATCCGTATCCGATCCGGTTTTCATTCGTATTCGAGACGATATTGTATGATATTGTCGTAGTGATGTGCCGAGTCGAGCTGACTGACTGAGCTGATCTCGACCATAATGCTATAGAAGTAAGAAGCGTTCAAGGTCAAAGTGTTAACACTGTACCACTGTTTGATGAGCAGTCAACTGTACTCGAGAATAGATTTCGGGTATTTAAAGAATTCGAATACTAGGTTGATCTTTTTTAATTATATCTACTTATGTAATGTAGATCCCGCAATAAAGTCGCTCACGTTACTCGTATAGTTCGTTTCACGTAAATATAAACCTGGAGTCTCTTGTCTCGAGTGTGCATTCGATTATTTTTGTAACGAGTACTAAAATACTTGTTTATCAAAAAATTGTCAATTTGGCACATCACTAGCAGCGCGAGCTTTCCCCTCCCCGTACCTCACTCTTCATCCGTAAAAAAATCGTGTAGTGCGCAAGCGTACGTACAATTTGTATGGCGGCCACTTCGACTCGGTTTTGATCCGTAAAAATACCGATCCGGAGTGAGAAAGGATCGAAAACGAACCGGATACGTATGGGTGCGTAAGCGTCCATACAATTACTAGGACGGCCAAACCGAATCAGAAACGGATAAGAATCGAATAAGAACCGGATACGTGTAGTGCGCAAACGCCTTAAGAGCGTCGAATAAACGTACATAACATACCTATATATTCGAAATTCGAAAACACATTGGTACGTGGTGGGGATCGAACCCGCGTCGTTTGTGCAATATTTGTCGCCTAGAATGAACGACGCTCAAAAAATGGCACCAAGAAAACAAAGCAAATAGCTAACTGACCATATTGACGCGGAGCGGTTTGAGACTGTATGAGTTTAACGTGGATCTAAGTTCGTAGGGTGTAAAAGAGTAAAAAGCTAAAAAAAAACCCGAATAACAATAAAAAACCGGGTGCGTTTTAGAACATGCACGGTGAAGGGTTTGTAGACTGGATGAAGTTATCACAATTTGCGAGTTTGTTACCACGGTTATATTTAACCCGCAAATTGTGATAATGTTAGTGTAGTGAACAACCACGGAAATCTCAAAACATATATTGGATGAAGTTAGTAAGTATGATCGAAAAACTTTTACTTTTCGGTTCGAGCTTACTTTGAATTAAGACGATGAGGCCTCAGTTGACAATGCAACCCACACGGGGCCGAAGAAGTTGACAATGTTGGCCCTGAGCACACACACACAACCTTTGAATTTCTTCGCAGGAGTGTGCAGGTTTCCTCACGAGGTTTTCCTTCTCCACGAGAGCGTCGAATAGACGTACATGAATTCGAAAACACAGGTGCTTTATTTATACCATCAGTAGTATGCTGATGTATTTCGAGGATATAGGGTGACGACGACAGTAATGACCTTATGAGCTATCCCACCACGCAAGATAAGGCGATCTGGCATCAAGTTGCGGAAATCCGCCCATTCTACTGTCATCTGTCTGTCATGTCATTCTGTTGTTCTGTCCGTGTGTTCCAGTCCCAGTTGACGGAAGCCTCCTACTGTGTGGTTTGTAGCGAGATAATAAATAAATTATTATTATTATTTTATTATTATCCCTACCAAACATCGTCAAAAAATATTGTCCCTGTTTCCCGCTACACGGTGTATATTTAATGCGAAGCCCGATTCGCGTGCGCGGCATTAGGCATGCATAACGTGCGCCACTGGGAGTCTGCGGTATCTACCTGTGTCATCTTTCATGTTGTGTATGAATTGTATAGTCCACCGCTTGTCAAGCGACAGTTTTACCTTTGCAGCGTCCTAACCTTTAGCAGCGGCGAAGCGGTACTCAATGTAAGTGTAAGGATTGTCGTAATTTTAATATGACACTTGTCGGAACGCATTTATGACATTACATCAACCGTAGCAATTTATGTTTGCGCAGATTTATCAATCGTGTGTCGCTAAATGTCAGAAGAACATCTGTCCGATATACTAACTGCAGATTTGTGAATTTTTAAATCGCTAAATTGACAAGTGTAGCAGGCGTAATTGTGACACTTGTTGAATAAGACTTTGATTTTGATGCTAACTGTCCGATAATGTCATTTTTATTACAAGCTTTTATTTAACTTGCACTGTATTGGCTGTAAGTAGGTTTATGTTCGGGCGGAATCTTGCAACTCAATTTTGAAGCACTTGCTGCCATTGGATTTTGCTGAAATTTGGTACACTTATGTAACCGCGATGACAATGCAATATTATGGTACCACGGAGCTGGTCTGATAATGAAGACGGAAGGTGGTCAAAGGAACTGCTTAAATACACAACACAACCTAGTCGTGTTTGGGCTCGTTAGATTTGTCTTGACAAGGATACTCCACTCCACGGCTTTTTAAAAAGGATTTTTAATTAAGCTTATTTAAAAGTAGGCAGCCTGCGGAGTGGTCACGATAAGAATTAGACAGAATGCGAAATAGGCTGTTTGCCATGTGGGCCGATTGTGAAGTAGTCACTTGGAGTAGCGTCAGAATGAGAAATTGGCTAATTGATAAGTAGACCTCTGGCGCCTGAGGGAAAAGTAAGTGTGATTTATGTCATAATGTTCGTGTGACGCTAGTCGTAATATAAAAGTGATGCTTGTTATAATTTAATAACAAAAAATGTAGGTAAGTGTGACGCTTGTCTTACTGCGTACGTGTCATTTGTAATGTACTGATGTAAGTTTGACACGTCTTATCAGTGACGCTTGTAATATTGTATAAAGCCCAAGTCACACAGAGCGGGAGCGGCGCGGTCCGGGGCCGGGACAAGCGGGACGCCGCTATGCCGCGCCATAGCACCGTCCCGCTTTCCCGGCCCCGGACGGCCCCCGGCACGGCTCTGTGTGACTTGGGCTTAAGTGCGACGCTTGTCGTAACGCAAGTGTGGCTTGTCGTAACGCAAGTGTGACGTGTCGGATCGGATATGGTACGTACCCGTCCCTCGCTCTTCCAGTAGATGAAGAATCCATACTCGTCGACCTTGAAGAGACAGTTCTGCTCCAGCTCCGTGTTGTCCTTCTCGTCTGTCCATCGGTCGAACACGCAGCCCTGAAAACAATACTCCGGTTTACATACATGATAGCTTTGACGCCGAAAAATAGAACAAAATAAAAATATAATAAATGTATTGTGTAAAATATACAATAAAACTACTACAGACTCAATACAAGGGAAATAACAGCACGAGATTGAACAAGGAAAATCTTGTATTTCAGGTTAAAATAAATAAATAAATAAGTGGGGACATCTTCACACATGGCCATCTGATACCAAACTAAGCAGAGCTTGTACTATGGTTACCAGACAGCTGATATACATTACATAAATAGATAAATAGATAAACAACATACTTATATAGATAAACAACAACCAGACACAAGGCAAACACAAGTGCTCATCACACAAATGTTTGCCCTGGGCGGGATTCGAATCCGCGACCCTGTGCGTCGGAGGCAGATACACGTTTTTCATAAAACTTCTTTTTTTTTTAAATTTTCAAACCTTGATTAGGTATTTTATTTTATTGATTAGGATTAGTTAAACAGATTTTTGATTGTTTATGATCTTCCATTAATTTAAGACACTATGTTAAATTGTGAATTGATAATCATAATGCTTTACCCTTTCGACTAAAATAATATAAACACAGATTGTTTTCCGTATTCGGCGAATTCGATTCTAGTTCAACAAAGAACAGCATTTTTTCCACCATGCATGTATGGTACACCTATTTGATTGTATGATAAATAAAAACGTTAGAATCTATTTCAACTGTAAATCAAAAACGCCTAGAAGGTAAGTTAGATTAACGAAATGCAGGCGGCTGATACAAATTTCAAATTGTTGGTAGTTGAGAGGCTGTTTAAAAGGATCCATTTTATAAAGTTTGGAATCGAATAAATAAAAGATGAGAAATAGAATAACAATTTACAGCTGCTACCAAAACATGGTCGTTACAATTCTGTTTTTGTTAGTATACTGTTGAATGTATAAAAAATACTAAAAAGGACAGTGTAAGTTATTCAATTTTATGTAGGGAAACGGCATATTATGTGATATATATTGTGTGTTAGCATACTTTGAAATCAACCCCATATTTAACAACGTAACTTCAAAATAAAAACTCATTTAAAGAAATATACTTCTCATCAAAAAAATCGAAACACCTTGCAAGTTTATGTTTTGCAAGGAATAACAGAAAGGCTCTTCTCCTCTATGTCTGCATTCTCATGTTTTGTGGGTAGGTTAAATATACTCACCGGCACATCTAACCGCCCACCCTTCATTTCAGGGAATACTCATTAGTTACAGCTGATGTTAGTTAAAAAGTAGTTCATTTAACGTTTATTTAAGTGTGTTTAATTTATCGTAAAATTATCAACTAGTGGCTCTGTGAGCTATAGACCTCGCGAGTCTGTATATCTTTTCATATTTATTTTTATTTTTTCTCCACAAACATCCCCAACCCCTTGATTTTTTATTTTTAAATTAAATTAAATTAATATTTTTTTTTTATTCTTTTTTTTTATCTTACTTTTTTTATTGGTTAAGAAATGTGACCTGTAGAGGAAAACAGCCTCAGCGGTAGATCTTGTAAGCTGGCAACCCCAATAACTCCGTCATTTTTTAAAATTTCCAAAAACTGGCTCAATAAAAAATTAGATTAATTTATCGAACCTGCTCACAAAATTTCACGAGAATCGGTTGAGAAACGCGACCTGTAGAGTGAAACAAACAAACAAACAAACAAATCCACAAACAGATGGACATACAAAAGCAAATTTGGCCAAGCTGAAGCAGAGACGCTTCGCTCGCTCGGTCAATAAAACAATTGTAACGTATAACAATAAGTAAAGTTTAAAATTAACCCGAAACACAAGGGTGGGCGGTTAGATGTGCCGGTGAGTGTATATAGTAGTTTTTTTTCTATTTATTCAGTTTTTTTAGATTTTTAAAATGGCGGTGATATTGGGGTTGAAAACGTAAAAAATCACCATTAAAAAAAAAGAATTCGCGAGGTCTACAGCTCACTGAGCCCCTAGATAACTAGAACCAACTACAAAACGTGCTTTTCGAAGCGCATAAAATACTCACTTTCAGCAAAGGCTCGGGCACGGGGATCTGCCAGTTGAACTCGAACTTCTTGGTCATTGTGAAAGCTCCTCTCTATCTCAGCGTCACTACTTCTTCTTGCTACTTCTATTGGTTCGCCATGGTCGCTTCCCTGTTAACAAACAAATGACAATTATAAAAAAATACTGTTCCAATGCAATCCATGTGTAGACCCCAAAATAAGGAGTAATCTACGAGTATAATTACTTTTAACATGAAGTTTGAAAAAAAAAAAACGTTTATCACTTGTCCCTAGGTGAATCTTTTCATTCACCTAAAAAGAAAGAGACTTCCTATGTACATTTTATTGTATGGAGCGTATTGAAATGTATTGTTGTTGTTTGTCACACAATAGTGTATTGTCGTTGGTATAGACACTATAGACAACCAACCCACGGATGTTCCTTGATACGGAACCTGTGCTAGCAAAATATGTCAAATATGTGTAAATTAATATTAGGTCCTTACATATGAAATTGGCGTTTTGTATGGGAGGAACAAAAAGTCGAAAAATTTTTATATAGTATATTTATTTAATCAAAGTATGAGCCATTGTAATCTATGCACTTTTGCCATCTCATAGGTAGTTCATTGATCCCTTTACTAAAAAAACCATTCGGACGGGAATCAATAAAATCTTTGAAGGCGATTTGGACTGCCCCATCTGAGTTGAATTTTTTCCCTTGCAAGAAGTTATCCAAATTTCGAAAAAAATGGTAATCTGTTGGAGCAAGGTCCGGGGAGTACGGTGGATGCCTTAGACATTCCAATTGAAGCTCTTCTAATTTGCTAGCCGTCTGTTGTGCAGTGTGTGGTCTAGCGTTGTCGTGAAGCAGCAGTGGCGTAGAGCGATTGACCAGCCTCGGTTGTTTACCAGCTAGCTTTTCCATCATGGTTTGCAATTGCTGACAATAGTCATCTGCCGTAATCGTCTGGCCAGATTTGAGAAAACTGTAATGAACGACACCGGCGCTAGTCCACCAAACGCTTACAAGTAACTTTTTATTGGTCAATTTTCGCTTGGAGCAGGCTTTGGCTGGCTTGCCAGGGTCCAGCCATTGCGATGAGCGCTTCCGATTATCGTAGAGAATCCACTTTTCATCACAGGTAATGATTCGATTTAAAATCCCTTCGTTATTGTGCCGGTCAAGTAATGTAACGCAGCAGTTGACGCGCGTTTGCCGGTTTGCTTCACTCAATTCGTGAGGAACCCACCTTTCAAGTTTTTTAATCTTCCCAATTTGCTTCAAGTGGATTAAAACAGTTTTATCACTAACACCGAAGCCTGCAGCTAACTCGGACGTGGTTTGCGATGGATCCGCTTCCACAATAGCCTTCAATGCTTCATTATCAACTTGGGTCTCCGGCCGTCCACGGGGCTTGTTTTGCAGGTCGAAATTTTCAGAACGAAAACGTTGGAACCAAAAACGCACTGTGTTTTCTTTTGCGACACAACCGCCATACACATCATTAACCCTTCGAGCCGTTTCCGCAGCACTGGTGCCACGGTGGAACTCGTACTCGTAAATAACGCGATATTTCAAATTTTCCATTTTGTAAATCGAGCGATGCAAACAGAAAAAAGATAAGTAAAAAAACAAATGAATGACGGTTTACGAAACACAACTACATGTGGAAATAGCTGTATAAATTTGAATTTCGAATTCCTAACCAAATAGGAGAAATTTGTGATCAAAGTGGCCAGTACGACAAAACGCCAATTTCATATGTAAGGACCTAATAAATACTTTTTTATTGAATAGTTACTTTTTTCATTTCTTAAACCATAAAAAATATATATCACAGTTTTAACACTAAACTAAACAATACACGCCTTTCAGAAAATATTATTTGAAGAATCTGTATATTTTGTGTACAGTTAGTAACAAAAATTGTTTAATAGTTTTTTTTTTTTTTAATAATAAAGATTTTTTATTTGTTCCCACAGACTTAAACTAAAAGTACAAAGTTTAATAACAATTTAAATGTAATTTAAGAATGTGAGAACCTGGTGTCCGTGCTAGGTAAAAACCTGTGTGACGGATCGCCAGGCCCCACGTTTTTCAAATAAAAGGTAATATATAAGGTAAGGTAATAAAAGGTAATAAGAAAAAAAATTGTAATATAGAATTTTGTTAAAACTGCGTACAGATAGAAAGAAAATATCATTTATTATCTATTTGGTGGCCATAATGCACAAAATTTTATTTTTTATTAATTTCTTTCATTAGCAAGTTTTACTATAGGTTCTTTTACTATACATACCTAGTATTATCTAGTCAATGCTC
The DNA here is from genome assembly GCA_951230895.1 of Carpatolechia fugitivella. Taxonomy (NCBI): domain Eukaryota; kingdom Metazoa; phylum Arthropoda; class Insecta; order Lepidoptera; family Gelechiidae; genus Carpatolechia; species Carpatolechia fugitivella. The sequence continues at coordinate 3,141,836 of OX579661.1, forward strand.
GTGCACTGAAAAGTAAATTGAATCGGAAATATTCCTGAGGCTGACCTTCGTCAAGCTTAGCCATTTTCTTACCTTAGAGTGCCTTAGATCAAGATTTAGCTAGCCTAAATGATTGTGTAGAATATTTGAATAAATATTTTTATCTCTTATATTTTGCGTTGATGCGTAATTATCTCATACGATCTAATCTGTATTAATATCAACTTAATTAGTTTTCTCAGTAGCGAAAACCTAACGAGATATTTAGTATTTACGAATGAATAAACAAGGTAGTTAATATACATAGTTAATTTCGTATGACTTACGATTAGACTAAAAATAAATTATTCTTTTACTAATCTAAATAAGATTATTCCTAGAAAAAAATATTATATGAATATTATACGTGTTGTGCCTTTTCTATTAGAATTCTCGAGCTTAATATTCATATGAAAACTATAGGTAAGTACTGTATCACAAAAGAAGCCGTAATATTTTATACAAGTTAATATCAACCAATTTATAGGGCGTTAACGAATTAATCAAAATAACGAACAACTTATTTCTGTCTGTACTAAGCCGTTAGTTTTAATCTATGTTAATAAACCAGTGGATTGCTTTATGATTGATTTAGTTTTAATTGGTTTAAATTCAAATTTAGATTATAGCGGTCTTGTGTTTGTGTGACGTTAGTTATTTCTTTTTTCTATTAGGATTAAGTCTAAAGATCAGATTATTTATATAAAGTATTTAAAATTTTCTTCATAGAGGGAACAAAATTGAAAGATTATTAACTAAGCCCATAATACTATCTTAGATATACCGAAGATCAAACCCCTTGGGGAATTGGTACTGGTAACAAGCAAGCAAAGAATAATTTATTCAATTTATTTGTTTAAATCCATCGAGTAATTTTACAGACTTCTGCGTTGATGTTCCCGACTGTACACTACATACATTTTGAGTGAATATTTGACTGGCAGTCTAACGTGCATTCCGGGCTTCAAACGATATTGACCTTGCCCACCGCTTTCTTTAAAACTCACAGCTATTTTTAAATGGCTATGTCATAAAAATGAAATCGCATAATCATAAATTCATGGTAGACTTATGACTAATATTTCTCGCATCATGATTTAAATTCGATCATGATACACTTCAATGCCAGTGTATCCTATCCGTTTTGACATACGGAGCCGACACGTGCAACATGACGGTGAAGCTGCTACATGTCACTCAGCGAGCTATGGAAAGATCTATGCTTAGTATTTCGCTACGGGATAATATCCGAAACTAAATCATCCGGCAGAGGACCAAGGTGGTTGATATCGTCCAGAAATGTAGCAAGCTGAAGTGGCAGTGGGCTGGCCACGTCTGTCGCAGAACCGATGAGCTTTGGAGCAGACGGGTTCTCGAATGGAGACCGCGTTTCGGGAAACGTAGTGTGGGACGCCCCCCTGGCTGGTGGACTGATGACTTGAGGAAGGTCACTGGTGGTGGTTGGATGAGGAAAGCGGGTGATCGTGCGCTTTGGCGTGCCCTTGGGGAGGCCTACGTCCAGCAGTGGACTGTAATAGGTTGATTGATTGATTAATTGATTGGCACTTCAATGCCGGCTGATCTGAAAGTCTTAAAACCTGCTCGCTTTTATTTTTCTCCCTGGCTAGCTACAAAGAGTAAAAAAAAAACACTGGCCGTTATTACAGCCCTTTGATAAAAAAACGGCACAACAAAGTAGCCAGAGCCATTCAAGAAGTTTTAAAAGGGGCAAGCTGTGTGAAACTTGTGTTACTGCAATCTATAAACTAGGCGAGGGTGGTGGCGACATTACAGTTAGTTCCGGAGTTAACGCTGAGTGGCAAGTTCTCGAGACACACGCGAACGAGCAAATTTGGTACGATCATTATCGTGTTTGTCAAGGTCGCTGACCGTCTTTAGGACCTGTTAGAGTTCGAGTCAAGCTTCTAATATGGCTCATGTAAAGACTGCTGTGTCGTTTTCTTTATTCACTAACACTTACCTTCAGATGCTTCAAACGATTATTAAAGTGTCTTACTTAATACAGATCTGTTATGAATTTAGCATACTAGCGTCTTAAAAGTGTTGGTTATCAACCTAATATATACTTATCTGTACATATTATCTTTGTGGATATTCTTAAGTTACGAGTCAGTCAGTTAGTGATATTCATGGTCTGTATGGTTGGTGTCGGATGAACTCCGTCAGTTGAAATACTTGTTTAAGTGAACTCACTATTGCATTATTAGGTACCTACTTATATATATTTTATGTCTATTTCGAACAATTTATTGTACTCAAGTAGTAGAAGTAGGTACCTATATAAGGGGTGAATGAATAATTATCTTAGAAACCTACATAAAAAATAATGTGTAAACAAAATACAGGCTAAAGTAAAAGTTTCAATGGCATCAAATATGTACTGTGTCTGATAATACCTAGTGTGTGTATACTATAATTGTGGCGTATGTAAATCATAAAATTTACTATTACAGTAGTAGGCATCTCCACTGGCTCGCGCATGTTCACTGTCGCGGCGCTAACAGAATAACAGCGCAGTGGCACTGTGCTGAGCGTGTCACTGCAACATGCTGAGTTAGGGCCGTTTTGTGGATGTGGTACACTCGCTTAAGTCTTACGTTAAGTATTAATTTTTTAGCATGCTACAAAAACTGTGTATTGCATTTACAAATAAACGATTTATCTATCTATCTATCTATCTATTCTTTTATATAAACAAGCTTTTTTAAGGAGTTGGGATGAGGAAGCTCAGGATAGGGAAGGATGGAAGAAGAAGAGGGAGGCCTTTGCCCAGCAGTAGGACAGTCTAGGCTAAATAAGATAAGAAGATAAGATAAACAAACTTTCAAGTCCATGTCACAAATGTCGAAGAATTCTTTCGAGAGGAATCATCCAGATATTTGTCAAAGCAAATCCTAAAGACTCAAACACGACGAGGCTATCTTGTTAATTTTAGAAATAACCTATCTATGGTCACTATCGGGTTCCATTTATCAGACCAGCTCCAAATTATCAGGGCTTCTAGACGTTCACTGGTGGACAAAGGCTTTCTCCGGCTCTGCGCTGCCCGCATCCAGCGGTTCCCCGAGACCTTCACCGGATCGTCGGTCCGGATCAGGTCACCTGAATTTAATACAATATGAGAGAACACACTGTGCAACGGAGGGAACTAACTGGTTTAAAATCCAATTACAAGTTGACTCGTGCATACAATTGAAGCCAAATTAAAAGTTTGAAATTAAAGTAATAATAGCCTAACTCTACACCGTGTTCCTTTTGTTATTGTATATACTCAGTCCAGTGTCCGTTGTGTCGCTGCGTCGCTAGGACGTGCTTATTGTTATAACCTTTCGCGCGTACTCATAGTGCATACAGTTCGGATACTTATCTCGATTTGAGTGCTTACGCTTCTTGTTTTCCACTTGATATGACACTTTTCTATCATGGATGAAGACGTGTCAGACAGTGGATCCGAAGATCCAAATAGTACTAACATTCAGGTGTGTGTCGACGTACATTCAGATAAACACAATAACTCAACCCAGGTGATATTTAATGAGGAGCAAAAGATTGTAATGGAGACCGAATCAACTAAGACTAACAGAAACAAAGAGCAGTGGACTGTAGTAAGAAGTAATAAGAAAAAAAAGTCGGAAACGAGTGATATATGCATTAGTAGCAAAGAAAAAATCCCCAAACAATTTTCCTTAGCAAAGTTTTTTACTGAACAAGGGATCGAAAATATTATACGAGTCAAATACGTGAATTCTTATAAAGTAATCGTTTCCTTTGATAGTGAAGATGCCGCTGAGAAGCTTATTGCTTGTGCCGAATGCGTCAATCGTGGCTGGCGTTTACAAAAAACCTGGGAAGTCGGAATTTCGTACGGCATTGTTAAAAACATTGAACTTGACCTATCAGAAAAAGACCTTCTAGATTGTATCAAGACGAGCAATAATTCCGAGGTGGTGTCAATAAAACGTTTGAACCGTCGTGATTCAAGTTCCTATGATTGGGTTCCAAGTGAATCGGTCCGTATTGGCTTTAAAGGGGGGAGCCTCCCACAATATATTTATTTATTCAGTGTGGGGATTCAAGTAGATCATTACATATTTCCAGTCACGCAATGTTCGTCATGCTGGCGATTTGGCCATATGCATAAGATATGCCCATCTACTAAAAAAATATGCCCAAAATGTGCTAAGAATCACCCAAATTGTGAAACGGAAGTCTACAAATGCGTGAATTGCGGTGGTAAACATATGGCGTTAAGTAAATCATGTCCAGCATTTCTAAGAGAAAAGCGAATTCGAGAAATCATGGCCGAATTTAACTGCACATATCGCAAAGCAAAATTAATGTATGTCCCTCCTTTCCCAGAGTTTGTCGAACAAGAATACCCGTTGTTGACCAGTAAGAATCAGCAGTGCCCAACTATACCTATATCACAATCTGGGAAAGTTCCTATACGTTCGTATTCTACAATTTGCATGAATGACTTAGCCTCCAAACAATTACATATAGACAAACCACCGAATGATGTGCAACATAAGCAGAAAACTTCTCGATCTAAAAAGAGAAAACAACATTTTTCTTCAGATGATTCGATTCTCGACTGGGAAATGTCTTCTCAGTCGTCTATTGCGAGTAATTTATATGAAGCGTGCGCTCGAGACCAGGCCGGCGAGACGACTGCGCTGCCGCCGCATCAGCAGTCGGCGCCGTCGCCCGCGCCGGCGACTGAGGAGGGTGCCGGGCGGGGTCCTCGTGGCGAGACTCAATACACAGGCTTGGATAAAGGATTAGGGAAAAGTTCGACTCGTCCACTCGACAGATCTAACTCTCGCTTTTATTCCAATGAACACACTAAGGAGAATGACAGTGATGGAAAATGGTCTGACATTCCTTCTTTAAAAATTCAGTTACTTAGGTTAAGTACGATTGGGTTCAATTCTAGAACGTTGGCTAAAGTGCGTAAAATAAATTAGGTGCCGCTAAACACGTTTGCTATTCTACGACTAACTGTCAAATTCAAATGACAGGATTATTTTGAGTTTGACGTTCTGATTTTTAGACGGTCAATTCAATTTAGCTTTAGCGACTTAAATCAATTCCAAGAACATCATTTTATGGGAAATGACATGTCTAAAATGTCTAAAATGCGTAAATTTAGCGACGACTAAAATGGTCCTGCGTAAAGCTAAACCGAAGGACTTTCATGTGATCAAAGTGTTCCTGTTTTGTTTTATCTGCTGAAAAAATGAATGATGAATACGTTGTGGCTATGGCTGTGGTACTCGGATCCCATGAAACGTAAGTAAATATATCTAATCTTACGTTTTCATTTGCAAGTTTTGCAGCGAATGTTAAATCGGAATTATCTTTTTTCTTGTGTTTTAGGGAGTCCGGTGAAAGTGAAAAGTTGTATTTGAAAAGATTACGGGACGTCTCAAATCCTCTAAACCGGTCGGAGCGAAAATTCCGAAAATTATTCAGGGTGTCGCGGAATCAAGGCAACTACCTACTAAATGTTTTATGTGCAGGCAATGAGTTACACGAAGGAACTATCCCTGCACATCTAAAGGTTGGGGTTACATTTCATTATCCAAGATATAGGTATTGATTTACCGGAAAACTAATAAATTAACCCAAATTTCTTATTTCTAGGTTTTTTGTGCACTAAATTTTTTTGCTCACGGAAGTTATCAGACTTCAGTAGGAGAAATAAATATTATTTCTCAGTCACAATCTTCTGTAAGCAGGAGCTTAGCTGCTGTCTGCCCTCTCATAATTGATAGGCTGACACCAGACTGGATAAAGTTCCCTGTGACAAACCAAGAAAGAGCAAGGGCGATGCAGGAGTAAGTAGTTTAATTCATGCTTGTGACTAATAGTAGGGTATCTAGACTGAAAAGGACATTTTAATTGATCAGTTACCAACTTGCTTTTTACCATTTTACGTTGCTCAGTGTCATTATGAAAATCATTTTTTTAGGTTCGAGGAATTGTATGGAATGCCCAATACAATAGGAGCAGTAGATGGTAGCCATATCGGTATCCATAAGCCACCGATAAATCACCCTACAGCTCCAGGCAACCTTTTTTATAATAGAAAAGGGTTTTACAGTATTAATTGCCAAATGGTAGGTAAGGTAATATTGTTTTAATCAATGATATTATATCATTGGTTTTAATTACTGCTGACTATTGATTAATGTTAAAATTGTGTAATTTTTTTTAAGAGTTGTAATGCCAATGGACATATTACCAATGTCAACCCAAACTTTCCTGGAGCGACACATGATGCTGCTATCTGGCGAAGCAGCAATGTCAACACCCATCTCGAGTCACAATATGTTCAAAATGAGCAAATGCACTGGCTTCTGGGTTAGTCATAAACAGTAAATTGTTCTTTTACAATCTGTAATTGCATGTACACTTTTAATCAAATGAAACTTTTTATATAAATTTTTGTTTTCATATCCAGGGGACAAGGGCTATCCTTTATTGCCCTGGCTCATGACACCATGTCCAGAGCCTGCATCAGGGTCGCCAGAGGCACGCTATAACAAATGCCATGCGCAAGCAAGAGGTGTCATCGAAATGTGCTTTGGCAAACTGAAAAGTCAAATGCGATGTCTTCATCGACACAGAATCCTTCATTACAGTCCTGAGAAGGCGGCTCGAATTATAATTTCCTGCTGCACAATTTATAATATACTTTGTAGCTCAGGTAAATAAAGCGAAGCTCATTTCTACACCTAATTGTAATTCACATTATATGTATGAGTGTTGAAGAACAGTTTATTCATATCTATATCTCTATGTGAATGATTGGATGGAAATTTGCTATTTAAAAAATTAAAATAGTGTTTCTTTTAAATTTGTCATGGCTTTTTTGACCTCATTTCAAATTTCCAGGAATGTTTGAAGAAGAGGAAACAGATTCTGAACATTCATCAGACGACGATGAGAGTACTGAATCTGAACTCACCGAAGACTCAGACCATGTTAGTTCTGAATCAGAACTTTCTGATAACGATGATCCAGACAATAATCCAGCAGAAGATTTTTTTAATGCTGCACTAGAAAGAAGAGCTCAATTAATTCAACGCCATTTTACTTAATCAATAAAATTATATGAATGTTTAATTTGTTAACAATTATTTGCATCTAGATAACCTTCGCTCTGTATAGAAATCACTTAAATTAAATCGCGAAAATTTTTAGGTTAATCGCGAGGTTAAAGCCGTGCTCTTGCAGTAGGGATAAATTTATAACCACATAAGTTTTCAAGACGCCTTAATGAAAATTGTTCACAAATCACAATGCACATTGACATCACTCACTACCTAATACTTTTCATACAGGGTGTAAGGGACGGTGTCTTGAAAACTAAAACCATGAACTCGGACCATCATCTTAAGCAACTTTTTCGACTATCCAAGACGAGGTTTAACGTAAAATAGACAATTTTTTTTTTCATTTTCGCATACAGTTTCTTCAAAGCTGCTCAGGATGATGGTCTGAGTGTCAGGCAGGAGCCTTGGTTTCAGTTTTCGGGACACCGTCGTCCTTACACCCTGTATATTTTCCCGACCGAGAGGTCGTCCTAGACGTCGATGGAGCGACGATATTTTATACAAGCAGTAGATGGGACCTGGACTAGACTGGCTGCCGATAGGAAAAAATGGAGTGCGTTGGAGGAGGCCTTTGTCCAAAAATGGACTTCCCAGAAATTAAATTAAAAATTAATAAAATACTTGTAATATTTTGGGAAAAAAAGGCTTTATTATATTAGAGCAGCTGACTGTGTTCACATGACACATGACACTAAATAACTTTAAGGCGGAAGCAGAGAGAGCTCAGTAGCGCTCGAGGTTTTTAATTTATTTTTACCACTGAAGATACAGGGACTTCCTTTTGGTGTAATAGTGGGGAACAAAAGGAATTAAAAACCTCAAGCGAGCTCTCTCTGCTTCCGCCTTGGCAGCAATAAGAAACACCGCATAGTATTAATTATAATTAAACAACACTTAGATCAATTTAACGATGTCTTTAAAAATCCTCCAAATACTCCACCACACCCTCATTCTGGGGTCTGGAATTTTCGACTGCGGTTGCAATCGCAGCCCCAGCGCCACTAATGGCAGCAGCCAAGGTCTCCATAGACCGTGCAAACACCGCCCCAGCACCACTAATAGAAGCAGCCACAGTATCTGCAGCTTGTGCAATACTAGCCCGAAACAATTCATTGTTCCGGTCTAGTGTATTTGACAGAGTTTCTGCCCGCTCGCGTCGCGAAGACCTTGTTCGTCGTTGGTCACGGCGGCGCGGTGGGTAGGGCTGCGGCTGAGGGCGACGCCATCTGGTAGGTGTTTGTAGTGAGGGTGAAGGTCCAACGCTTGGTGCTGCTTCCCTAGATGTTGAGGGCTGTAATGCTTCCCTTGATGTTGAGGGTAATGGTGAATTTAAACTTGAGGGTAATGGTGAATCCTGTTCCTGAGCAGTGAGCGGCAGCACTTCTTCATTATTGGGCAGATGTTCTGGCCTGTTTCCCGAGGCAACCTAAAAATAATGAATAATCAAAACAAGAACTTATTGAATAAGGCGTGATTTGGAATGAGGTGAAAAACATACATCAACGGCACATTACAGTTCACTGCTGGACTATGAGCCTCCCCCACTTAAGTGGATAATTTTCTCTCCACGCTTGGCAGGCGGGTTGGAGATCGCAGATTAAAAGGTTACTGTATCAGAGAGTGCTGCTGCCCGTTCCCTGTTCAATGTGTAGCCCTAAGTCACCTCTTACGACACCCACGGGAAGAGTAGGGGTTGGTGACTAATGTATTCTACTCTGCCGTCACCACACGGCTAGAAAAAAAAAACAGAAAAACATACATATAAATAAAATCAACATACCAGTGGAGTTTCTTCGTTGGTGAACCCAACTACAGCTGCAACTCCAACTATTTCCAATACTTTGCTCTCCACTTCTGTCAGCGGGCGCAGTGTATTTGGGCCACCTCCGGTGCTTCGGGTCTGGTCTCGGAGATTTCTATATTTTTGCTTGACCTTCTGTACCCACTGAACCCAAATCTGCAACCAAAATATTATTATTGTTATGGATAACGTCAAAATTTAACTTATCATACTCATAATAACAAGACTAAGTATGTATGTACTTACATTTTGCCATTCTGACACTGTGCGTCGGCACCCGGCGTTGTTTAAAGTCATCGTCAAACTGGCCTAAAATGCGGCAACTTCCGGGCTCGCAGTGTTTCCTAAAAAGACGAAATTCTATGTAATTTTGTAAATTAACCATTAATAAAGCTTCATCGATATAAAAACTTTCTTACCTCTCGCCAATAACATATTGGCATGTAAGTGCTCTACAAGGAGCTCTTGCTGCCGCTTGTTGCTGCGTTTGCGGCTACGGTTGTCCATTCTTTTTATTTAATCAATTCTTTAGTTCGATTCAATATTTAATTCAATTCAATTCTTGGGTGGGCGTTCGCAAAAAGGATGCGATTTGGCGGCGAGCGAGATTCTCGACGACCGACTGTCACATTGACATCTGTCTGACAGTGACAATGTTGCCCGACCTACTATATAGGAATTACGATTTTAACGGTTTTTAACAAAATTCTATATTTGATAGCGATCTGAATTGGGAGAATTAATTTTGAAATTAATAAACGACTCAAAACTGATCGAAAAATTGTTTAGTTATTTATTTTAATATATTTTTTCCAACATTGTTACTAATTCCATTCATTCATTCACTCACTTATTTTTAATTATGGCAACACAAACTCAACTCAATTTAGCCATTTTACACACCGGCTAAAACCACTTTAAATTTAGTCAACATGTCGCCGTAGAATACCACTTGCTAAACAAGCCGGATAAAATTAATTAAAATTTAAGAATTTTAGCTTTACGCTGTTTAGGCGGGTTGCTTCTGGAATTGAGCTACAAAAACTGTGTATTGCATTTACAAATAAACGATTTATCTATCTATCTATCTATCTATTCTTTTATATAAACAAGCTTTTTTAAGGAGTTGGGATGAGGAAGCTCAGGATAGGGAAGGATGGAAGAAGAAGAGGGAGGCCTTTGCCCAGCAGTAGGACAGTCTAGGCTAAATAAGATAAGAAGATAAGATAAACAAACTTTCAAGTCCATGTCACAAATGTCGAAGAATTCTTTCGAGAGGAATCATCCAGATATTTGTCAAAGCAAATCCTAAAGACTCAAACACGACGAGGCTATCTTGTTAATTTTAGAAATAACCTATCTATGGTCACTATCGGGTTCCATTTATCAGACCAGCTCCAAATTATCAGGGCTTCTAGACGTTCACTGGTGGACAAAGGCTTTCTCCGGCTCTGCGCTGCCCGCATCCAGCGGTTCCCCGAGACCTTCACCGGATCGTCGGTCCGGATCAGGTCACCTGAATTTAATACAATATGAGAGAACACACTGTGCAACGGAGGGAACTAACTGGTTTAAAATCCAATTACAAGTTGACTCGTGCATACAATTGAAGCCAAATTAAAAGTTTGAAATTAAAGTAATAATAGCCTAACTCTACACCGTGTTCCTTTTGTTATTGTATATACTCAGTCCAGTGTCCGTTGTGTCGCTGCGTCGCTAGGACGTGCTTATTGTTATAACCTTTCGCGCGTACTCATAGTGCATACAGTTCGGATACTTATCTCGATTTGAGTGCTTACGCTTCTTGTTTTCCACTTGATATGACACTTTTCTATCATGGATGAAGACGTGTCAGACAGTGGATCCGAAGATCCAAATAGTACTAACATTCAGGTGTGTGTCGACGTACATTCAGATAAACACAATAACTCAACCCAGGTGATATTTAATGAGGAGCAAAAGATTGTAATGGAGACCGAATCAACTAAGACTAACAGAAACAAAGAGCAGTGGACTGTAGTAAGAAGTAATAAGAAAAAAAAGTCGGAAACGAGTGATATATGCATTAGTAGCAAAGAAAAAATCCCCAAACAATTTTCCTTAGCAAAGTTTTTTACTGAACAAGGGATCGAAAATATTATACGAGTCAAATACGTGAATTCTTATAAAGTAATCGTTTCCTTTGATAGTGAAGATGCCGCTGAGAAGCTTATTGCTTGTGCCGAATGCGTCAATCGTGGCTGGCGTTTACAAAAAACCTGGGAAGTCGGAATTTCGTACGGCATTGTTAAAAACATTGAACTTGACCTATCAGAAAAAGACCTTCTAGATTGTATCAAGACGAGCAATAATTCCGAGGTGGTGTCAATAAAACGTTTGAACCGTCGTGATTCAAGTTCCTATGATTGGGTTCCAAGTGAATCGGTCCGTATTGGCTTTAAAGGGGGGAGCCTCCCACAATATATTTATTTATTCAGTGTGGGGATTCAAGTAGATCATTACATATTTCCAGTCACGCAATGTTCGTCATGCTGGCGATTTGGCCATATGCATAAGATATGCCCATCTACTAAAAAAATATGCCCAAAATGTGCTAAGAATCACCCAAATTGTGAAACGGAAGTCTACAAATGCGTGAATTGCGGTGGTAAACATATGGCGTTAAGTAAATCATGTCCAGCATTTCTAAGAGAAAAGCGAATTCGAGAAATCATGGCCGAATTTAACTGCACATATCGCAAAGCAAAATTAATGTATGTCCCTCCTTTCCCAGAGTTTGTCGAACAAGAATACCCGTTGTTGACCAGTAAGAATCAGCAGTGCCCAACTATACCTATATCACAATCTGGGAAAGTTCCTATACGTTCGTATTCTACAATTTGCATGAATGACTTAGCCTCCAAACAATTACATATAGACAAACCACCGAATGATGTGCAACATAAGCAGAAAACTTCTCGATCTAAAAAGAGAAAACAACATTTTTCTTCAGATGATTCGATTCTCGACTGGGAAATGTCTTCTCAGTCGTCTATTGCGAGTAATTTATATGAAGCGTGCGCTCGAGACCAGGCCGGCGAGACGACTGCGCTGCCGCCGCATCAGCAGTCGGCGCCGTCGCCCGCGCCGGCGACTGAGGAGGGTGCCGGGCGGGGTCCTCGTGGCGAGACTCAATACACAGGCTTGGATAAAGGATTAGGGAAAAGTTCGACTCGTCCACTCGACAGATCTAACTCTCGCTTTTATTCCAATGAACACACTAAGGAGAATGACAGTGATGGAAAATGGTCTGACATTCCTTCTTTAAAAATTCAGTTACTTAGGTTAAGTACGATATTGATGTCTAACGATCTCTCCTGGGAAGATAAATTTAAAAAATGTTTATCCATTTCTGTAGAATGGCTCTTTAAAGTTGTAATAACAAAACTTTCTGAGGTCGAAATATTTAGAAATTTAAGTACCTTTTTACTGAAGTCTACCTATAATGGATAAGTATTCTTATTCTAAAAACAGTAAATTAAACTTCTTGCAATGGAACGCACAAAGTTTAAGACCTAAGCGGTTAGAATTTGAACAGTTACTATTACAGGAAAAAATTCATATAGCCGTTGTTTCCGAAACTTGGCTCGAACCGGATAGTGACTTTAGAATAAATAGGTACAATATCTTTAGGAAAGACCGAGAAGACGGATACGGTGGGGTAGCAATTTTTACGCACGACTCTGTCAAAGCTCAGTTAGATCATATTTACTTTCAGTATAATAGTCAAATCGAAATGTTGAAAATAAAAATTTTTAACTGTGATGACATTAAGTTCGTATTTGGCATTTACTGCCCTTCTACGGTTCATACTACTCAAAGAGATTGGGATTCGATATTTGGTGATTCTACTGCCAACACTATGGTATTAGGAGATCTAAATGCTAATCACTCTAACTGGTCAAATAGAATTGACTCCCGAGGTTCCCAAATTGTGAGTTCTCTTTATGAAAATAATGTTATCTACCTAAATGATGGTTCCTTTACACGTATTAAATTAGTCAATAACACCCTTCAGAAGAGTGCACCTGATTTGAGTATAGCATCTACTAATATAGCTTTTAAATTTGATTGGAAAGTGACAAATGAATCCTTAGGAAGCGATCACCTAGTTATTAAAATATCAACTTCTTTAAATAATTTACACCCATTAGGAAAAAAAAGAAACTTCAAAAGCGCTGATTGGCCTAATTATAGTAAATATCTCGAAAAATCTTTTTCTTCCTTGGTTGTGACAGATGATTTGCAATCGTCTTATAATAAATTCATTAATGTAATTAATGATGCTGCCAATAAATTCATCCCATTTATTAAATATTCGTTAGATCCATGTAATAGATTCAAACCCAAGTCATTTTGGTCTCCGAAATTATCTGAGGCTGTAGCTAAACGTAGATTAGCGCTTGCTAACTTTAGAAAGAACCCTACTCCTAATAATCTTAAAATACTTAATGATCTGATTACGGATGCTAAAAACCTCATGATCAAAGCTTCTAGAGAACATTGGCATGGCTTTTGTGATTCGTTAGATGAAAACCTTTCTCCCGCAGAAGTTTGGCAAAAAATGAAATGGTTCAAAGGTTACAATTCTCGTAAGTCTCTACTTGAATCCTCTAAAGCTGACTTGCTACTCAACTCTTTATGCCCCCCATCTGTTACAACCCCTAAACCTACTTTCAACTCAATGAATACGAAATTAGAGATTCCTATTACCATGAATGAATTGGAATGTTGTATTAAACCTAAAGATACGTCTCCCGGCGATGACAATATATCTTTCTCAATGATTAAATACCTTCCTCGAAATGCTAAAAAATTCTTACTAAATTTGTTTAATAAGTTTTTATCGTCAGGGTTTGTTCCAAACCAATGGAGAGACATTTGCATCATTGCGATTCCTAAACCAGGAAGAGATCCTACTTCTTTACCCGGGATGCGCCCTATTTCGTTAATATCTTGTGTTTGCAAAATTTTTCACTCAATTCTACGTAATAGATTAGAATGGCATTTAGAGAAAAATCAAGTTTTTTCAGTTGAAACTCTAGGATTTCGAAGAGCACGGTCATGTCTGGACAACTTAAGTAGGTTAGTCACAAAAATTCAGATTGGTTTCTCAAAAAATCTTTCAACCATTGCTGGTTTCTTGGATATCAATAATGCTTATAACAACGTCAATATTGATATATTGCTTAAAAAGTTAGACAGACTGGGAGTTGGGTCAAAGATTAGTGGATATTTATGGAATTTTCTTAGTTATAGATGTTTGAAAATGAATACAATAGATGCCTGTATTAGCAGATGTACAAATCTTGGTTTAGCGCAGGGGGACCCATTATCACCTTTGTTATTTAATGTTGCAACTTATGATATCTGTGATCGAGTTAGAGATGTAAGCATTTCACAATATGCAGACGATTTTGTGTTGTTTGTATCAGATAATAACAAGGAAGCTTGTAGAAGTAGACTTCAGAATGCTCTTGATACTTTGGTCGTTGCTTTGAGTGAGATAGGTCTCCAGGTCTCTTCTAATAAAAGTAAAATATGTATCTTTAAAAGAAGTTATCATAGGGAAACTGTACATATTACAATTGATGGCATACCTCTTCAACAAGTAGTTTCTGTGAAATATCTGGGTTGTTGGCTTGATCGTTGTCTAAAATGGGGTAAACATATCAATGAATTACAACAAAAGACAAGTAAATTTCTGAATTTGTTCAAAGTCCTAGCTGGTCCGGGTTGGGGTGTTCACCCTTCTCATTTACGTAGGTTGTACATCTCTATTATAAGAAGTCGACTAGATTATGCAAGTTTTCTTTATAACAATAGTTGTAACTCAAATCTGGTGAAATTAGATCGTGTGCAGAATCAGGCTATGAGAATAATTGGCGGTTTTGTTAAAAGCACACCCATCCATACCATGGAGAGCGAACTTTGTTTATGCCCACTTCAAGTTAGGAGATACTTTTTGGCTGGCAAATTTTGGTTTAAATCTAAAGCTTTTAAAAACAGCCCTAACATATGTCTTATTGACGAACTTTGCGAATTAAAACTAAATAGATTCTGGCATAATAAAAAGTTTCCTCTCTTGGCATTGATTCATGATCAGTTTAAACATACTATTATTTCTTCAAATAAAAGTTTAGATATGTATGAATTAGAATATTGGATGTCGTATTATAATATTAACAAATTTTTAAAGTTTAACATTGACGGAGTTGAAGGTCCCAAACGAATGTATAATAATGATGATCTACGCTCAAAATGTAATCAATTTATTGAGGAAAATTATGGGACTTATTTCAAAATTTTTACAGACGGGTCGAAGGAAGGTAGTGATTATATGGGAGCTGCTTTTTATGATCCCCAATCGAATGTTAACTGTAAGATAAGGATTATTAATAATTTGTCCATAATGACCATTGAGCTTATAGCTATTTTAGAAGCTATGTCGTACATACAAAATATAGATCATGATAAATTTGTTATACTTACTGATTCTAAGAGTTGTATTCAACATTTGGCTTTGTGTTCCTCAAACAAAAGATGTACACCGACTGCTTACTTTATTATAGAAATTATAAATAAGATTCAGCTTAGATCCAAAGAAGTTGTAATACAATGGATACCCTCGCATGTTGGTATAATAGAGAACGAGAAAGTAGACAAGTTAGCTAAACAAGCTTCTAGTGAAGGAGTGAACTGTTATACACTTCCTTGTTTTAGCGAAAATTTGTATTTAGTCAAGGAACATTGTTACTCAATGTGGAGGGAATACTTTAATAAGCGGTCGGTTGAAAAAGGTATATGGTATCGAACAATACAAAACGAGCCCTGGAAATCTCCTTGGTTCGATAAAAGTGAATTAAGTAGAAGTGATTTAATAACAGCTTTTCGACTTCGTTCCGGACACATTCCATTAAACAAGTTTGCATTCCAAATGGGTAAGGTCCCCTCTCCTGATTGTACAGAATGCGGTGTAATTGAGGATGTAACTCATATTTTGAGCGAATGTGTGCGGAACGAAGATATCAGATTTGAAATGTTTAATATGTTTCCTAACTATAGGTTTAAGGGAATTGGTAGTTATAATGGCATTTTGGCGACTCCTTTATCGGAGATCGCCAAGATGCTGTACAAAGTAGTGAGGGCAGGCATGCGCAGAAGACGTTCGTAATCGCTGCGTATGCTTTTCCTTCCTTTTTCTTTTCTTTTTTGTTTTTAATTTTAATTTGTTTTGTAACGGGAAGCTGCACAATGGAGTGGCATGTCAAATTATGACAAAACTCCTTAAATAAAGATTTAAAAAAAAAAAAAAAAAATTGTATATACTCGGGAACATGGTGTATAACTACGATCCCAAATAGAATCCGGCAATAATGTAAACAAGATAATTTTTTGACACTAACTTTCCGTAGAGAAACAAGTCTTTGATGAGTAAAAAATTAATATGGCAGTTTTACAAATTATGTTGTCTGAGTATTATTTATTAAAATAACTATCATAAAGAAGTTAATAGGGGGTGAAACAATTGTAAGAAGGATGTATGGTTCCTTGAAATCTGAATATTATTAGGATTGATACTCAAATGTACGTAATTAACGTAGTAATCGTGTTTGGTTTGTTTACATTATTGCCGGGTACTATTGGAAAGGACTTTAGAGATACCTATGATTGTCACGGAAAACATCAAACCATATCTCCTAATCCATACAGAACATGAAGTCGTAAGATTTTAAAGCGGACTGTGGTGAGATAACTAAGTAATATAGGTACTTTGGAAACACGTGTAAGTGCATTTAAACGGTTTAACAGTCCATCCTTTTTATAGTAATTTAATGGTTTGCAACTTTTTATGACGAATAAATCGCCTTTAAATGTGGTGCTGGAAAAAGGTAGAAATAGTAATAATAATAAAAGGCAGTTAATTTAAAATTTGTTTCTTTATTGTCCCTAAGAGCGTCGGTGGTCTAGTGGTTAGGGCCGCTGCCTCCCGTCCAGGAGACGCGGGTTCCCACCACGTACGTACCAATGTGTTTTCGAATTTAAAATTCATATGTACGTTTATTCAACGCGAAGAAATTCAAAGGTTGTGGGTGAAGTCGATCAACCCGCACGGGCCAGCGTGGTCGACTAAGGCTTAATCACTCTAAATAATGGTAGGCTCGGTGGGGAAGTATATGAGCTGTTGATGTCGTCCCAAAAAACTGACATCGATTGATTGTGTGTGTTTCCTTAATTTTAAAGTTTGAAAAGACGAGTAACTAGGACCACCTTTGAGTAAACGCATAATATCTTAAATACTCAAAGCCGACCAAAGATGTGACCACAGACTGTATGATTAATAATTTTCATTTGTTTATAAATAAAAATACATTTAGTATTAACGTCAGCTACCGAAATTTTATGAACTATTTTTTTTAATTGGCTGTCAGAAAATCCCCCATTGTTCCTATTTACTAACACACCCCTCACCTCACGCGCAGGTATCATAAACGATTTAGAACTGAAATCTAATTTAAACAATAGCATTGTCAGGTCGAGGTCGCACTAACAAGATTAGTCTGAGCTTCAAGCCAGCAGAAGCCTTTCAAGCTCTGCTCATACGCACCACTCCAGTTGCCTCCATCATAGAAAAAAAAAAATATAAATTTATTTCTGAAAGCTTAAACTACGTACAGAAAGATACTCGTAACTTAATTACTAAGTAAGCTGGTCCAAGCATTTATACATATTAGAGCAGAGGCCCCCAAACTAGCCGAAGCCTGTATCTTGGGAAACCATGGACCAAATAGGGGATACTGTATTACAGTATCTTCCGATCCCAAGACAATGTCGCAGGGCTAATTCACACTTAACATACACAAACAAACATGATATTATATTACATTTTAATTCACGCAAACACATACATATAGATGAACACCCAAATTGAACATAAGGTTACATATTATTATAAATAAGTTCTTACATACACCCGTTTCAGATAGCATTGGAAAAATCTTTCATCGAATACATTTCAAGACACCTGTCAATCTTAATTGATTTGCCTTTTACATATATTTTTGTCTTTTTTTTCCATTGTTGTGTGGAATGATCTATGGATAAATATAAAGTACATATTTGGATATTTTTTACTAAATTATTAGTAATAAGTTAGAAATACATGTCACTCTTTAAAACTGTTTTATTTAAAAATATTTACATTGTGATATACTAAACGAGGAGCGGAGTCTCCTAACACAGACATACTAATGTCTAAAAAGAGGCTTCAGAAATGTTTAACTATCTAAATAAGCGATGAAAAATAAAGATTTTGTATTTTTTTTTGTAAGTATTCTATATTTAAATTCAGTGCCTGATCCATCTGCTTAGCTGTTTGCGTGAAAGCGGGACAATAAATCCCCTTTACAATTAGAAATAGTTAAAATTGTATTAAATGAAATTGGGGTACAGTCGCCTTCAAATAGCCGCGGCATGTGCCACAGCGGTATTTACAAAAGATGCGTGGGCTAAATACGCGAACGATCTTTAATTGGTACCTAATTACTGTTTAGTTAGATGTTGGTTTTTCGCAGTCTGGTGAAAGAATAGCTTCATCTACCGTGGACACCGGGAAAGATTTACAGTACTTTTATTAATTCTCATTGTCCACGTTACAAGCTTTACTTAATTTTAATGTAGTGACCAACCACAAAAATCTTAAAACATATAAATTGAAAAATGCTTTAAACTATTTATTACCAAATAAATACCTAGTACTTATTTACTTAGTTCAAACGTATTGCGAAAAACTCTCGTAAACTTACACGAGCTGCAGCGATGTCAGTTTAAACCTGTTTAAACTGGTTAGCAAATAAATAGTAAACTATGTTGGAGCTGACTGTACGATGTTTATTTCCTGTTGATCACCGAGCCAGGGTAATCCAGTGTACACGTGCGTAAATAAACAAAGAAAGAAAGGAGACATGCCTCGAGGCCGGGACTTGGATCGATACTCGTTTGAACCTGTGCTGTAAGTGTAAGTCAGGATGACGACTGTACGTTTGTAACTAAGGTCCCTTTCAATAGAATCCGGCAATAATGTAAACAAGATAATAGGAACGAACGTGTCATCATCAACAACTCGTATACGTCCCCACCGAGGGGCTCGAGCCCACCCTGAATCAGGGCGATTAGGCCTTAGTTAACCACGCTGGTCTAGTGCGGGTTGGTCAACTTCACACACAACCTTTGAATTTCTTTGTAAGAGTGTGCAGGCTTTATCACGATGTTTTCCTTCACTGTAAGAGCGTCGAATAAACGTATATATGAATTCGAAAATGCATTGGTACGTGGTGGGGATCGAACCCACGTCTCCCGGATGGAAGACAGCAGCCTTAGCCACTAGACCACCGACCCTAGTTTTATTCTGGCCGTTCTTCTCTACAGTGCAGTGAGCGCATATTATTCTATAAAAAAATACTAAATAATAAAATTGACCGTACCGAATATCACTTTTTCAACTCCCAAAAAACGTACCGTACCGACCAAATGTATACAAATTATTACGCTTCTTAGTAATCTAGGATTGAACTCTCCTATATCCAGAATGATCAAGTCTTACAACTACCTCCCAAATTCTATTGAATTTGATATTTTCAACGACAAACCCTAAAATTTATGAAAAAAATATCACTTAATTAGGAAACACGTTTTGATCTCACTAGTGTTTTAGGTT
Organism: Carpatolechia fugitivella; assembly: GCA_951230895.1. Taxonomy (NCBI): domain Eukaryota; kingdom Metazoa; phylum Arthropoda; class Insecta; order Lepidoptera; family Gelechiidae; genus Carpatolechia; species Carpatolechia fugitivella. The sequence goes on from OX579661.1 coordinate 3,161,553, forward strand.
GCATCAAACTTCTTATTTGTTACAACTATTACTGCTATATATATATATTTTATATTTATATATAACTATATTTATATTCACATATGAACAGCTGTTGTTGGGGGGGAAGCCGGTACTGAAGCAACTCCAGCTCCTGTTTAATAAAGCCCTTTTTGATGGAGTAGTCCCAGAGACCTGGAGAAATGCGGTAGTAATCTTACTTCACAAGAAGGGGGATGTGACCAACCTTGGAAACTATCGTCCCATTTCATTGCTTAGCCATATTTACAAGCTATTTACCAAGGTGGTAAATAGCTTGAAGTAAATAGCGTGGTATACACTGCGGCTTACCATTAGGCTTGACTCCGCGCAGCCTGTGGAACAGGCAGGGTTTAGGAGCGGCTTCTCGACGGTTGACCACATTCACACAGTTCGTCAAGTCCTGGAGAAATGTGCCGAGTACAACCAGCCCATAGCGTTAGCCTTCATAGACTACGAAAAGGCGTTCGATACGGTGGAACACTGGGCCGTCATTCACGCTCTCCAGAGAAGCCAAGTGGACTATAGATACATACAGGCGATCAAAGATGTATACCGGGCTGCAACTCTGCAGGTAAAACTCCACGACCTAACAAGGCCGGTGCCCATTGGGAGAGGAGTAAGACAGGGTGATACAATATCGCCAAAATTGTTCACAGCTTGTTTGGAGGACAAGTTCTATATTTATAAGAACTGGACTAACCGACATAGCAGAAGTAATAGCCAAAAGAAAGTGGAGGTGGGCAGGCCACATATGTCGTAGGTCTGACAGTAGGTGGGGGAGGAAAGTGCTGGAGTGGAGACCACGGACTGGGCGCAGAAATGTGGGAAGGCAGCCCGCGAGATGGACTGACGATCTGACGCGAGTTGCGGGGAAGGATTGGATGCGGAAAGCACATGACCGCGCAATGTGGAAATCTTTGGAAGAGACCTATACTCAGCATTGGGTAGTCATAGGTTGAAGAAGAAGAAGAAGAGAGAGATATTTATATTTAGAGCTTAGAAGCTTCTTTTTTATTTGACAAGACAAAACTTGTTTTTTTCTTTTTAATTTCCGCTTGCTTACGACTAATAACTATTGTTAGTTAAGCATTAACCACTTTGAATTATGTAGTTATTGGTGAATGGCATGGTTACCTATTAAATGAATGAGCACCTAGAACACTTGTAAGTATTCTTAAACTAATATTTGTAAAGGTGCATCTATATGCACATATACACCGTGAAATTTACATCGTTTTGTTCCCGCCGCGCCGTGTAGTGTACCCGTCAAACTGAATAACTTTTCATGAAAAAAAAATTTTTTGGTCTCTCCATACAAAGTGAGACTCCCGAGCGACCCATTTTGTATGGAGAGACTAAAAATTTTTTTGTCACTGGTTCTTTTTTTACTACTATCACTACACGGCGGGAACAAAACGATGTAAATTTCATGCTGTATATGGTCTATAATAAATAAATAAATGTAGGGAACGTGACCGAAATGTCTAAATACATAACAGTAGGTACTTGTGTAATAATGTACTAGATAGTATACAACGAGGCTCACAAACAACTTCTTTCATTCAGTACATAAAGGTTTATTACATAACTTGAAATACGAAGCTTATTTCCAAGAAGAGCCTGCGACCCATTTTCTGCTTTACACGACCTATTTCAAAGAATAAATTTTGTTATAGACTCTTATGCAATTCTTAGTAAAACTAGGAGTTATTTAGTTCAGAAGCGTAATTGACCGAGCGAGCGAAACGTCTCCGTTTCAGCTTGGCCAAAATTGATTTTGTAATATGTTTATAACCCTCATAACTCCGTCATTTTTTTAAAATTCCAAAAACTGACTCGACAAAAAAATCTATTAATTTATCAAACCTGCTCACAAATTTTAACGAGAATCGGTTGAGAAACGCGACCTGCAGAGTGGAACAAACAGACAGATGGACAGACAGATTCTGATTCTCGTGAAAATTTGTGAGCAGGTTTGATAAATTAATCGATTCTTTTGTCGAGTCAGTTTTTGGACTTTTTAAAATTACGGAGTTATGAGGGTTGCCAGCTTACAAGGTCTACCGCTGAGACTGTTTTCCTCTACAGGTCATATTTCTCAACCAATAAAAATACAGCAAAGAAAATTGAGATAAATAAATTTCAAGGGGTCGGGGATGTTTGTGCAGAAAAAAAAAAATATAGAGACATACAGACTCGCGAGGTCTACAGCTCACAGAGCCACTAAGTTAGGATCTCTGCGCTTCGGGGTTTGCTCTCGACACTCATGGCAACTGAATATAAAACTTACGCATAGTTTTTCTGGTCAAACATCGAATATCCTTCTGTTCCCACTGTCCACGTTATAATGACCACGTCAGCGTTATTTTTTTGAAATGAAATGAAATGAAAATTTTATTTGCAATAAATGTGGTGAGATAGAGTTCTTAAATTACTGTTCTTTAGTATCACACATTTAACCAAACATTGGTATGCAAAATTTTTATAAAATATGATTTAAATTATTATAATAATAAATTCAAAATAAATTAACAAATATATCACATGCAATAATACCTACTTAAAGTGCAAAATACATCATAAGGATTTTACAGAATAAATGCATTTGTCACATAAATACTTGTACAAGGCGCTTTTAAATTTTTTAACAGGTAATTCCCTTAATTTCATCTGGTATTTTATTGTAGACTCTTACAGACAAATTGTAGACATTATTGGAGAAACAAGCTGTAGTGCCAGAAAGTGCTACCAACCGATTAGGGTACCTGGCCAAAAATTTTATTTTACTAAATGTCGGTTGTAAAGGACCTGTCTGTCATAGATATAGTAGGTATTTAATTTAACTTTCATGTCTGCTTGAAGTGTGAGACGCGTGATGTTAACATGCGTGTGAATTGCAAAGAAATACACAATCTGGTTGTAATGTGTAAAGGAAAATGTCCGTTAAGGCCGATTTACACTTCGGCAAGTAGCAAGTGCGAGTTGCCCGATTGTAAGTGCGAGTGTTTCCTTAGCAACAGGAAATAATATGCTTTTTGACAACAGGAAGATATGAATATGACACTTTTGTTTTGACAACTGTACCTGCAACTCGCAACTGTTCTTGTCAAAGTATAAACTGGCCTTTAGTTGAAATGGAATATAAGGAATCCTTTATATTACTTTAAATTTGACAAATGTCTCAACATCAAGGAGCATCTATTCCTCCATGAAGCACGAGCGATGATGGTGTGCCGTCTGCTAGATCGTGGTTCAAATCCTGCCAGCCAATAACTTAATAATTAAACAGCGGTAGTTGAGACGTAATTAAAGCCACTAGCTTCACGGCTACCTGCACGATATCACGCACTATCGGTTACATTGCTTGTTTACTCTTGCTATAAATACCGCCTTCCCTCGCCGACGCATCGATGGACCTAATATGATGATACTCGGTTCAGCTGCTTCACTGCAAATGGGTTGAAATGTCACGGAAAGGTGCGGGGGTGAATATTGTTTATTATTGCCAATTATTGGAAAGCTGTCGATGATATAAAAAGCCAACGAACTTAAGCTGATAACAGCGAAAGAGATGGGCCCCGTTTCACGAAGCAACAAGTTACTAGTAACAAGTTACAATTTGACATTCATTGCGTTATTGCGTAGCCAATTCGCCTAAACTGTATACCCTTATCGTTTTATCTTTTTGTCTACGCAATGTACATCGAATTGTAATTGTAACTTGTAGCTTCGTGAAACGGCCCCTTGCTATTACTGATGGGTTTATTCGTAATTCTTTGTTATTTATAATGGAAAAATAGACTCCGTTTGTTTAAAAAAAAACATCTTTGCCTATCATCATCAATAGCTTATCTTTGCCTATACTAGGTCTTTAAACGGTCTAATGAGACTTTTAAGGAACTCTATAGTTAGCTAATTCCGGAACATAATAACGCAAACATTACTGAAATAGTTCATCATCAGAACATCACAGCTAGATTAGCTATGCACGCGATAACAGGCGATTAGCAACGGAGCGGGCTCTGAATTCAGAATAGCCTCGCGTATTGACCGTAAATACGCGCAAGTAGAGATGGGCAAATGTGAAAGATTTATTTAAATGTTCATTCGAATAATTCGATTAATAAAAATGACTTAAAAGAATGTTCGAATAACATGATGCCAGTTACCGCTACATTTTATAACAGTATGTTTTAAATTAGTGTCTTGCTCAATAATTAGTTTTAAGCTCAACACGCTTATGATAACACGTACAAACCGAATAATATAATACATATTCCCGTTCCATTCTACTATAAGAAATATTGCATTACTTAAGTTTATTTTTTTATTATTTATTTGTTTATTCTGTCATTCGAATAGCGTATAATCATCCGAATGAAAAGTATTCGAATAACGAAAATTAATTCAAGTTAAAATAAAACATTTTGTTCAAACAGTTTGTTTGCTTTAAGATGGCAACCCTGTGATCTGTCAGACGGAGGCGTGTTGTTGAGTCTATCTGTGATCGGTTTTGCGTGCGGGCTGGAGTTGTTACGGTCAGCCCGTCGGAGGCGTTTTGGGAGTCTATCTGTGTTCGGTTTTGCGTACGGGCTGGTGATGGTTTCTTGCAGTCCGTAGGGGGCGTGTTAAGGGGTTTAGACAAGAAGTGTAGAGAGTGACGCAACAGTGTATTTTGGAGGCGAGTACACGGCTGGGAGCTGTTGTACATCGAGTAAGAGTCTGCTACGGCATCCCTATCTCCTGTGTGTCCTTCCTTCTCCCCTTCCTCGTGATCCTTGTCGTTGTAGCTCACCACGCCGAGTCACAACAGGATTCCTTGTAAGTGATCAGATTGGATTATATTTTAGGTTAAGATAAGCTCCGCGACACCGCGGACAGAACGCAGGACCCTCGTGGCCGAACCACGTTGTATGTCTTTCAGACACGTGGTCGAGGGTACTGAACCGTTCAGAATGATTAATGATCCAGATCAATCGAATATTTCGGTTGTATTTTTTTTAACAATCGCCCATCACTAACGTACAGATGTATGAGTTTAGCTGAGTAAATGATGATGATTGTTAAGAGACGCGAAATTGCGTGTTCGTGCATACAAGATGGTCGCGTGTGACAATTTGTAACAATCCGGAATTATCTGAACAGACCAGCTTGTTGGCGAAAATGACAGGACAGAACGTGTTCTAAGTGGAAAATTTCAGGTTCAATAAAAAAAAAAATAGGTATGTAGGTAATTGATACATATCATTAAAAATAATTTCGTTTTAAGATAGTACTAAAGAGGAGCAACCAAAATGGGCTTAGCCTTGAACAGCCACAGCAAAAATTATAATAATCACGAAACATTTTGAAATAATATACTTATAATGAATTTAGCCGCCTATATGGGAGTATCAAAATAAATGTAAAAAAAATAATGTTTTGTAAGACTTTCAATCGATTGATAACGCCAAAACTAGTGTTGTCAAATACATTCTGACGAAAGTAATAAGAACTTTGATATAAAAATTCCAACATTTATGTGATATCCTTATTAGAGCTAAAAACAGTAAATATTATAATAATATTTTTATGTTCATATTGAAGCCCAGAGGTTAAACATTTTGGTTTCTGTCCTTTACGAAAAAAAATCCATCCATTTGAAGAAATTTACATAAGTGTAGTGATAGTACCCGTCAAACTGAACAACTTTTCACAAAAAAAAAAAAATCCTGTGACAAAAAAATTTTTGGTCTCTCCATACAAAATGGGTCCTTCACAGATTTTGCTCTCAAAGATATCAAATGGAGAATATTAACCACAAATAAAACCCAACATCAAAGTGCAACAACTATTTAAGAAACTTCCTCTTGAAAACAGTATTTCCTCTTAGCCTCCATAGTTTTCTTACAGAAAAGTAGTAAAAAGTAGGTTATTTCCACGGAACAAAGCAACTAGTAAGTAGATAGCATCCAAGACAGGATGCAGGAACTAATACAGAAACAATCATACCTTCTTTGCTTCACGCTCAAAGTATTACCAAGGAAACTTGTATTTAGATACTAGGTAAGGTAATAAGTAGAGCAGAAACTGCAACTCTAAAGGAAACTTCTTACTCTTTAATGAGAAAACTGCTGTACGTTCGCAAAGCTTTGATCCTTGTATCATGAAGCAATATGGGATTTAAATTAACCTTAACCTATAAGTTCGTAAAATATACAATTTTACTTCTGTTATTGTGTAAAATTGTGTTTGCGTACCTACCTGGGCTGATTGATAACTGGCCGAAACGACGAAATTAAAAAAATGATACGCAAAAAAAAAAAATTACATTATATTTTGGCATTTTTTTGAAAATAGAACGCCAAATTTGAATTTAATCGAACTGGTGGAATTTGTTTGATAGGACGTAGAACTTTCTCTGTCGTAAATTTTCTTAACAATGGAAAGAAACGAAATTCGTGCGGTGATAAAGTTTTACGTTTTAAAACAGAAAACAGCAACCCAGATTAAAACCAAGCTAGACAGTGTTTTAGGTAATTCTGCTCCTGCATTGAGTACAATTCACACCTGGGTAACTGATTTTAAACGTGGAAGACAGAGCTGCGAAGACGCCCACAGGTCTGGCCGTCCAAATGAAGTCACGAATCCGGACATGATAAAAAAAATTCACAAAATTGTATTGAATGATCGGCGCTTGAAGTTGCGAGAGATAGCAGAGATGGTGAGCATTTCATCTGAACGCGTTTTTAATATTTTGCACCAACATTTGGGAATGAAAAAGCTTTGCGCGCGATGGGTGCCGCGTTTGCTCACTGTTGACCAAAAGCAACGTCGAGTGGACGATTCATCGGAGTGTTTGGCGCTGTTTAACCGAGATCCTAACGAGTTTTCGCGGCGTTATGTAACAGTCGATGAAACCTGGATACATCATTATACTCCCGAGACAAAAGAACAATCTAAGCAGTGGACTGAGAGCGGAAGACCTGCGCCGAAGAAAGCAAAAACGGTTTTGTCGGCCGGCAAAACATTATTTTAGTGGATTATCTGCAAAAAGTAAAAACAATAAATGGAGAGTACTACGCAAGCTTGCTGCAAAAATTAAGTGAAGAAATCCAGAAAAAACGACCACATTTGGCCAAGAAAAAAGTTTTGTTCCACCATGACAACGCACCTGCACACACGTCAATGGTTGCAGTCGCCAAACTCCATGAATTGCGGTTTGCATTGCTACCGCATCCACCCTATTCCCCGGATCTGGCCCCGTGTGACTTCCACTTATTCCCAAACCTGAAGAAATGGTTAGGTGGCCAGAGATTTTCATCAAATGAAGAAGTCATTGTTGCCGTGGACGAGTATTTTGAGGGGTTGGAGAAAACATTTTATCAAACTGGTGTAACGGCATTGGAGAAGCGCTGGACTAAATGCATCGAGGTAGAAGGAAACTACGTTGAGAAATAAATTTATTTTAAATAGATTTTTAAAGTTTTTCTTTGTCGTTTCGGAAACTTATTACAATAAATAAATAACAAATAACAAGCAAACAATTATACCCGAAGTGACAGTGAAGCTGGCCCACTGGCTACATGTCACTCAGCGAGACCTCTCCGTCTAGCTAGCAGCCTCACCATCGATTTTGATGGTTTTAACCATGTCAAAACATTGATTGGAATTTGATTAAATTTGTTTATAAATCTCAGAAAAAGTTTATTGTATTTTGGAAGATATTTGAGTATCTTACTGAGGCTTCTAGATCGACGTCTAGCTAGCAGCCTCACCAAGATAGACTGGCTCTATCATTATGATTTATATGTCAAAAATTTGATTGGAAATTGATTATCTCGTGTACAAAGTTTCAACAAAATTGGTCCAGTAGGAGCCGAGGTATTATACCCCCTTGGTGAGGCTTCCAGCTTGACGCTTGACGTGAAGACTATTCCAGCAAAAAACATTCAATTCGTTGAGACGTTTAGTCTAGTAGAAATAAGGTTGAAATTGGTGTTTTAGCCTACAGCAGGTACACTCAGGTACAAAAGTATAATTTTACGATTAATTGATACGATTCAACTTAAAAAATCGCCTTGAAAGCCGGTAGCAGCTACAAAAAAATCATCATGAGTCAAAACTTGTTCAATTGTGATGACGATACAACACACAACACAATCAAAACACAGATCAGAAAAAAGGTTATCCCCGTCGGTCTCAATCGCACTACCGCCATTACTTAATCACGCCATCTCTTAGCAGTTTAAATTACTAGTCACCTCCATACACAGTCGTGCAGCTCAGATTACCGCGCCGACCGACGAGCACCTTATTTACTCACTCATGTGCACCTTACATTATTTCGATCCCGCTCACGTAAGAAGCCCCCCATTCACACACAGTCTTGCAACGACTTGCTGCCAACGGTAACCGGCGACGGCGTACGGCGCGATGTATTATCTGGAACGCAACCGGGACGTGTATGGGACATTTTTTATACATTTATCTACCCTGCGTTCCGAGATGCTCTTAAATCGATTAAAGTACCCGTAATCGCGTTCCGAATCACTGTCAGCCATACATTTTTTTTACTTTTCTGATCGCTGACAGCGCTGAAAGTCTGATTCGGAATGCGCCCCTAGCCACCTAGTTCAGTTCCGAATATACGATTAATTTAAAATTTTTGTTTTTGACTGTACCAAAAACTGAATGTATGTAGAAGTTTAGAATCTTTTTCTGACTAAACGTCTCAACGAATTGAAAGTTTTTTTGCTGGAATAAGATAATCAAATTCCAATCAATTTTTTGGTATATTTACTTTGCTTAGACATACCTCCGTTTGACGGGAATCGTCTTCACGTCAAGTGTCAAGCTGGAAGCCTCACCAAGGGGGTGTAATATCTTGGCTCCTACTGGACCAATTTCGTTGAAACGAGATAATAAATTTTCAATCAAATTTTTGACATATAAATCATAATGATAGAGCCAGTCTATCTTGGTGAGGCTGCTAGCTAGACGTCGATCTAGAAGCCTCAGTAAGATACTCAAATATCTTCCAAAATACAATTAAACTTTTTCTGAAGTTTATAAACAAATTTAATCAGATTCCTATCAATTTTTTGACATGGATAAAACCATCAAAATCGATGGTAAGGCTGCTAGCTAGACGGAGACCTCAGCGAGCTATGGAAAGATCTATGCTTGGTATTTCGCTACGGGATAAAATCCGAAACGAAATCATCCGGCAGAGGACCAAGGTGGTTGATATCGTCCAGAAGTGCAGCAAGCTGAAGTGGCAGTGGTCTGTCGCAGGACCGATGAGCGTTGGAGAAGACAGGTTCTCGAATGGAGACCACTTCTCGGGAAACGTAGTGTGGGACGCCCCCCTGCCAGGTGGACTGATGACCTGAGGAAGGTCGCTGGTGGTGGCTGGATGAGGAAAGCTTTGACGTCGAAAAATGATTGTAAAAATCTTAATTCGAATAAAAAATTTTGACTGACTTTTGACCCGAGTTCCACGGCAGCAGTTGGAGAACAATCCGTGCGCTGCGGGGCCTATATTAATTAGAGACGCAGAGAATATTTTGTTTACATTACTACTGTTATTACTGAAAGATACAAGCGTGTATTTCATTCAGTTCAAGGGCGCATATAGATATATAAGATATACACTCGTACGTACGGAGTTAAATATCAATTATCCGTCGTGATGTGATGACGTCAAGATGGTCATGTTTTTATTTAGCAAGCATTTTAGGGAATAGACGACGCGAAAAGAAGAAAAGTAAGTATTGATCAATTCACATTTATTGTAGATCTTACCGACAGTTTTTTTTTAAGTTAGTCCACAAAACGGATTTTACACGTCAGTACCTTCATAAGTAGAGTCATATAACGTGCCATAATAAACTTAAAATGTCTTTTTAAAATACTGATTTCATCTGTAACCTGTAATAGTATAAACAAACAAAAATGGTATACCAAGACACTTACATAAAAGTGCACATGCAAGAGATATTATTAAATTTAACATTTTCACAGACAAAAAAACTATGATTTAATTATTTATTTATAAATGACTAATTAAGATGGTGATCGTATCTATTTTCAAGTAGAATCTCATTATTACAGTCATCTTAATGTTAGAAGCTTATTTTAGCCGGTTTCTTTTGATCACTAGATCACGGGTTTTATTAGTCTAATATTATTCATATCTGATTTATAAGTAAATACCTATCACCCACATTGCTAAAATTATCAGAAATCCGTCTAGACGAGAATTAGGTTACGAAATTCTATGTGACATTTTCATGAGCATTCAAAAAGCATTTTTTATATAATTTTATTAATTAATTGTAAGTTGACTATTTATTATAACGCTGTGGTTGTATATGTCACCGTAAGATTGTGAACGCCGTTAGTTTATAATCTTACTCGCGATATTATAAACTTATGGAAAATTGTGAACTGAAACCAACTATTTACAATTTTACGTATTATTTCTCGTTAGTTTATAATCTTACGATGACAAACCGTCAAATTGTAAACAAAGGTGCAGAGTTCATAATCTGTCAGGTTTTATCACCCGTAAAATTGTGAACCGTGTTCCTGATTGGTCGGTTTTGACAGTAGCTACCTACAGATTGACAGCCAAGAATAGCCGCGCTGGACACGTCGAATCAGCGTGCAAGGTGCGTTCCGTCGCATGCCAATTTTTAATCAGTTCACAATTTGACGGTTTGACATCGTAAGATTATAAACTAACGAGAAATAATACGATAAAATGTAAATGGTTGGTTTCAGTTCTCAGTTTTCCGTAAGTTTATAATATCGCGATTAAGATTATAAACTCACGGCGTTCACAATCTTACGGTGACATATACAACTGTAAAGTATTACCAATTGTAGGAAGTTTCTTACACCTACTTCAAAACTCACGATCTTTTTCATTACCTACTAATTACAGATAATTTAAAATCCAAACTTCCTCCCCTCTGAGGGAATTTCTAAAACAGTTGAAACTCGTGTCGATTTGTTATAATAACCTATGCAGATAAAGAATAGATCTGAAAATGGCGTCCGCTCGCATGCTAACTCGCTCATAATCTATCGCTGTCTATACTCAAACAGTGAAGTACGTGCTGCAAAAAAAAATAATGACAAAAATCAGTGTTCGCAAACAAAGATAATTGTCATTGATGTTGATGACATTCTTCCAAAAATCGTACATAATAATGTAAAATAACTAATTTTAAACTTATCCCATGTTGTTTTTTCTTATATTCACCCTTGCACCTTATTTATTTCAATAATATGTTTGTCATTATTATTAGTATCATTAATTAATAATAATAAACCCGTCCCGTCTCGTTTTAAATCATAATAATAAAAAAGAATAATTAAAAACAAAAAAGTCAGTAGGAAAAATAAAAAATCGATTTTTGAAAATTTGTTTTGCCAACCGTACCATAAGTACCCGCCGCCATTTTCAGATCTATTCTTTATCTGATGGCTTATACCTATTCTTATGTCCGTATACCCAGCGAGACCCTTCGTCTGAATGGTTTGATATTAGTTAATCTTTTTATATCGATGGTCTAGAAGACAAACATGATAATTACAGACTCACCAACTTTTCAGGAGGACTGTTTTTAGTAACTTAAAAGTTCTAGATACTATAACTTAAAATGGAACATAGGAATCGTGTATACACTGCCTGTATTTAATTAGGGTATTTATCTTTTTATTTATTTATCAATAACTTGAACATCTATATCCAAAGGATTAAAAAAAACAAATAAAATAGTAAAAAAGGGCATCACTTAGTATGTTTGTACATAAACTTGGAATACATAATGTTTACTTAAAACTTTCGTGTATTATATATGAAGTTAGTTTTTGTTGAAATTTAATGTCGTTTGAAGCCGGGTTAGAATAGCATCACCCGTTTCTTACCCGTGGGTGTCGGAAGTGGCGACTAAGGCACTCGCTCGAGTCGAGGGTTTGATGTAATTGCCGACTACTGTGATACACAATTTCTGATGACCCACAGCATTATCGGATGTGGCAAAAACGTTAACGCTCTGCCTACCCCGCAAGGGATAAAAGCGTAATTGTAGGTAAGTATGTATGTATGTATGTTGTTATTTGAATTTGACGTTGAAATTTACTGCCGATGTATAAAACAATACAATTAGTATTAAATTTTCTAAAAAGATGGACCACGCTCGCCTAGAAGATGTTTATGTTTTTTTTATAAAAGGGCTAATCTATAGTTTTTTGAGAAACACGGTTATGCTTCAAAATCTACTCCACGCACCCCACGTTTTTCGTTTTAAGTCCTACAAGAATACTACACCAATAAAAATCTCAATAAAAAATATTTTATACTGTTTAGTGCGTAAAAACGTGTTGTTAAAAAAATACTTTTTACTTTACAATTATTTTGTGCTTTTTAGTCTAGCGTATTTAAATGTTGCAAGACGCCCTGAACATCACGTAGGACTAAATTGCTAAGACTAAAAATCCCAAGCATGCCGAGATTATGTTGTTACGATGATATTACCTTCCGGCTTCACCATGAGACCCTGGACATCACGTATGACTCAATCTTGTCAAAACAAAACAAATCCAACGAGCCCGAACACGACAAGGTTATGTTGCGACGTTGAGAGAGTTCCTATGGCCACCTTCTGGTTCCATAATGAGATCCTGGACATCACATATGACTCAAGAACTAGTCAAGACAAATCCAACGGACCCAACACGACTAGGTTATGTTGAGTATTTGAGGAAATACAGCGGCCACCTTCCGGCTCCATCATGAGATCCTGGACATCACGTCACGTATGACTAAAAATCTTGTCAAGACAAATCTAACGAGCCTAAACACGACGAGATTATGTTATATATTTTAGGAGTTTCTACGGCCACCTTCAGGCTCCATCACGACACCCTGGACATAACGTGTGACTAAATATATAGTCAAAACAAATCCAACGGGCCCAAACACGACTAGGTTATGTTGAGTATTTGAAGAATTCCTGTGGCCACCTCCATCATGAGACCCTGGACATTACTTATGACTAAAGATCTAGTCAAGACAAATTCAATGAGCTCAAACACGACGAGGTTGTATTGTGTATTTTAGGAGTTTCTATGGCCACTTATCGGCTCCATCATGAGACCCTGCATTTGTAACTAAAGATCTAGTCAAAACAAATCCAACGGGCCCAAACACGACTAGGTTATGTTGGGTATTTGAGGAATTCCTCTGGCCACCTTCCGGCTTCATCATGAGACCGTTCTTCTCCACAGAGGGCGTACACTGGTAGTGAACGTGCCATCCATGATAGCTTTGACGTCGAAAAATTATTTGTAAAAATCTTAATTCGAATAAAAAATTATGACTTTGACTTTGACTTTGACCCTGAATATCACGTATGACTAAAGATCTTGTCTTGACAAATCCAACGAGCCCAAATACGAAGAGGTTATGTTGTGTATTTGAGGAGTTCCTATGGCCACCTTCCGGCTCCATCATGACACCCTGAACATCACGTATACCTAATTAAAGATCTTGTCGAAACAAATCCAACGACCCCAAAGACGTCGAGGTTATGTTGTGTTTTTGAGGAGTTCCTATGGCCAACTTCCGGCTTCATCATGAGACCCTGGACATCACGTATAACTAAAGATCTTGTCAAGACAAATCCAATGAGTCCAAACACAACGATGTTGTGTTGTGAATTTTAGAAGTTCCTATGGCCACCTTCCGGCTCCATCATGGCACCCTGGACATCACGTATGACTAAAGATCTTGTCAAGACAAATCCAATGAGTCCAAACACGATGAGGTTGTGTTGTGCATTTTAGAAGTTCCTATGGCCACCTTCCGGGTCCATCATGAGACCTTGGACGTCACGTATGACTAAAGATCTTGTCAAGACAAATCCAATGAGTCCAAACACAACGAGGTTGTTTTGTGTATTTTAGAAGTTCCTATGGCCACCGTCCGGCTGCATCATCAGACCAGCTCCATGGTGTCATAATATTGCATTGTCACCGAGGTTACATAAGTGTACCAATTTCAGTACAATCGAATAACAGCACGTGCTTCAAAAATGAGTTTCAAGATTCGGACCGAACAAACAAACAAACAAACAAACAGACAGACAGACAGACAAGAAAGCTAGTTAATAAAAACGTGTTAAAAAATAAAATGAGATGGTATAAAATCCATCAACGACTTTCCATTAGTTGAAAAACTGCCGATATTGCAAAATTAGATCACTTATTTCGAAATACCGAAATACCGGTATTTTTTCCTCAAATACCGATATCAAAATACTGAAAAATTTGACCGGTATACCGGTATTTCGGTATACCGGTATCCATGCCCTAGCCGTGTCGTCGCCCGCGCGACCGTTATGCCAAGATTTCCGCCAAAATAAAATAATTTCATTTTTCAATACACACTAAAATCCGATATTGCGAAATGCAACGTTAAAGTATGAAAATATTAATCGTATTAATATACTTTTTAATATTTGTCAATAGCTTGGTAATCAACTTAAATAACTTTAATGCTCTCGGGCTCCTGCTGTTTATTTAGTAATTTGTAATTAAATCATTTACAACATTTGTCTATATTTTATTCCTGCAAGTCTATTATTTTTAACGCACTTAATATATTTTACTATTTGCTGACGAGTGTTCAGTAGTATTAAGACCACTTAAATCATTTGTCTACCGGCAACTTAGAAAGATTAACATCTTATAATATATTTGGGAATCAAAATTGACCAAATGACAAAATTAATAAAAACATTTAGTTTATTTGTCAATCGTGGTAAATGCAAGCGAAATGTTATAAATCTATTTAATGTTTTTTATAGTTTAAATTGATGGTAAATAATTAACATTATTTTTTTTGGCATCAAAATGACATCACTTGCTATAAGTGTACACCTACAGTTTAGGAAGAAAGAGACGGATTTAGGGTATTTGGGTAAGTGCAAACGGTAGAGCATCTTCATTTAATGCATTTGGCATTAAAATGTTAAAATATCAAAATTTTGTAGTTAGCACGTTTGTCTTCTAGACCATCGATATAAGGAAGGATTATTTCTAAATCCCTTCTTATTGCTTGCCTATGTCATAAGTATAAGCTATTGTCCGTTGGACAATTAGTCAGTATGGACTTGTCTCTTTATAGTATTGTATACTAGACGTTGGTTAAAATCAATTTTTCTCTTTACTGTACAAAATCCTTCTTAGCGAATCTGTCCTAAACAGAATCTGTCCTTAACCGAACAAAGGACTGTATCTACTACAAGTACTAACTTTGCAAGCATTTTATAGTAGGTACTGTCAGGTGGACGTAGCTCTTTGAAGATGGGAGGCACTCGCTTCTAGTGCATAAATCCGTAGCCAAATAATGACTCCAATATAAGATTTCAATATTTTTGTATTATCTTTTCTTCATTTCAATCCCTAATCCACACCATTATTTTCTTCAGCCCATCATTCTCTGACTCACTACGTCTAATTAGCTTTTTTACGATATATAGAGCGAATATCGAGTGCCAGCAACAACAAACAAAGGGAAAAGTGCGCGGAGACTGCATGTAACCAATGCAATCTCCACATCCCTCCTCCTACAGGAAAATGATCAGCCGATCACAAAAGATAAACCTAACTAACTACCTAAAAGTGCGTATAATATTTCATTTAACAAACCCTATGATTTGTACAAGAAGCCATAGCTAACAGCTACCTGGTGGAACAACGTTTCACCAAATACGAATAATTAAAACCACGCCAAAAGATTATTCATTCAAGTACAACTCATAGTACACTACATGAACCAAAAGAACAATAAATAAATTTTGAAGAATTAATAGAACAACTAACAGCGACACAAAACGTTCAACATAATATTAACATTGGACCATGCTGCCATAATTGACCAACAAGAACAAACGAAATTATTATTATGTAATATCAGATAAATCAAATTATGACAACAAAATCCCATCAACATAATGAACAAACTTTAAGTGATCACACCTAATCTAAACTTAAATATTTCAACCTAAGCTAAGACAAAAACAAATGAAAAACGCGAATACAAAGTCTAAAAATCGAAGTAGCGGCAGGTCTGGAACAGGAGCTCAGGCCTATTCGTATATGTAGAAAAATAATGATCACCTACACTATGCGTCACTTACGTTAAATATTATCCGAATAACAAGATCTTTTCCGAAGAACTATAAATATTCGATAGCATATCTAAAATGAGTGGCCTATACACTAAGCTCACCCTCCCCTTATAGAAAATAACAACCCCATTAAATAGCTAGATTTTTAAAACCTTCTTTTCTTCATGAAGTTTCTTTTTTTAATATATAAAATGTTTATAAACTACTTATTACGAATCTGCAAATAAGAGCTGGATTAATCCATTCGAGAGAAAAACAAAAATTAATAGAACTTGACTAAACCTAATAAGCATAACATGAAACCAATAAGCGTTCTCGAATCCACCGACTCATAAAATACTAAACCAATACGATCGTGCTAAGAAAAAGCACATCTCATGAGGATGCATATGTCCTATTATGAGATCCGACAAGTAATGCTCAAACCAAACGAATATCTCGAACGATTGTTGATTAAATGAAAATACCATAGCTTAAGTCAAAAGTCCATGACAAACAAAAATAAATAAAATGTAAGAATAAGTTATCAAACTATGCCATATATAGACAAACATTAAGTTACCCATCATACAAAAATAAAAATAAATTTATATATAGAGACAATAATAATTATTTGTTGACAAAGACGCTGACATAACATATCAACTACATATGACGATAGAAGTTCATGACGAGTTGTGAATAAAGTAAGGCATAGGACAGATCAAGGGAAACAAACGCCAAGTTACTATAAAATAATATTTTTAAACACGCAATCTGAACGGTTTCAGAGAATTATGGTGAAATATTAAATCACGTCTGGAGCTTCCATCTATCTTACGTAGTAAATAATTATTATTAGATAGCCTTCGAATAACACGAAACGGACCTTTATATGGACGCGATAACTTCTGACCAACATTTGTTATTCTTTTAGGATTATATACCAAGACTAAGCTACCTGGATCGAACGTTACGAACCTGACTTTCCTGTCATAATATTCCTTTTGAGTCATTTGCGATTTACGAATATTTCTCAACGCACAAGAGATCATTCTAATATTAGCATTATTGCGAGCAGCAATATCCAAATCATTACGATTAGATACAATATCAACATCAGAACGCAAAATTGGGTCTCTAGCAAAAACAATAGTGTAAGGAATCGTATTTGATGACGCCTGTCTCGATATATTATACGCGTACGTTGACATGGGCAAATACATGCACCAATCTGCTTGACTCTCGTTTGTATACATCGCTAAACTCTGAGATATAGTGCTATTAAAACGTTCCACGAGTCCAATGGTCTGAGGATGCCTAGTTGCAGCAACCGATAACGTGGAATCAAAAAAAACTATCGTATTTTTAACCATGTGTGATGTGAAAATTGATCCACGATCTACAATGACTTCATTTACCATACCAAATTTACAGAAGATCTCTTGAGTAAGAAAATCACTAACGGCCTGAGCAGTTGCACTTGGGACTGCTCTAGTTATCGCGTATTTCGATAAATACTCTAAACAAACTATGATGTATTTGTTTCCTAAATCCGAGGTCGGAAGAGGTCCTAATATGTCAAGGGCTATTTTATCAAAAAGATGATTGACTTCAATCGGTTGCATCGGAGCAATCAAATACGATCTCTTCCTCTCTTGACATTCTTTACAACTTTCGATATATCTAGAAATTTTCTTTTCAGCATCAAGAATAAAATATCTGTCCCTAAATTTACATAAAGTCTTCGTAAGACCAAAATGCGCTCCATTCCAAGGATCATCATGAATTTCCTTCATAACGTCATTAAATGAAGCTTGAGGAACAACCAAACGATCAACATATCTGTTACCTATCCTACACCTGTGAAAGAGCTTATTGTCTCTGGTAAGAAAACCTTTATAGTTTAGCCGAGATCTAGAAGCAATCCTTGAAACTTGTTCAGTGCAAAAACTATCAACGCTTTGATCAAATACAAAACGAGAAGCTTCAATCCTGTATAACTCTAAACCATCCTCAACTACATCCTTAGGAGAGGTCTCCTTAACATCAACATCCTCAATTAATGGATTCCTGCTTAGGAAATCAGCAATTTGGTTATCTTTGCCCGAACAATATACTATATCAAAATCATATTGTTGAATCGCTAAAGACCAACGAGCTAAACGCCCATTCATATCCTTTTTAGTACGGAGCCATACCAAAGCTTTGTGATCCGTCACGACGTCAAATTTCATTCCCCATAGTAAATGCTTGAAATAATTAAGAGCCCACACTAGAGCCAAACATTCCTTTTCGGTAATCGTATACCTGGTCTCACAATCAGAGAGCTTACGCGACGCGAAAGCAATCGGAAATATTTTATCATCACCCTGCAATAAACAAGCACCTAATGCTTTATCACTAGCATCGACAAATAATCTTGTAACTATGCCTTCGCTATTCGAAAAATGTCTTAATAAAGGGGGGTTCTGAATAAGAGAAAGAATTTTAGAAAATGCATGTTGCTGTAGTTCTGTCCAAATAAATTTGACACCCTTCTTCATCAACCTTGTTAGAGGCATAGCCAAATCCGCATAATTATCTAAGAATTTTCTATAATATGAAAAGAGTCCTAAAATAGATTTAAGTTCTTTAGTCGATTTTGGCACTTGGATCTTCATAATCTTTTCAAACTGTGATTGATCTGGTCGAATTCCCTGACCCGTTATTTCATAACCAAGAACGGAAACTTTTTCAAAACCAAATTTGCACTTACTAGGTTTAAGTGTCAAATTGCATTCTTTAATTCTATATAAGATTTCATTTAAAGATAAAGAAAATTCTTCAAATGTTTCCCCATAAACCAATATGTTGTCAATATAAACAATAGCATTCCGATATTTCATGCCCCCTAAAACACTATCCATAACCCGCTGGAAAATCGCACCACTTGTTTTAAGGCCGAACGGCATGACGTTAAATTCATACAATCCCGAAGGGGTAACAAAAGCAGTTTTATGCTTATCAGATTCCTTGATTCTCAACTGCCAATATCCACTATTTAAATCCAGATCCGCAAAATATTTGGCTTTAGCTAGATATAAAATTATGTCATCTATTCTGGGTAAAGGATATGAATCGGTAATTACTTTTTTATTCAATGACCTATAATCAATGCAGAATCGCCACGTGTCATCAGGTTTCTTGACCAAGACAACCGGGGATGCATATGCACTTCGCGACTCACGAATGATTCCATTTTCCAACATCTCACTCACTTGTTCCCTAATTATACTGTGTTGATGGTGTGAAACTCTATAAGGAGCTTTATGAATAGGAGTCTCGTCTGAAGTATTTATTTCAACTTCCATTAATGAACATGCCCCTAAATTCTTCGAATCAAACGCAAACTGCTTTTCATATTTGCCCAGTAATTCTGACAACTTACTTTTCTGATCTGATAATAAAGCATCAGAAATATTAAAATTATTACATTTCGTGTTATTCGTTAGGATCGTATCCTTTTTTAAATCGTCCAAATTTTCATTTATTGATTCTACCGTATTAAGAAAATAGATATAATCACCTTTCGGTAACGGCAATAAATGTTCGGACTCAGTCCCGGACTGAACATAATCAAGTGAAAACGCCGCGATTTTTGTATCATTTCTGAACCATCCCTTATTCCTATCCAGTTCAATGAACTGTTTATCAAAGTTGACAATGGCCTTTACTGCATATAAAAAATCCTGCCCTAAAATTATATCAGGTACTAAATCGCACACAACAACAAATGCATGATTATAAACAATGCTATTTATTGTAAAGTCCAATATAACAGAACATTCAGCTAATAACCTAATCCCATTCACTGTACGCAAACAAGAGGCGTTATCATTATATGCGTGTGACGGAATGAATTTATCCACTTTTTCAAGAAACGAAGAAGAAATCACAGAAATTGTGGCACCTGAATCAATCAACGCATTATGCACTACACCGTACAAATCAACACAAATAATAGGAGAAACGGGACGACTAAAATGACCGTCTACCAATGTAGTCCCATTCACTGGCGACGCTGAAAGTTTGGGTCATTACCCTGTATATTTCCAACGTTATCACGCGAACCGCTTCTTAAATTATACCGGTTTTGAGTGTATTGGGGTCTTGACGATCTCGCATCATTGCGGGGTTGGTTTGATCCAAAGTTAGTAGTACGTGGAGAAGATGGACTCCTCGGCGGCCAACTAGAAGATCTATTTTGCGGCGTGGAGTATAATTCCTGCGGTGAGGCTTGCGCACTACGCTGCCCAATATTTTCACTGGGATAACCATCCCCCATTGAATTCGTATAACTGCTGGGCTCGCCACATCGAGTCGAGGTTATCTTCACTGGCAACGATAATTCAGTGTGTGTGGCCATAAAGAGCATCGAATACTCCATGCAGGTTTGTTTGAGGGTAGCGAAATCTTTGTATAATTGAGTTCCGAAATTACGTTTAAAAAAAGATGACATACCAGTCAAACATTGCTTAATTATTATTTTCTGGTCTGAAATCTTAGCCTTTCCGGCAAGAGATTCCACACGATACACATAGTCCATCAGAGGCTCATTATAATCTTGACGAGACTTATAAAACAACGAAGCATGGTCTATAGGAGACGGGAATTCTAAACAAATCGCTTTTTTAATATCCTCATATTTCGTAGAGGACGATTTTGTCAAATTATAATAGCTGAGAGCCGGCCCACATAGATAAGTAGCCAACACTAACGTTTTTACATCGTCACTCCAACTATTTATAGCGGCGATTATCTCGAATTGCGAGAAGAAGTCCTCCGCGGACGAATTCAGACCGTTATACTTATCAGACATAATTCAACTTTTTTTTAACAAAATAATATCAATTGTACATCACCAAGGCATCAATGCAGAGAGACCTTTCCATGGTATCTCATCATCATTCTAATGGCTGCAATCGCTGCATTGGCCATCTCATTCAATATTAATTTCTTTATTCACAGTCTTTTCTTAGACTTTTTTCTGGAAAACTTAATATGGTGCATAAAAAGGATTTAAGATTAAACACGTCTTCCTCTGCGTCCGCGTTCAGTCGAAGCTAAACAAAGGTAACAAAATTAAATTGCTTCATAGCTGCGATCCGTGCTGTGATATTTGCTGTTGATTCTACAAGGCAAATAATCAGGCAAATAATATTGCAAAGAAAAAAAAATACGTAACTGGAGGTACCGATTTCTTCATAAGTCTACACCATGTCAGGTGGACGTAGCTCTTTGAAGATGGGAGGCACTCGCTTCTAGTGCATAAATCCGTAGCCAAATAATGACTCCAATATAAGATTTCAATATTTTTGTATTATCTTTTCTTCATTTCAATCCCTAATCCACACCATTATTTTCTTCAGCCCATCATTCTCTGACTCACTACGTCTAATTAGCTTTTTTACGATATATAGAGCGAATATCGAGTGCCAGCAACAACAAACAAAGGGAAAAGTGCGCGGAGACTGCATGTAACCAATGCAATCTCCACAGTACATAGCCAGCCAGGTGGTCTAGTGGTGCATTTTTACCCCCCACCACTTATACACGAGGGAGGGGGGGGGGGAACCTAGGATAGTCATATTGGGCCAGAAATGAAGCCATTAAAGTTTAATGATTAAACCACAAAACCTTTTGTAAGATTTATTTCCGAATTCATTTTTAAGCCTGCTGACCTATAAATATATTGAGCGTCGGTGGTCTTAGTGGCTAGGGCCGCTGCCTCTCGTCCGGGAGACGCGGGAGCGATCCCCACAACGTACCAATGTGTTTTCGAATTCATATGTACTTTTATTCGACGCTCTTACGGTAAAGGAAAACATCGTGATGAAACCTGCACACTCCTGCGAAAAAATTCAAAGGTTGTGTGTGAAGTCGACCAACCCGCACTGGGCCAGCGTGGTCGACTAAGGCCTAGTCGTCCTAATTCAGGGTAGGCTCGAGCCCCTCGGTGGGGACGTATATGAGCTGTTGATGATGATGTGAGAAAAACACTACTGCCCTGCCAAAAAAATTATAGCTAGTGTCGCTCATGTAAGGATTCTAACGACGCGACACCAGGGCCTCGATCGCGTAAGTCGAGCTTGCTTCGTTCACTTGGCTTGGCTTCAAGCAAGTTGAACGGTATTCCGATTCCGATTGTAGGAATTGTCTAACTTTTGGGACAAAGAGTAAAAATATTCACTTGTAATCGTCTTCGTTGACTTGGCTTGCTCCTTACGCGATCGCTTGAAAGCCGCTGGCGGTCTTCAAACCCGCCCCAAGCAAAGCAAGTCCGCTTACGCAATCGACCGGCAGGGTTGGATTTCGTAGTATAATTATACTATTTGTACCATAGTTTCATGTTGCGTAGTATATAGTATCGTAATGCTTGGATTGTATGCGAAAATACCATAATTTTAATACGCAATTATCCAAATGTTTTTTAATTGACATTAACCCTAATGCACGGACTTCTTTGCCGTATGCCAAAATCAAATGAAAACGAGAAGCATTGTGGGTATTCCCCGTGCAATGTTTTGCTGCTTATGTCATTTTGAGGAAAAGAGATGGATATTTTTTTCTGCTTGAGTATGACTAAGATGAATGTATAGCAACAAATTTCGCGCGATCGATGAAGTTTCCATTGAAAAATTTGCTGAATTAGAGGTTCTCATTTTATTAAGTGATTTTATAAAGTAATTTACCTAGATTTATGTGATAATATTAAAATAACGTGTCAATAAATATGATTTTTATTTAATCTAAAATGTTTTCAACACAAAAACAAAACATAGTATATTTTTTTGGTAAAAAATATCCATAGACAATAATTTTATGGGAGCCTGATTCCAACCATGCGCGACACCCCGATTATCTGTAAACTAAATAAACCTTTTGTAAGATTTATTTCCGAATTCATTTTTAAGCCTGCTGACCTATAAATATATTGAGCGTCGGTGGTCTAGTGGCTAGGGCCGCTGCCTCTCGTCCGGGAGACGCGGGAGCGATCCCCACAACGTACCAATGTGTTTTCGAATTCATATGTACTTTTATTCGACGCTCTTACGGTAAAGGAAAACATCGTGATGAAACCTGCACACTCCTGCGAAAAAATTCAAAGGTTGTGTGTGAAGTCAACCAACCCGTACTGGGCCAGCGTGGTCGACTAAGGCCTAATCGCCCTAATTCAGGTTAGGTTCGAGTCCCTCGGTGGGGACGTATATGAGCTGTTGGTGTGACCTATAAAAAGATATTTCAATGTATAGGTATAGACGTACGTGATATGGATGCACTTATAAATTCGATTGTAGCTTTATATTTATGATAATAAAATACCTATAGTATAAACTGTCCGGGAAGCAGCTCAAGGTGAGTTGATTTTTTGCGTGTTCAGTGACAAGTCTTAGAAAGAATTTATACAAGCGAATGCAGCTAGAAAGAGAAGCATATAATAAAAAGTAAATAAAAAAGCCATTAAAAGTGTAATCAATCGATCGAAACACGATACAACGATCTATTAAGGTTTTTTATTGAAGTTGATAATTGTTGTTTTGTGAATTCAGCTTTCATTGTGTGTTAATAGAGTGAAGTTAATCAATTGAATTTAAGACTAACGTCTAAAGTTTATTCTGTAGATCTTAATATGTCATTTTAACACGATCGGACTGTTCACCATATTTTATGAATTATTATTAAAATATAGATTAGTAGCAGACCGAGGTAGCAGACGATTCACGAAAAAAAAAAACAGAATCGGTTGAAAAACTAATTTACAGTGTTTATTTAAAGTTTCAATATGTCTGTCTCTTTCAAAACGATTTTTTGTATGGAGATTATATGGCGTTACTAACAAATGACGTCACAAGTGGGTATGTGCCTCTTTGTCTAATCTTGAATTTCAAACTTTTATAACTCTGTCAATTTTAAAGATAAGAGCTAAAATTATTTTAGTGTTCGATAGCAGAAACTAAGAAGTTTGCATTTATAAAATTAAAAAAAAAATAGTCTGATCCCCTATTCTAATGCTTACGATCCGGTATCTGTACAATATTTAAAGGCCAGCTGTAAAAAAAAATTGTATAATCAATCAATCAGACTATTGCCACCACCACCAGACCACTGCTGGACGTAGGCCTCCCCAAGGGCACGCCAAAGCGCACGATCACTTGCTTTCCTCATCCAGCCACCTTCCTCAGGTCACCAGTCCACCTGGCAGGGGGGCATCCACAGAGAACCTTATTTCTCTGTGGGGGCATCCCACACTACGTTTCCCGTTGTATAATACGGTCGTAGATTCAATATTACCACAGAAAACACCTAGACAATGTATATAGTTCTAGGTAGATATCAGGCCAGTCTGAAGCTCACTGTAAACACCGCCATTGTGTTTCCATTTGCACGGTGAGAGGCGATAAACGACAGGCGGCGATGAATACAAAACGAGCGACGGACATTATCGCCAGTGGACAGTGTTGGTTGGACACGTGAAGGAATACGGTCGGTGATTGTAGATTAATATACAATTCTAATGGAGATTTAATATCTTAAGCAATCTTGTGGTAGCAATGTAGAATCTATAAAAGTATTGCTAACGAAATAAATATCTTGGCTTTGAAACTCGTTTCAGCTTGTATTTTGCAAAATGTTGTGTTATTCTTTGGTTTTATCATTTGCAATATAAAATTTAATTATTCTTAAACTATAAATAAATCACATCACATCTTTACACATGGCCATCTGATACCAAACTAAGCAGAGCTTGTACTATGGTTACCAGACAGCTGATATACATTACTTAAATAGATAAATACATACATATATAGATAAACAACAACCAGACACAAGGCAAACACAAGTGCTCATCACACAAATGTTTGCCCTGGGCGGGATTCAAACCCGCGACCCTGTGCGTCGGAGGCAGATACACTACCACCTGGGCTACGGAGCCGTCAGAATTATATAATATATGTGGAATTGACAGGTAAGAATTCTACGGTGTTGGTGAGGATGCTGAGATCTGAAGGTTTTCAACTCTGGCATTCTGTGCACTGTACACAAACCCTACAACAGCTACCGTACTATAACGACTCTATTGTTATGAACAGTGTGGAGTAGACACTGTATCGGATAGAAGTCTCTGAGTGAATCAACATGTGCTAGTTAGGAAGCATTGTACTAAGTTTAAGTAAGCCATTAAGCCAATCAACACCATAATAGTAGGAGTAGCTAACTCACACGTCTCCAAAAAAAAAAAAAAAAGAAAGAAAAATCATTAAAGACCCGCTGGCAGTTTAGTCGTGTGCCGTGTGGTGACGGCAGAGTAGAATACATTTGTCACCAACCCCTACTCTTCCCGTGGGTGTCGTAAGAGGCGACTTAGGGACTACACATTGAACAGGGAACGGGCAGCAGCGCTCTCTGATACAGTAACCTTTTAATCTGCGATCTCCAACCCGCCTGCCAAGCGTGGAGATTATGACAAAACCCTCCACTTAAGTGGAGGAGGCTCATAGTCCAGCAGTGAACTGTAACGGGCCGTTGATGTCAGTTTAGTCAAATAACGCTACTTACAATATTATGTTAAGTAACGCAGAGCGGGAGACTCGGGTTCGATCCCCACCACGTACCAATGTGTTTTCGAATTTCGAATTCATACAAGTATGTTCGTTTATTCGACGCTCTTACGGTGAAGGAAAACATCGTGATGAAACCTGCACACTCCTGCGAAGAAATTCGTAGGTTGTGTGTGAAGTTGACCAACGCGCACTGGCGTGGCCTAGTCGCTCTAATTCAGGGTAGGCTGGAGCCCCTCGGTGGGGACGTATATGAGCAGTTGATGTAACGCAGAACTTCTCGAATGGTTGATCAGTCAATGAAACTAAACAACTTTTCAACCGTATGTTTTCAAAATTCACAGAAAAAGAAGACATTTAAATGTTGACTGCGCCAGCTGATAAAGTTTGTACAAAAGGTCAATTATTCTTCTCCATCGCATAGGTTTGAAGGTAAAATTGTTATTATAACATCTTTTCATCCAGACTTTTTCAATATCTGACAGCTCTGTAGCCCAGGTGGTAGTGTATCTACCTCCGACGCACAGGGTCGCGGGTTCGAGTCTCGCCCAGGGCAAACATTCGTGTGATGTGCACTTGTGTTTGCCTTGTGTCTGGTTGTTGTTTATCTATATAAGTATGTATTTATCTATTTATGTAATGTATATCAGCTGTCTGGTATCCATAGTACAAGCTCTGCTTAGTTTCGGATCAGATGGCCGTGTGTGAAGAAGTCCCTACATATTTATTTATTTTATTTAATAGATCTAAACAATGATTAAAATGTAAATTCGTGAGATTGTGAAATGTTTTATATTCGAGGTTTTGGAAAAGCATTAAGTTCTAGAACGAAATTATAATTCAGTTCCTCATACTGAGCTACTAACCGACCCGAGAAGTATATATTGAGGCTAATTCTCACTTCACGCTCTAATCCTTAATTTAAGTCCGTCTGTCCTTTTCACCTTTTAAAGATTGTAAAGGGACCGGGGATGGCCATCCTAATATTAGAGCTGTCAAACATCGAATTTGAACCTTATGGCCGTGTTGATTGCACAATTTTAGGAAAACTTAAGAAACGCGATTTAAAAATTTCGTTATCTGACAGTTAAAACACCCTTATCGTTCAAATTAATATCATTTGTTCATCTGAATTCATCACCTCTCTTTCGTTAGTCATAAATAAGAAAAGGATAGCTGGATTTTAAAATTAGAATTAGAGCATGACTTCCCAAATCGGTCATTGTAGATATTGGTGTGTATAGAAACCATAAAATAGCGGCTGTACTTAGAAACAACTCTATTGTCCCGAACGGCGAAGAGAAGACAGACTGTATTGTAACAGGACCCACGTGATGTAACACGTGATTGTTAGTATTGTAGTTGCCGAGCGAGCCATTAAACTAACTAACTGAATTTATTTAGTAGTTTACAACTAAAATGTTGTTATAGGTTACAATAGCACCATATTGTTACCATGTTGTACTATAGGGGATCGGACTGTTCACCATATTTTACTAATTTACCACATTTTATGAATTATTTTTACAATATAGATCAGTAGCAGACGATTCGCGAAGAAAAAAACAGAATTGGTTGAAAAACAAATTTTCAGTGATTTTTTTAAATTTCAATATGTCTGTCTCTTTCAAAAACCATTTTTTGTATGTGCCTCTCTGTCTAATCTTGAATTTCAAACATTTATAACTCGGTCAATTTTAAAGATAGAGCAAAAATTATTTTAGTTTTCGATAGCAGAAACTAAGAAGTTTGGATTTATAAAATTAAAATAAAGTAGTCCGATCCCCTATTGTTAGTGATAATTATTCGACCTGAATGCGTTCTATTATGGTAGAGTTAGTTTTTGGACTCAAATTCCAACTAGCTTGTGTAAGATTTTTCCCGTAAAAAGTTTTCTATGTGTTAATTCAGGGTTCAAGCTATCTCCATTTTAAATTTCATTCAAATCAGTTCAGTAGTTTTGGCGTGAAAGCGGAACAAACATCCACACACACACATATCACATTTTATAATATTAGTGTGATTGGAAGTGTGTTTGGAAACATACCTACCTAGTCACAATAAAATTGAAATTTGTTTTTTTTTTTCAAACATAAATCTGGGTTAGTTAAGTAGGTATGGTCTAAATTAAATATTGTAGTTGTAAATTGTACTTGCGTAGTTGTAAGAAAATATCCGTAAAAGTGATTTTCGCGTATAAGGCAGATTCCCTGGTAATGTACCGAAGTCTGGTGTGGGTCAGCCATCTTTAATGCAGGGTCACGTAATATATTTATTAGCTAGGGATCAGCCTCAACCTAATCGGGTGTTTGGGAAGGAAACTATTTAGATACTGAGAAGGTTGTTGTTTAGTTGAAAACATGATAGGAGTGGGTGAAAATCAGACTTGTTTATGTTGCTAGAGCTTTGGACCTACAGAGGACAAAGGATATAAGTCAGGCCAGGCTGATTGAAACTGTTTGAATTTTCTCAAGAGATTTTTATATGAAATTTTGTTTACATGTAGAGTTTACCGAACTGCACAATTATGCGAAATTTCGTAAAAATTAATTACCAGAAAAAAATTAAACCGTTTCAAGCAGCAGGCTGCTTGATAGAGTCAGGCCAGGGCCTGACTATATCCTCTATATACTATCTGTCCGCTCGAGGTTTTTTTTCCTCTCTTCGTTTAATGAATTTCCTGGATACGAAAAATCCTGTAACCCGTCGAATCATGAAAGAAAAACAAATCAACATACAAGACAAAATACATTTTTGAAATTCGGTTGCTAAGGAAGCAAGATCTCGTATACTAATGCACTTCGACACACCGCTGGTAGTTCTTTCTAATAGGAACATCTAGAATCTTAAACATAATATCTATATATATATATCTTGGTCACGGCATCACGCGTGAACGGCTGGACTGATTTCGCTAATTCGTTTTTTGTCGTGTTTGTTATTGTTAGGAGAAGATTCTTATGAAAGAAAAAAATAAGAAAATTGAGCTGAAAATCAGAAAATTTAAGAATACTTAACCACCATACTAAATTATTTCTAGGTAGGTGTAGGGTAGGTGTTAGGAAAAAATGGAAGGACAACGTCTGCCAGGTCAGCTAGTGCTATATAAAAAAAGCATTTGAACACAAAGTTCTACCTATGATATTTTCAAGTATAAAGCATTATACCAATCTTTCTTATAAATTACGAGTACATCTAATGTTTCAAATGTCGGTATAGTATCTACTGAAACTATTTTATAGTTGCTTTTGTAGCAGTGGCAACTGGGAATAATCCCGTTATTTATTCTATGCTATTATTTATTCTGTGCTCCAGCTTGCAACCGCAGCTGCTGTCCGATCTGATTTGCATTATACAAGGCTAGACACAGCGAGGCAGCCCGGTCTTCGTCAACAGACACCCACGCCCTCCCGGCAGCCATTATAGAGCTTCCCCTGTCCTAGATACCGTAGGTAGTATTGGTGTTATCTAGGCACAAAGCACGTCCGTTTACATTTCAGAGGGGGGTAAGGGGTTTATACCAGTCTTAGTCTCAGTTATCAATATATAGAAATGGCAATCTAGTAAAAAATATATCTTGAATACTCTGTGGTCACATCGCTACTTTGACGATCAAATACTAGCACTTCTACTGATTCTATAAATGTAATAATATATATGCTAACAGAATATATTCTTAATTAAATTTTAAATCAAGTAGTATTTTAGTAGTTTTAGTAAATAAATACATTATAATTATTTAGAAATAAGAAGCACAAGATTTAAAAAAAAAACAGCAAAAAATTTTTATGACGTCCTAGATCTCGTAACTTAAAGCGATAACCATAGTTTTTTTTCGTTAATATAACTTGCCAATTACTGACTTAGATTTTAAATCGATCACATTTTTCATAAACTGCCATTTTCTAAGCAAAACAGTTCAAGAAAAACGAGTTTTTCGCACGATTCCTGCGCAGTGTCGGACGTAGCCACAGTGAAGCATCGCACGCTAATATGAACGTTATTTCAGTAATGCGTCGGTTGAACTTTCAACTAAACCGCGTTGAGTTGCTAATTTTGCAATAATCCGGCCTTAATATTGATCAAATATTCATTTCATCATATTTTTTACAATAAAAAAACTATACTGTTTGAAGCAGTTATAATTTGAAAGAACTTCGCGATTATGTTCTAGTCATTTTTATAGCCAACAATATTTCCTTAAAGACCTCGAAATCATTGGTTTACTTTACAGATTCTATTGAAAAGATAAAGACTGCACTCTAGCTGCATCGCTGTGATTCATCAATGTTATTTCTAAGAAGCGACTACATCAAGTGTTATCATTTCAGATTTTCCATAGGTTTATAAAAATTACGTATTGATCATCAACATCAACGGCCCGTTACAGTCCACTGCTGGACTATGAGCCTCCTTCACTTAAGTGGAGGGTTTTGCCATAATCTCCACGCTTGGCAGGCGGGTTGGAGAACGCAGATTAAAAGGTTACTGTATCAGAGACCGCTGCTGCCCGTTCCCTGTTCAATGTGGACTACACATTGTAATTCGCCTCTTACGATTACGACACCCACGGGAAGAGTAGGGGTTGGTGACAAATGTATTCTACTCTGCCGTCACCACACGGCATATTGATATTTTTATCAAACTTATATTAATTAGAAATAACATATGATAATATCGTCCATTGTACTGTATATACTATACCTACAACATTCAGTAAAGTTACAGAAATTTATTTAATAAATTATGCCTGTTCGAAGAGTATGGAATGCTAATATAATCTAGTACCTACCAGTTGCATGAATTTAGTACCAGGTACATTAATTGTGTCATACGCTCTATGATTAAATAATAATAAAAAAAGCTATATCTGGTTTTTAGTGGCAAAAACAGGACGAACAAGACTAAGTAAGGATTTAGACACACCGCAGTGCATTCGAAATGTAACTCCAAATCCCTGTACACACCGGTTATCTTCGCTAAAAGCAAAATCAGTGCAATTTATGCACACAGTGCTAAACAGTCCAGGTGAATAAGATTGATTTAAGTTAAATACGTAGGTGATCGAGCGTCTGTGGTCTAGTGGTGTGGCGGCGTTCTATGCCTAGGTTTGTATATAATGGGAAATGATATCTACTTCTATGCGGGGTTCCTTAAATATGGATATTCTGACAGTTAACGGCGTTATCAAGGTATACAAATTACTGTTAACATTCTATACGATTAAAGAGTTCTACTGTGCGAGATGACGCGAACGCGACCGGAGCCCGAAGAGGGCCCCGGGAGGATGCTACCTCCTTCCCCTCCTTACCACACCTGATTACGATTCTATTCTTTCTAGCAATACAGACATCGTCTCACATAATAGATGAATGTACGGAACAAGCTTACCGGATATCAGCAATCAAACCATCGCCCGACTTCACCTTTCTCTGGCTTCCCAGGGTCCACCGTCTGCCTCCGTCCTGTCTGCTTTCGGTTTTTCGTACCGTCTCCCGCTCGTTCCGCTTCACGACGTAACCTGTTCACTACTTACGGTGTTGCCATAATGCAATCTAATTCGTGTCTAGGGAGTTTTCATTGCATAGTTACGCTCGCTAAGTAAGTTCTCTCACCTAAATATTCTATATCGCGGAACTCCGCGACATTCCCGCCGAACGACGAAGTTACAGCAGGGCTACCAAGTGGCGCGCCCACTCGGCAATCTTTTCTCGCGCCCTAACAGCAGCGTCCCTTCTAACCCGATAGTTCTCGAGTTGCGGTGTGGGCTCAGGAGTCGCAGGATCTACTTGGTCTACCATTTCTGATTCTGTTGTGTTCTGATTTTCTTCTTCTTTATTCTGAGTTGGCGTTTCTACAATCTCTACATTCTCGTTATTGGAGTTGTGCATTTCGTTACTTGAAATTTCAGGCAGATGTTCACTTGGTATATCTTCAGGCGGTTCCGTCACAACTGGTGGTTCGTTTTCTAAGACATTCCTAGCACTAGAAATGTCGGCATACTGTGTCCTGTTCTCTTCTGTAACCAGTTCATCATCTTCGATTTCTAGTGGGTACAAGTGTCCAATAGAGCGAGTAAAAATGCTATTATCTATTTTGACCTTTGCTACTCTGCATTGGTCGTCAGGACCTTTTATCAATTCTGTAATTTTACCGATTTTCCAATTACTTCTGTTCTTTGACTCACCTTTTATTTGAACAATATCTCCAACGCAAGGTGATCGAGATGATGTTACCCTAGGCTGTTTGTGAGCATGATTGTACCTTTCTCGTAGACTTAACAGATATTGGTTCACAAACATCTGTTTGAACTCTTCTATGATAATCTGTCCCTTTCTCCATCCTTCAATTAGATTCCTTTTTGTTGTCGTCGCATCTTGGGTAAAATCGTTTTCGGACATCTCTGTCACCAGACATTTCCCTATACACACAAAATCTGATGGTCTCAGTACAGTTTCTAGTTCCGAACCTACATTTGTTAACGGCCGGGTATTGACTACAGCTTCGACTTCTTTTACCACTGTTACCAATTGAGTATCCTTGAGCATGTGCTTTTCTAACGTTCTTTTCAGACAATTTTTTACAAGTCCAACCAGTCTCTCATAAAAGCCACCATGCCACGGAGCTAACTGAGGTATAAATCTCCAAGTGATTTTGTTCTCTATGCAGTAGGAGTTTGACAACACTTCAGATGTTAATTTAAACTGTGTACCATTGTCTGACACAATAACTTTTGGTACTCCTCTGCTAGATATAAATCGTCTTAGCGCCAATAAACACTCTTCTGCTGTCAAGTCTTCGACAACCTCTAAGTGCACAGCTCTTACCACCAAGCATGTGAATAAACAAATCCAACGTTTGGCCTTATTTGATTCTGTGTTTACAAACATTGGACCGAGGTAGTCAACTCCTGTGAATGTGAACGGAGAGCTGAAGTTTACTCTCTCTGGTGGCAGTGACGGGGGAGCAGGTAGTTTGTAAGGCCCGCTGGTATGTTTTTGGCATTGTGGACATTTCATGATAATTTTTTTAACTTGTGCTCGACCGTGAGGTATCCAAAACTGTTGCCTTATTAAGCTTAGAGTGTGTGCTGTGCCAATATGGTAATTCTTCTTATGCGTCGACATTATCAGGTCATTTGTAAATTGGCTATCCTTTGGTAGAAGAACGGGATGTTTCATTTCGTATGTCCAACTTGTATTAGACATCCTACCTTTGCACCTCAATATGCCATCAATGTCTAGAAACAAACCTAGATTTCTTGTGAGATGAGTTTCTTTCCCCTTCATCTCTTCTGGAAAGTGTTGTTCTTGTAGTCTTTTAATTTCTGTCAATTGTTCTGATTTTCTGACTTCTTCATTGTCTTCTCCCATTACTACATCAATATCATCATAGATTCCTACATCCTGATGTTCTTCCACAACAGTATTTTCACTATGATCATTAACAATCATTTCTTCAGGATGATAAGTATCCTGATCCTCCCGCGCCACGAGCTGAAACGATCTATGGTAATCTAAAGATCTAGTTGCAGGCCAGCTGGTTTCATTCTTCAACAAGAATTCTGGTCCGTTGAACCATAGCTCCCTTTTCGTTAGCCATAAGTCAGGTCTGGTGGCTAAGTCGGCAGGATTATCATTAGTATTGATATAGTATGGTTGAATTTCTTTGTGCAGCTTTATCTCATCAATTCTTTTGGCAACAAACGGAGGTAACAGTTTATTTGATCGCATCCAGTTTAGAACTATGAGACTGTCAGTCCATAGATACTGCTTTTCTATTGGTAATGCCAGACTATTCTTGACATACTTTAACAGTCGGCATCCAATGAGACATGCAAGTAGTTCCAGCTTGGGTATTTTTAGAGCGTCTTTTTCCTCTAATGGTGTGACTCTTGATTTTGCCATTATAAAGGCTGTTTTTGTATGTTTTATATCACTACTGCGCAGATAAACCACTGCAGCATAAGCATTTTTAGACGCATCTGCGAAGCAATGTAGTTCTAATTTCGGTATATTTTCTTCTTCTTTTATGCCAAGGTAACGTGGTACTTCTATGGTTTTGATGATGTTTAGGTTTTGTGTGACTTCTTCCCATACATGAAGTAACTCATCAGGTACCCTTTCATCCCATTTTAATTTTCTCCGACAAAGTTCTTGGAATAATAGCTTGGCTGACAATACCAGTGGAGCGACAAATCCACATGGATCATAAATCCGAGCCAAGGTTTTCAAAACTTCCTTTCTTGTTTTTGGAGTTTCTTTGTCTGAGTCTTCTTTATACTTTAAATGTAGAGTGTCTTTTTCCAAATCCCATGTCAATCCGAGTACCTTAACTTTACTTTCTTCTTTTGATCTTTTTTGGCTAGGTATAACTCGTAAAAAATCTTTACTGTTTGATGTCCATTCTCTGATATTCATTGAAAGTTCTTTAAATGCTTCATTTGTCCTGTTGTACAGTTCCAGAGCTTCATTCTTAGTCTTTGTTCCTGTTACTAAGTTGTCTACATAACATCTGTCAGCCACTTCCTTCAAAAGTGAACTGTCTTTCTGTGACAGGTGATGTCTGATCGAAGCAGTAAGTAAGAATGGGCTCGATATTATTCCAAATGGAACTCTAGTAAATCGTAAATGTATTATGTTGTCTTCTGTCGGTTCTTTAGTAATGTCTTTTAACCACAAAAATATTGTGACATCTCTGTCCTCCTTTTGAAGGCCGATCTGTAAAAATGCCTTTTCCACATCTGCTGTAATGCCAATTTTGTGTGTTCTGAATGAAAGTAGAAGAGCAGTCAAATCCTCAAGCATTGATGGTCCTCTGTAAAGAGTTTCGTTCAAACTCTTTTCTTCTTTAGTCTTCGATGACGCATCATATACTAGTCTTCCTCTTTTCCCTTCTTGTTTAACCATGTGATGCGGTAAGTAGTGTATAGGTGGTGTGTTCTGCTGGTAAGGGTTTTCTGGTTTCTTTATTTCCTCTATAATTCCTTTAATTAGTTGTTCTTTTAATATTGAGTCATATTCTGTAATTGTATTTGTATCCATTCTTTTCCACAATCCTTTGAGTCGACCAAATGCCAATCCATAATTGGTTGGTAGTTCCGGAGGATACTGCACCCAAGGCCATTTAACCTGAAACCTTCCTCTTTCATACTTTACTGTTTTGTTGAAGTAATCAACTGCTTCATCTTCTCTAGAAGCTTTTGGCGAATCCGTGATTCCGATTCCTTCTAAAGACCACAGAAACTTTACATCAATACTACGTAGTGGAAGGTCTGGTTCAGTAAAATAAGGACAGTCAGGTCTATGACATTGACAAAAGGTAACAACAGACAATATATTGTCTTCTTCTTTGTTTGTCTTTATGAATCCTGAGGGCATCCATCCGAAGTCTGTATTTATTAAATATAAATTATCATTTAACTGTATTTTTTCTTCTTTTATAAATGAAAAATAGTAATCATTACCAATAAGTAAATCAATTTCCCGTTCTGAGCTGTCATCTGCTAGAATGTCTACCGGATCTATCAAAGGGATTTCAGGAACTGACAGCTTGGTTGTGATTAATGGTACAATATTTACTCTTATTGATTTTTTTATACCACGTTTTGTTTCTAATTTTATTTCTGAAGATGGACTTATAATTTGTTTGGGTGTGTTAGAGCCAAATGTATAAACTATCAATGAATCTTCCATATCAACTTTTAATTTTAATTTATTTGCCAAATTAGATGTGCAGTAGCTTCGCTGGCTACCAGTGTCTAATAACAATCTGCATTCTCTAGAACCTTCTTCTCCGTATGCCTTCACCGTGGCCGTCTGCAAGAATGATTTAAATATGTTTAGTATTTTATTATCATCTGTTGATCCCATAGATATAATAGGTACCATACCATGTTTCTTCGTGCATAAAGCGCTGTTGTGGTTTTCTTTACAATGGTAACATTTAATTCTCTCCTTGCAATTTGTGCTGAAATGTCCATCTTTGAAGCATAAGAAACATCTTTTTTCCAATTTCTTTCTTCTTTCTTCTACACCTTTCACTACTTGACACTGGTCATTGTAGTGGTTGCCATTACAGAAAATACAACTCCTTCTCCTTTTCTTTCCATCAGTCGGCTTAGCTGTTGGAGCAGGTACTAATCCACGCTTCCTAGAAATTGTATTTTCTTTGTAATAGGGCCTCCTTTTAGCCGTGTGTACATGTAGGGCTTCGGTAGAAGAACCAGGTTTGACATAACTTTCCAAATCTGGTCTGTGTGCACTTTCCATCGCCGTAATTATTCTTTCCAAGCCATGTAATAAGTCTTTTACTGTACAGTCTGGTCCTTTTAAGACATTCAATTCATATACCACCTTTTCAGGAAACTTTCCTTGTAGCAGAGCACGTATATGATTACCTTCTGAATTTTCACCTAGTGTACCAAGTACTCTAAGATGACGTTGGATACTATTAAGCACAGACCTACAATCTGTCGCTGTGTTTGTAGCCCTTTTAAGCTTGCCAATAGCATCATAGTGAGCGTCAATTAATTTAACTTTGCTTCCGTATTGACTTCGCAGTATATCCAATGCAATAGTATAATTTTCATTAGTAGTTGATAGCCCCTTTACTAATTCTAAAGCGGATCCCTCTAAACAGTTACGAAGATAGGCCAACTTCTCTACGTTCTTCAAATCTCGCGATCCTATAGCCGAATCAAAACGGTCCCAAAATTCATTAAATTCAGTGATATCTCCTTTGAATTTCGGTAAGTCCAAGACTGGTAGTTTTGTTGATGTATGCTGGGCTTCTTTAGTGTTTGCACTCATTTCAATTAAGGTCTCAACGTTAATTAAAACTTCTTCTGCCTTAGTCTGCATTTCAATGCAAGCGTGTACTAAATCTTGGTTAATATCCGTGATTTTTGCCAAGTAGTTAAGAAAATCTGATTTTAAATTGTCTAGTTTAATTTTTACTGCAATACGCAACCTAATTATGTCACTCATTGGAATTTCTTCATTATTGCACAGTATGGCACCCTGTTCTACTAATGTTTTTAATTTATCAAGGTGCTCCCGAAGCAGTGAAGCAAGAATTTGTTCCATTTCGGTGTCAACTTGGGTTCTTGACAACGCTCAAACCGACCTTTTGTTAAATGCGTAAAAGATTCCACCACTTGATTACCAAGGAAATACGTGCGCCCGACGTACGTATACTGAAAATAAGTATCAACTATTACTTTTGGGGACTCGAATAGTTCTTTCAGGTTCTGTTTTACCAATAAATAGAAATCACAATCTGGAAACCGCCATATTGAACATCGCACACTCACCAGAATTCTTCGTAACGTATGCACTTTTGTAATGCCACAGGCCCTGAAGGCGACCCGCTGACCAATATTTCAACTCAACAATATCTTCCGTAGCTTGCTTTTCGCTTTGATTTGGTTTCTTCTTTGATTTGTTGAGATAATAAGCGAAAATATTTCACAAACATGTCGGCGCTGACGCCGCCGGCCAGCAAGAAAAAGAGTTTGTGTTTCTATGTTGGCAACTTGGCAACAGCAACTAATATCTGTCGCGATCGTAAACCGTAAACAAAACGAACGTAACTTGCAAATCTATAACATAACCTGTATTGTCTAGGTAATAAATAGTAATCTATAAAATGACAGAAGTAAAATTATCTTTGCATTTCCATTCGGATACAACGATGTATCTTCTTCTTTTTTTTTTTTTTTTTTTTTATATATATATGGCACTGGTGTGTCCTTGTGCCTGTGAGAATGGATAAAGATGAAATAAAAACGCGATCGTTTCATGGTTTCTACGAGGAAGAAATAAAATATTTGATTTACGTAACTTTTCTATTTCTTTAGAACTTTTGCCCACTTAACAACGCCATTAACTTTCTTTGAAAATAAATAACAGTTCAAGGAATATTTCTTTGTGACCTTGATAAGCATGCAAAAAACAAACCAACATTTTCTATTCTTCCGATCAAAATATTTTACGCATATGCAATTCTAAGTTCCTTCTACAACCACACTTTCTCTTATGTTCTTATTTATTTGCTAAACAACAAATCAAGTAATTCTTTCTTGTCATGATGGCATGACTTCTAAGTAATGATGCTTGTTCTTTCAAGCATCATTTCTTCTTTTTTTTTTTTTTTTTTTTCTCAAACAACAAACACAGATAGGACTACACTGAATAACCCTATGCAAGTGACAACCGCTTTCTCGGTGCAACGCTGGGGTCTACACACCGTGCACAATGTGTATACCTTCTTTCTTTCTACCCATCCTTCTAAACAGAAGGCATGGGTTTTTTCGCAATATTTGTGGTCCCACTACTCCCAGCGCACATGGGTGGTTCTATTCTGCCAGAACCGCGAGTGATACATGGTCCACAATACGAAATTCTAGTTCGTACCTATTGCCTGAGTTAGAGAACTCCCAGACCACCTTTCTTTATAGTCCGGGCCGTGATGGTACGTTCTGTCACATGTTCTCCCTCAGAGTCACCGCAGGGAATAAATCCAGTGCCCCAGCCCACGGGGTGCGCCTTGCGCCTAACCACGTGAACCTTTACTGAGTCTGCAAACTTCTGCTGGTTGTAAAAGGAACCCTTTTTATGCTATCGCAATAATGAACTTCAAAATCAAGATACGGTTTTTCTGTTAGAAACTAGAAGCCCTACGCTTTATTCTAGATACGCATCGCATAACGTGCTGTTCTACGCATCACTCTAAGTACGCAAAGAAAAGTAATATTATCATATTCTAAGTACGCATAGGCATATGGTATTCTACGCATATTGTTCTACAGATTATTCTCAATACATAACTTTCTTAGCTTCTCATATTTCTTACTAGGCATTGCCTTATTCTATGTATACACTCCTCGTCGTGGAGAGCCCTCCCAACCGAAAACGAAGTGCGCTACATCAAACGAAAATAAACCATACTATGGCCAATGTTGGTCCAATGTTGGCTGATATGTATGGCAAACATTCTTATTTTTTTGTGTATCCGAACGGTCTTTCAATCAGTCAGTCTTTCTTTTTAATATTCTTAAGTTGTCGAGATTGTTTTACACGTCCATCCAAGTCACCCGTAATTTTTAAACTTTGACAGTTAAACTCGTGCAATGAAAGATTAGGTTAACTTTTCCAACAGCATCTCCACCAAAATTTGTGGCGGCGTTCTATGCCTAGGTTTGTATATAATGGGAAATGATATCTACTTCTATGCGGGGTTCCTTAAATATGGATATTCTGACAGTTAACGGCGTTATCAAGGTATACAAATTACTGTTAACATTCTATACGATTAAAGAGTTCTACTGTGCGAGATGACGCGAACGCGACCGGAGCCCGAAGAGGGCCCCCGGGAGGATGCTACCTCCTTCCCCTCCATCCTCTCCTTACCACACCTGATTACGATTCTATTCTTTCTAGCAATACAGACATCGTCTCACATAATAGATGAATGTACGGAACAAGCTTACCGGATATCAGCAATCAAACCATCGCCCGACTTCACCTTTCTCTGGCTTCCCAGGGTCCACCGTCTGCCTCCGTCCTGTCTGCTTTCGGTTTTTCGTACCGTCTCCCGCTCGTTCCGCTTCACGACGTAACCTGTTCACTACTTACGGTGTTGCCATAATGCAATCTAATTCGTGTCTAGGGAGTTTTCATTGCATAGTTACGCTCGCTAAGTAAGTTCTCTCACCTAAATATTCTATATCGCGGAACTCCGCGACAAGTGGCTAGGGCCGCTGCCTTCCGTCCGGGAGACGCGGGTTCGATCCCCACCTCGTACCAATGTGTTTTCAAATTTCGAATTCATATGTACGTTTATTCGACGCTCTGACGGTGAAGGAAAACATCATGATGAAACCTGCACACTCCTGCGAAGAAATTCAAAGGTGAAGTGAATTCGCCCAACCCGCACTGGGTCAGCGTGGTCGACTAAGGCCTAATCGCCCTAATTCAGGGTAGGCTCGAGCCCCTCGGTGGGGACGTATATGAGCTGTTGATGAAGTTAAATGCCACACCACAACCGCTACATATTTATAAAATTTCAATACTTACAAGTTTAAAATTATAATAAATATCAGCGCCTTTTGTTGCTGTTACTTAATCTATCTTATTACATACTTAATACTTAGGTATTAATTGTGTGTTGACGTCACAAACGAAACAGAAGGGGAACGTTTTATTTCCGAAGATAAATTTTAATCGTCCGCTAGATTTGAAGTGTGTCCCAATCCTAACTGGCCGGTTCTTTTTTGCAGTGAATGAGCAAAAATCTAACACGTTATATTTAAAACATTGATTTGTTATATCAATAACGTGTCCATGTAAATGCAAAGCGAGGTGTCAAACAAAATACAATATTAAAGAGATCAGGCCTCGGTGGTGTAATGGCTGGGGCCGGCTGCCTTCCGTCCGGGAGGAGCGGGTTCCATTCCCACTATGTGTTTTCGAATTTTGAATTCATATGTACGATTATTCGACGCTCTTACGGTGAGGAAAACATCGTAATGAAACCTGCACAATCCCGCGAAATTATAAGGTTATGCGTGAAGTCGACCAACCCGCACTGGGCCATGACGACTACGGCCTGATCGCCCTAGTTCAGAGTAGGCTCGAGCTGTTAGCGAAGAGACCAGAATAAAAGCACCTGAACCAGATATGAGTCGCCTGATTCTTCTTGGGTTGTCAAGACGACAACCAACCATCTCACAAACTCTTGTGTTTGGAGCCATGTCAGAGGCTTGTCTTGACAGACTGACGCCCAGCAGCCGCCACGAAGCTGCTGGGCACCACACGAAGGATGTTGTAGTGGATTTTAATTAAAAACGTGGCAAAAACCTGGGTTCAGTCTAGGTAAAGGTAAAGGTACTTATTTAGGTAGGCAGTAAAGGTATTTATTTATGTATTCATATAAACTGACAAATAGTAGAGTACGTAGAAAAAGTTT
This sequence comes from Carpatolechia fugitivella, assembly GCA_951230895.1. NCBI lineage: Eukaryota > Metazoa > Arthropoda > Insecta > Lepidoptera > Gelechiidae > Carpatolechia > Carpatolechia fugitivella. The sequence continues at coordinate 3,202,312 of OX579661.1, forward strand.
AGGTATGTACTTTCGGAGATCAGGACATGAAGTGAGAAATTTTGCAGAAAAAAGACAAAATCCAAACGTAAGAAATCTAAATTTGAAAATGAGTTTAAAATGAAAGATAAAACTGCCAGCAACAAAGGTTGCCAGTCTTAAAACAGAAAAAAAGACTAGTATTTTTAAGGCTTCTATGAAAATTAAGGCTGCTTGCTTGCTACACAATGGATGCATATAGCGGGGCGCGAGCGCGGCAGCAAAAATTTATGAAACTAAAATGAAGGCCAGGTTCTTCTTCGTCCTAGCGTTTTCCCGGCCTAGTGCTGGGGTCCGCTTTCCTATTTAATCTTCTCCACTTTGCCCGGTCTTCGGCATCCTTAGGTGTGAGATTGTTCTCTTCCATATCCGCTTTCACGACGTCCAGCCAGCGCTTTTTAGGCCTACCACGTGATCTAGGGCCCTGGACAGTGAGGTCGAGGCATCTTTTTCCTACATAGTCTGACGGTCTGCGGCTTATATGGCCATACCATCGGAGGCGACTTTCCTGAAGCTTATCCGCTACGTCACGGACTCCGAGACTGCCACGGATGTGCCAGGTTATGCCAAAAATTTGCAACTCAACGCGCTTTTGTTGAAACTACGACCGACGCTATACTGAAATAACGTTCACATAATAATGCATCACGGTGGTTACGTCCGACACTGCGCGGGATTAGTGCGAAAAACAGGTTTTTCTTGAACTCTTTTGCTTATTAACAGAAAACAACAGAGTTTATGAAAAATGCATTCGATTAAAATAATTAAAAAAAAATCAAAAATAAGCATGTTATATTATGGAAAAAAAAAATTATCGCGCAACGAGATCGAGGACGTCTGCTTTAAAAAAAAACTTATTTTATTTTATTTGGGTGATTTACAGCCAGTAATAACAATGTTAAAACAGTATGGAACTAAGACTGGAAGAAATTAAATACACACCGATAATTGTACAACAGTATTAAATACATACTGTTGTGGGAGCGAAATAAAGGTTTTTTTTTTTTAATTAGGTACAAATCTGTGAGTAAAAATTTAATAATTGTTCAAGTTTGACCTTATATAGCAATTAAGAATTTGGAAAAGAAAAGGGAAAAGAATGTCTTGTTGTTCACTTTATTTCTAAATTATAATAATATGTATTTTTAACTTCTGCACTTTTTAAAATTTAATTGAGGATATATTATGTTAGCATTTTCTTTCACATTTATGGCATCAGTAGGAGTGTGACTCAGGCTGGCTGGACAATTCTTCCAAATGAGCCGCGTTTAAGTAGGTCAATACACAATTTTAGGTGACGGCTAATCACGCTTATTTCAGTTTATGTGACGCTAGAGAACCCGAGATAATCAAACGCAAACGTGGACACCTTTTTATTTTCAGGAGATGAACAAATTTCATTTTAATATTATAATATTCCTAAAGGAATAATCGAAAAAAACTGGGCCATAACCACGAGCGACAACTAGTCAGTTATAAAAAATAATACCTTAACTTACGTAAAATCATGGTCACCACGCAATATTTATAGAAATTTGTATGGAAAAATAACAATGATCTATATCTCTGAAACTATGGGAGGGTTATCTTAATCGTCCCCGTCACTAAATCTTGAAGAAAATTTGGAAGCCGTAGACCATCAGACAGCGCAGATACAACGAGCCAGCCAGCCAGAACATCAGGCTGGCTGGCACCAAGTTTTCATCGATTTCTCGTAAACGCCACGCTCCACCTACGTAGTAGGTGCATAGAGGCATCGTGTTTGCGATTTTTAATCATATTTGCGGATGTGAATGTGCAGAAATAAGCAAATATCCATACTTATTCTTCATGCACGTGTATATTCTCCCAGCGAAGTCGGACTCATGACGCAGGCTATAGCTTTCAGACGGCATCTTAACTTTAACGACTCCTGACATAAAACAACAATTAAAGCCGAATCATTCCCCTTTTCATACATTCAAGTGAAGGACATTTGTTAAACAATAGGGGTTTTTATTTTAGTTCTACAAAGGCCCGCTATGTGGCGCTGGGTTCCACTTTTGTCAAACCTGAACAACAACAGCCTTCCACTCAAGCCTCAACGGCCCGTTACAGTCCACTGCTGGACTATGAGCCTCCTCCACTTAAGTGGAGGGTTTTGCCATAATCTCCACGCTTGGCAGGCGGGTTGGAGATCGCAGATTAAAAGGTTACTGTATCAGAGAGCGCTGCTGCCCGTTCCCTGTTCAATGTGTAGTCCCTAAGTCGCCTCTTACGACACGGGAAGAGTAGGGGTTGGTGACAAATGTATTCTACTCTGCCGTCACCACACGGCGTAACATAATAGACTTAATATTATTAATAGACTTACCCCTGTATTTTCAAATTAAATGTAGAATATTAGAGATAATATTCCACCAGACACTGACTGTTACAGAAATAGACATACGGATACAAGTATGCCTACCCTATACCTTGATTTTTTAATTCCGTGGAATTCTGACAGTTCTCAGGTCGCTTGTCGCAAACCTTTTTTCACATGTACATTTCTGTTATCACTATTATAACAAGACAGGCAAATCATAATTTACATACAATGCAATTAAAATAACTACTCCAGTGGCTTGTGCAAACTCTATTTGAATCTTGTATGGTTTACGCTGTGCTTTTTTATCTGTGGCCATACAATACGAAATTAAAGTGAAGTTTGCATGGAAGAATTGTTATTTTAATAGCATTGCTAATATGCTAGATTAAGAACACCTTTATTTTTTTGGTTCCATGCATTTTTAAAAGCCTTTTTGCATTAGTAATAGAAATATTAACCAACTGTTTGCAATCTGTGGTTATTTGAAAATGATACCCGGCCTTAATAAATATTCTCCCACATTGAATGTAGTAACTTGAACAGATTGCAACTTAAAAATATTATAGTCATCCAACAATTGAAAACATGAAATATAATGAAGGCTGCATAAAGTATGACTTTAAAATAATTCACTGTGTTATTTTTATTCATCAAAACGTGATACCTGTAATTTTGGTAACCTGTTTTCTGCCTGGCAACACTCTATCTGTCAGAATTCCACGGAATTAAAAATCAAGGTATAGGTAAACTTCGCATGCACAAAGTTTTGCCGCCTACAAATAACCAAGTAAACAACGCCCTCATCGTACTCGGGTATCAATTTTTTTCATTATCAAAATCGGTTCAGTAGATTAGTTGTGAAAGCCGAACAGATAGACACAGACTTTCACTTTTATTTCCTATTTTTTACCATGGAAAGAAAGACACTAAATACACAGCAGAGCTGCCAAACACGACAGAAAACTCGATTAGTATCTATCATTTTGTACCGCTTCGATTGAAATGCAAATAGGTATTAACTGCGATCCCAATCAAATTATTCGTGTTCGCCTCGTGAATGGATACGCGGGAAGTCGCGCTAATAATCATAAAATGAAAGGCTAAATAAGTATATTGGTGTCGATTTGGCATACGCCCAACTAAACTCAACTAAAACTTGTCCTGTCACTTTCTATCATTTTTAATTGAAAAAGGACCGAAGATCATCGGCAAGGACGTTAATTATAACGTCCTTGATCATCGGTTTTGTTTTTGTCTTTGACTTCACGACTAACTGTCAAATTAAGACACAAGTCCTAATCACACGAATGGTTGTCTTAAAAACCCACGACAACTAAGTAGGCTTCATTATAGCCATCAATTTATGTTTAATTGTGATTAACTTACTGACTAACTTATACTAACATTTAAAAATACAAATACAAACCAGACTTGTCGGACAATTGACAACATTTCAAATAAATAAAGGTACACAAATTAAAAACCATTTGGAGATATGGTCTTCCTAAACACCATATATTTTTTTTCAGAATTTATTATTCACTATATTACGAGATATTCGCAATTAACCTAAAAGTAAAAAGCTGGCGTTGTAGGAATTTTAGTACTGAATGTCTTTGCCGTAATCTACTTTTTTAAATTTTATTTCTGAACGTAACTTTGTCTTTGTTTATTTATTATTATTTATTTTATTTTATTATTGTTCTGACATTATAACGTCCTTGGTTCTGACAGAGAAGTGACAGCAAGGGCGCATTCCGAATCAGACTTTCAGCGCTGTCAGCGATCAGAAGAGCAATAAAATGTATGGCTAACAGTGATTTGGAACGCGATTACGGGTAATGTAATCGACTTCAGCGCGTCTCGGAACGCAGGGTAGTCAGTGCTTTTTTTTTCTGAGTATTGAGTGTCAAAGAGCATAACGTTATAAATCCTATCGCTGTACTTAAGTCCTTTTAGAATAAACATCCTTTTAAAATTAAATGACTTGAAATTATTCAAAATACAAAAACACATATGTAATGTTTTCATGTCTATTTTACATAAAAATTATAAAAACGAATTGTTCATAAAATTAAATGTTGTCAATTACAGGTTGTTTAAAACAAACTCCGATAAACAAGCTGCACCCACTGGCAGGCATTGCGCTACCCAGCGTTCGTAGAGAAGTAGCAAACTCAATCGAGAAAGCGAAGTAGGAGCTGGACCCCAAGCACGCCATGTTCGGAAAATGCCCAGCCCTTCCTAGACTTAAAAGCCGTAGAAGTTTCCTCACCACTGTAACTGCAGTGGAGGACGCCCCTATTAAGGCTAAATCAAGTCTATGGAAGAGAGCGTTCCCCGTTATGGAAAGCTTTATTCCCCAAAAAGAAGCCCTTCCTCCAGGTGACGACTTGTAGAGGCCAATATGGAAGTCTCTGAACCGGCTACGGTCCCAAGTTGGCCGCTGCAAGGACAACCTCTGCCAATGGGGTTACACTAATAGCAGTCAATGCCAGTGTGGTGCCACCCCACAAACAATGGCTCATTTATTGACATGCCCTCGTGCCCTGACACCTGCACGCTACGAGACCTGTGCGAGGCGACCGACAATGCTCGCCGGGTGGCTGCCTACTGGTCCACCAAAAATAAAACCATCGACACGAAAAGAAGAAAATACAATTAAAAAATATATCAATGAGAAATAAGTAAAAAAATAATTCATGAACTGTTATGAAAGATTTTTCCAATGTAATCTGAAACAGAGTATAGTTATATATTACCTATGTATACTCGTAAGATAAAATGTGATGAGATGAGCTTCGCTGTTTGCTATCCGGCTCACTGGGCTCAATCTATTTGACATTCAGTGGACCCGTTGAGCTTTGTCAATAATACATACTTCGTAATAGGGTTTACTGTCTACATCAGTAGTTGAGTCAAAATTTAAAGTACGACTTGTAAAATGGAACAAGGGACAAAGTTAATAAAAAAATATGTATTGGAAGTAAATAAGAGTCGATATTAGTGTGACGGGCCAAGGGGAACATCAAGGCCAGTAGGCAGACCATGATCCGATGACATAAAATGACATTGTCAAATTGACAGGATCAAACTGGGTACAGCAGCTGACACAGAATCATCATGATTCTGTCAGCTAATGCTAGGTATAAACCTAGCATTATAATAATAATAATAAATCTTTATTTGCAGTAAATGTGGTACAGATAAGATCTTAATGACTATAAGGTATCACACATTTAACTAATTGACATTAGTATGCAAATTTTTGATTGAGTGAGCTTACGCTAAATTATAATTACTTCCAATATAGGCAATAAAAGCACAATTGTTATAATTTATGGGAAACAACATTATTTTATAAATTCTGCTACACTATACAAATATTTTGCCACATAAATATTTATATAATGAACACTTAAACTGATTTGAGGTTAAAGCTTGAAGAGCTTTACCGACATATTGTAACTGTTTTTCATGTAACAAACCGTTGAACATGGACGAATCGTCAAATGGTTACGATATCTAGTCGAAAAACCACCTATATCACGTTTTTTTGTATATAATTCTAAATTATTCTTAACAAATAGGCATGATTCATAGACGTAGGTACATCGCGGGTAATGTCAATAGGTTTAGCTTTTTAACAAATGGTTTACATTGGGTTGATATGGGTTGAAAATTATGATAACTATGGTGTATTCGAAAAACGCAATCCACATGTGAGCGATGCCAGGTACCGTTTGTTTGAGGCTGTCGTCGGTGGTTCGTGTCTAAAGAACATGATTTCGAAATTAATATGTGCGCAAGCGCACATACAGTATAATTACTGTATAGGAAAACATCATGAGGAAACCTTCGCATACCTGCGAATAAATTCCAGGGTTGTGAGCGAAGTTGACGACCTAATCGTCTAAAATCAGGGTAAGCTCGGTTCGACCCCTCGAAGGGAAGCGCAAGTTATAAACGCCTACTACACTCTCGTCCGAAGTTCTTCGACGAAGTTAGCCGAGGCGAGGAGACACTACACACTCGTAGGACTTTGAAAAAACTCAGTCGCTAGTGTGGTCGCTAGGCAGGCCTTAAAGATGGATGATGAGCAAATTGCAGCTGCCGCTTACTTTATACGAATAAAAAAAAGAAATAGAGGATTCTTTTTATGTCCCGCATGTGTAGCGTCCCATATAACCTTGTAATAATTCTAAGAATAAGAGACAGATAGATAACTTGCGCTAACAAAAACTTTTATTAAACTGAAGAAGTCGAGTAATGTAGTGTGACCTTTGACTCGGACGCAAAAAACCGACACAGAACGGAAGTTGCCCAAAGCGAAGCGAAGTTACACGAAGTGCCTCTCTATACTCTCGTCCTCGGCTTACTTCGATCAACTTCGCGAGTAGTGTAGTGGGCGCTATAAAGCTTAGATTAGAATAGAACCCGTTTGTCGCGTCGTCGAAGCTTTCGAGGGACGATTGGAAGCCGGTCTTATCGGGAGTAGAAGAGGCTTAAGACATGGATGATCTTCGGCGTAGTTCGGCTCAATGAGCGGGAATCGGTCTGACATGTCCCGGATTACCGGACTCAGTGAACATGGCGCCCGTCCTCGTAATTTTCTACGAACTCCCGCGTGTTCGGAGCAGATTAGATTGAACTGCCTGAACTTATCGGATGTGTTACCAACTGAAATACGATGTGACGATATTGTGCGCACTGTCAGTTTAGTGGTCAACACGACTTTATTGGCAGTTTTCAAGTCGCCATTTTGCCTGTGACCTGCATGTAGTCTGAAAACCACTAGTGGTCACCCATCTTTGACCTGGTCAGATCTACGTCTGCAGTTATATCTCGTAGTCAAATTGGATCACTTTCTATTTCGCCGGAACAAAATATTTTTCATCACTCATACTCAAAAAGTAGGTCGGAAGTTGCCTGAGGAGCGGGTTGAAGGTAATACTTTTCAGCCCGAGGGAGAATCTTTTTCAACTGACAGCTGTCAAATTATAAAAAAAACTCAGATTCAAATTAAATAAAAATTTCACATTTCTATTGAACTATGTTCCATCTTTCTATACAGCCACTCAATTACAGCGCAATGTTAAATTAAAATAACATAAAGTTTTAATTAAAGAATATATATTTTTAAATGACTTTATTATAGATGATTTTTCAATGATGGAAATGAAAAGTAATGGCTCAAAAGCTGGCCGGCCTGACCACAGAAAAAAATAAAAATAGGCGGGAAAGCAACAATCTGATATCATTTGTTTCTCGAGTTGTAGGGTTTTGTTTACAATGAGTTAATCTAATTCTGATATGGAAGTCACTCATTTTTTCTTTAGCAAATTCGTGTTTTTATTTTTACTTTCCTAGTATTTTTTGGCAATTAAACAACTGCAATCGATTGGTTATGGTTATAATATGACTGATATTTTTTATTGCTATATTTGGAATAAAATTTTCCTGTAGATCGTAATGAATCATGATGATTGTTGAATGACATAATTAATTAACGCAATACGCATACGCATGAGAGCGTTGAAGTAATAAAATTAGCTAAGATTTTTGGTATTTTTCTAAGTAGGTGATCGAAGCTAAATCAAATGAAGAAATACGTGTTAGTGAACTCACCCAAAAAATGAAATGTAATAAAATTGTAACTTCCATTATAACACGAATTCGCTTAGGCCACGTTTGCACTCCGACCCACCTTGCTAGACTTCGTATTGTTGAAAATGATATGTGTGAGTGTGGAGACGATGTTGGTGACTTAGATCATATTTTCTTCTCCTGCTCTCGGTACGACCATTCTGGTTTACTTCAATCCTTACAGTCCCTCCACGTTCCTTTTCCGACCCGTATATCCTGTCTTATTATGTATCCCCTACAATATTGTAATGTATTGTCATCGTTTATTTTATCTAATAATATAAAAATTTAACCCTATAATAATAAATAATTACATATATTTTGTAAATACATACAGTTAGCACTCATATTTGTTTATTATATATATTTTTGTATATTACTCACTTTCCTTTCCATTTTTCAATCCTTATCCTTTTTACGTGTTATTTAGTTTCCCTACCTTTATTTCTTAGTAAATTAAAAACTCGACACTGGCACAAAGATAACTAGTGCCATAAGAAGAAAAAAAAAAAAAAAAAAAAAAAATGTAATGACGGATCTAAGTGATGTAATAACATCCTATGGAAATAAATTATTTTGACTTTGACGTTACATAGTCAAGGAGAATTTTCGTTAGGCAGACGATGGTCATACAAACTCCTAGCAAAATTCGAAAAAGATGTTACGCCAGCCCTTTACACGGGACAAAGACTAAATTAGAAGTTAGAAGGGGGTTGGCCCTGGAAAAATATATTTTTAAAGTTATTACAGGAAAATTAATTAATCCACAGATTTTACAATTGCTTTCATTGTACATCACAAACAAGAGGCTTAGACGTGGACCTCGAAACGAGCTGTTTGCGTTACCGGTCTGTAGAACAAATATCCTAAAGCATGCCGCAGTTCCCATGCACAGCTCTTCGAATATTAAACGCACGTCTTTAGAAATTGATGTTTTTAATAAAATTGTTCATTGGCAAAGTTTACTCAAGTTACTTGTAAATATTTAAGTTCTTGAAATAATTATTACAATAATTAGTACCCATAATATTTTTTATATATAATATATAATATTTTTTTAGTATAAACTAAAATTGTTGTTGTTTGTTATATAGAGTGTGTGGCCTATAATAGGGGCAAATATTAAAAACGGAGGCTCTTTAGGGTATTAGTAACTTCTCTGAAATGATTTCAGATACCTTAAACCCATGCATACACACAATATAAAAACAACCCATAAAAACGAGACGTTCCGAGTGGCTCCGAATAATTACGATGCAGAGCAGAAGAGACAATCAAGTTGAGCGGAACTATTGTTTGCAATACATTGAATTTACGATTAAGTTTGTTAGAAATAATCAAAAACTAAAGTTTTGATTTTAATTAGCTTTATAGAGCCTCTATTTTTAATATTTGCTCCAGTTCTGTGCCACACACTGTAGAATTATGTGTTAATTATAAGAAAGTATATTTGTAATTTTAATTAATTTACATGTGGCGGTATCGACTTGGGATACCGTTTTATATGTATACTTAGTTAAAATAAAAAAAAAGGAAGGAGGAAGAAGATGACACAGGTACGTATTGTTTTTGCGCTCAAAATACAAACATTGCTATTTGGATGGTCTTTCAACCCAAGGCTCAAAAATATTTATGAATGAATAAGAATAGTTGAGATATAAGCTCTTCTTTACGAGTCGATGATAACAATTTAAATTTGATTAGCCCAATAGGCTAGCGTTGTCGGTGGCCTCCCAAAGATCCTGTATCGTGCAGGTGTCGGGACACGAGGGACAGGACAGGTCAACGAGTGGGCCATATGATTGTGGTGTAGTATAAGTTGTGATATAAGTTGTGCAGCAGAGATGATCTACCTACAGCTCAACCACAACTCAACTAAGGTAAGTGGCCCGAGAGACCCAAGGTTCTATATATATTAATTCTGTGCCCAAGAGCCAGTTGAGCTGCAATCAAATCGCCGGTAAAGGAAGTCGTCGCGAGAAAACTTGCGCGCACGACGAAGTCGTGTGTGTAGAGTAGACCAATCAGCACTGGTCCCGCGCGAATGACTGGTCTGATTGCCGGTATTTAGGAAACGCGCCCCTAAACATTTTATTATTTATAGGTATATAAGGTATTAGCAAAATAATGCAAAACCTCTCGGGTGATAAGCTCAGTCCATGAAACTGAACTTTTCAAAAGTCGTAAAGAAAAATTTTACATTTTTATCCAATTCATGCGTTCAGTTCATAAGTTTGTATTTTTTGATAATTTGGAAATAAATAAAGTTAATGGACTGACCCCGGGAGATTTTGCTTTAATTAGTTGCAATAAGGCCGCCTGTTGACACTTATATATTTATGTTTCTGTTATGTTTTCCTGTTTTTGTTTTCGTTTGGTGTCAATAAAGTATATTTGTATTGTATAAGCTGTTATTAAAAAAGTACCTATTAATAGGTATAGGACCTAATACCGTCTCGTAGTTTGACCTTTGTTAACATTATGCAAATAAGCACTCTTAAGTCATCTGAAATCGGTACCTAGTTAATTTATATAAAGTAGGTATAGTATATTTACTCATGAACATACCTTTACCTTTCCTGTATATTATAAATAAAGAGTTACCTGCTCATGCTGTCTGTTATGTTAAAAAGATAAAATATAGACGTAAATAAATCCGAAGGTAGATCCAACTGTGCTGAACAGCCCAATAAAAACAACTCTATGTTTAGACAATGAAACGTTCAGTTCTTTCAAGTGCCACTGTAGTAACACAGGTATGTCCATACGAAAAGCGATGCCATTACATACAAAGAGTCATAAAAACAAATGAGTTAAAACATCAACAGTTGCTAAAACAATCCGGGTAAGGCATAGAGCTATCAACATTGGCTAAATCGTCGTAACGTGACAAATAAAGATTAGATATAAAATACTAACCTCAAAAAAACTGATGTCCGCCGTGGGAACCACTGTTCGTTTTAGCCACTAGATGGATGAGAATGAAAAGTCAATGTCGAGTTAGTTATTTGTTTATTTTCACTGTACGCAATGTTTCGATCGACGACGGGCGTGTCGGGGATACGTCCGCCACGCTCGGCGACTCGCGACAGACTGACGCGCGCGGTGTTCGGCGGTCCGCGCGATTGTGTCAATCTTGCGGCGAGCGAATGTGGCACGCGAAATCACGCATGCGCGGTTGTATGGAATTAGTTTACATTTCATGGCAACACTCGAAATTTCAGCGTTACAGGAACCGATTTACGTAGCGGTTTTTGTCGTGGCGCGATAGATTTTGTTTTAAGTTACATTTTATACAATTTCAAATGTGGATAAGAAGAAAATCTTTCCTTTCGCTGACTATACACCACTATATGAATCAGTTACCCAAATACAATGATATTGTGCACCACCACCCAATAAAAAATTAACTACAAGTTAACAAAAAGTGTATAAAACTACAAAAAACAACAACAAATAAATAGGTATGAAATACTGTTACAAAACATTGTTTGATTGCTTATCATAACACATCTTAAAACATAGTAAGTATTTATTAAAAACATTAATTTTGATGATTCTGTTTATATTTTTAAGGGACACTTGATACTGTGTCTTCTAATTACTGCTAAATGACGTAAAACCTATATATTTCACTACTGTAATTTGTATCAATTTGAAAGTTCACGAATTTCCTAAAGTTGTAGGACAAATATTGTTTACACTGGCACAAAGTTAACCTAGTGCCATAATAATAAAAAATAATATTGTTCAGTTATTATAGTAAATGGGCTGAATTATTTACAATCCGAGAGGTTTTGCGTTAACTTTGTAGATATTGATTTCATTGATAATAAAACTGTCTCTGTTAAGTTGGAAAGTTCATGATAGGTTCGATTAAAAAGCCTTCTGAATGGACAGCTAAGAACCGGTGAAAAGACCGCATATTAAATAACTTTTTGGAATAATTTATAAATAATAATGATTACGACAATATACCCATCAGATTCGAGTTTGAAATATATAATTATATTAAACTTAATAAAAATAACGAAAAAAGAAAAATTGTGACATCTGAAACTTTCACGAATCTAACTTTTTTTACTTAACACTTTTCTACATACGATAATTATTTTTTAAAGTTTTATAGTTTAAACAATGTACGTACTACAATGTATACAACTTATTTATTATAGCCAAATCACAAAATTTTGAACTTTGTAATAAAAATGTCTAAAAACTATGTTACTAAAGCATACCCATTACCCGTTTACCCATTTTTAAAAATATTTTTAGTTTAAAAAACAATTTTGAGTTAGCTGTTGGTATTTATATGAAAAAAATATTGTTTTAAATAGGTTCTTATTTATAAATAGGAACATATTTAAAACAATATTTTTTTATAACTTGCAAGTGATAGTTGCATATATGTACTATATATGTTGCATATATGCATATAGGTATATTATCTTAACGTTACAGACTCTATAATAAAATATAATAATAATAAAAGAAAATACCCGTGATTGACAAAAATCTAAAATATAAGTACTATCTACATATAAATGGCATATTTAGGAAAGAGATTCCTTAAGTACTAATTCTTAAAATCATTAGTTCCTATGGACCAGCCTTAGTTTTAGCCTAAGTTTTATTTTTGAGTAGTTTTTTAGCGGTAGGAATACCGACGTTATGATAATCGCCGCAATGTCTTTTTAACTCGGCGTATTTCCTGAACTTCGCGCCACAGATGAGACAATCTACGATCATTTTACGCACATTATGGATCGCCCATTCGTGGTCCCATTTCTCTTTCAGGGTTCTGAAGTAATAATGGCAGAAACGACACCGAAATCTACAAGAAAGCTCCTTCGTATGGGCACTTTTAACGTGCTTATTCAACATAGACTCAAAATGGAACACCTTGCCGCAATAAACGCAATGCAGCGGCTTATTTACGTCGTGATACTCCATGTGCCGCGTGATCATCTTTTTAGAGTTAAATTTCCTCTGGCACAAATCACATTGAAAGTAAGTGGCGCCGTGAATTTTCTTGTGTTTGGAAAAGTTGCTGGAGTCACTGAAGGATTTGTTGCAGAAGGTGCATTTGTATAGCGTCAGCTTGGCGTGTTCGCGCAAGTGGGCTTTGTAGCGATCTATTTTGGTGAATGTTTCGGTTTGGCATACCTCGCACTGGATCGTGAGCGTGCCCGCGCGGGTGACGGGCGTCTTCGCGAGAGTGCTTCGGACTATGTGCTCGATGAGGTGGCGTTTCAAGTCGGAAACGCGATCGAAGGATTTTAGGCACACGTCGCATACCTGAAGTTAAAAATTAATTTATAATAAATATGTGGGGACATCTTCACACACGGCCATCAGATCCCAAACTAAGCAGAGCTTGTACTATGGGTACCAGACGGCTGATATACATTACATAAATAGATAAATACATATATAGATAAACAACAACCAGACACAAGGCAAACACCAGTGCACATCACACGAATGTTTGCCCTGGGCGGGATTCGAACCCGCGACCCTGTGCGTCGGAGGCAGATACACTACCACCTCGGCTACGGAGCCGTCAGTACTTAACATTTTTTAAACAAATCACACTAATACTATAAATGTGAAAATATATTTGGATGTTAGTTCCGCTTTCACGCCTTAACTACTGAACGGATTTGGATGAAATTTGGGATGGAGGTAGTTTGTACCCTGGTTTAACACATAGGATACTTTTTACGGGAGAAAGTCTTAATCTTACATAACGCGAGCGTAGCCGAATTGCGGGAAGCGATAGAATGGGCGATAAACTTCGTCAGTTTACTGTTCTGGCTTTACATTAGACAGAGCAAAATCGTATAAGATGTGACAATCAGTTCATATTTGTCTAAGGAGTGGCTGGAGCCTACCCTGAGTGCTGTGGCGCAGCCGCCACAAAGCAGCTGATCACCATACAAAGGATGTTGTAGAGTATTTTAATATAAAACTTGGCAAAAACAGGGTTCACTCCGTAGGAAAATGTATTTATTTATGTATTTATATAATAAAAACTGGAAAATGGTAACAAGCATTCGAAATGGTAAGGATAACTGAGCTTTTCACTGTTGGAGATCAGGACGTGAAGTGAGAAATTTAGCAGAAAAAAGACAAAATCGAAACATAAGAAATCTAAATTTGAAAATGAATTTAAAATGAAAGATAAAACTGCCAGCAAGAAAGGTTGCCAGTCATAAAACAGGAAAGAGGACGAATGCCTCGTTACAGTGAGAAATCATGTTTTAGCTGACATTCAGGCCTTACAATGAAAAATCAAGTTTAATTAATGATGAAATATTACAAAAAGAGACAACCTTACCTTCCTGTACATCCTATGTCTTTTAGTTTTTTCAGCCAGGAACATCTTATTCGACATGACCTTTGCAATCACAGAATCGGCCTTCTGAATATCATTAAACTTCCTCTGTTCTACAATATCATCATAATTCGCGACGAAGCTCTTCGCGTCTTCTTCATCCAGCTTCCAATCAGGATCATTCGACTCCATGACGTCATCATCGCTCATGACGTCACCAAATATCGACTCTGCAAATTCCGTCTCACTCGAGTCTTGCGGATAGTTCTTTTGGTGGATGCGTAGATGCGTAGTTAGGGCCGAATGTTTGCTGGCCACGAAGTCGCAATGCTCGCATAGGAACATGAAGTGGACTTTGGCTGCGTGCGCCCTCATTTCTTCGACTTTGGAGTAGGTTTTGGTACAGTAAGCGCAAGGGAACTTTCGAGTGTGAATCTTGCGATGCGCGCGGAGAGTGAACTTTGACGCGAACACTTTGTGACATCTGCTGCATTCAAGGTCTGGGTCACCGTGGCCTGGAAATCGGAGAACAGATTTAAGTCAAGCTAAGCGCATTCGAAGCGAGCATGCTCTAAAGATTGCATGCGATTTCTGAAGAATATTTATGATTAATGTTGTAATTGTTTTAATTAATGAATGATTCAGTGCTGTGTTTAAGCCGTGCATTATTTTAGACTTGATGAATCAGATTTAGTGCAGTGATTTTGACGATCGCATTGAAAGTGCGGTGAGTGAATCGACGACGCGTCCGTGGATTCTGTTTCCATCAACCAGATAAAATTGTGGCCTTTATCTGTGTGATAATTTTGACTCAAATGCATAGGTACTAATGGGGAATTAAAAAAAATTGTTCATAAATCTTCGATAGATGGCGTTGACTCGTGATCGTGGTGGTGATCGTTGATTCGTGGATCTGAAGAAATCCGGCGAGTCACCCAGGGCCATAAAAGGATTATAAAAAGAATCCACGAAGTACACCTAGCGCCATCTATCGTCTTAATTAGAACTATTATGTTTATTTTTTAAAGAGCTGTCAGAAAATCCCCCATTGTTAGGCTATACTTTTAGAGTGGGTAATCCTTTTACGTATCGTCTGAAGTGTTTAGCACGCGTTAGTGCTTACATAACCTACGGTGGGCAAGGTGGGGCATGCCCCACACTCTAACCTGACTTATGCACAAACTAGATTTTTTTAACAACGTTTTAACCAAATTTTGCCGGGAGAAGAGATTTTGTTATTGAAATAAGAACGATAACAGTAAAAAGCGTTTTAAATTCCTATAATTTCCCGAATTTTCTTACATTTGCCTCACCTTTAAGCAAAACCTGGATATGCCCATGAGTGCTTACATAAGGCCATAGTAGGCACTAATTAATTAATTATAAAAAATATAATATTGACACGTTCTCGTACAAATCCCGTCACGCTACTTGCGTATAAGGCTGAAAGGGATTAGGAAAATGAAATTCGTGAAACTATTAGCAATGGTAGCAAGAAGCATCGCACAATCTACATCAGAAAATATTACTTACATGTGAAATTATAATATTTCGCCAGTTTTCCACGCAAACGGTACACGAACACGACACTTCGAAACAAAAACTTTGATAAAGATGCTTTATGTATTATTTTAGTACAACGCCCTAACTTATTTACAAGTACCTAAAAGCCTAAATAACAATCGTCTGTTTTCAACACATATTTCACAGCCTCCGTGACCGAGTGGTCGAGATTTCGACGCCCATTACGGAGGTTCTGGGTTCGAGTTAGTCGTGAAGTCAAAGACAAAAACAAAACCGATGAACTTCGGTCCCTTTTAAGTGACAGGACTAATTTTAGTTTAGTTGGGCGTATGCCGAATCGACATCAGTATCAACTATTACAATAATATAAGCTCTGCTCAGCTATACAAAGTGGAGATGTGACTCAAGTACTTTACGTCAGTGACCAAAGTACCACTGTTTCTTAGATTATTACATCATACTAGTGGCTCTGTGAGCTGTAGACCTCGCGAGTCTATATATCTCTTTATATTTATTTTTTCTCCACAAACATACCCGACCCCTTGAAATTTATTTAAGTCAAATATATATTTTTTAAATTATTTGATTTGATTTTTTAATTTTTATTGGTTGAGAAATGTGACCTGTAGAGAAAAACAGCCTCAGCGGTAGACATTGTAAGCTGGCAACCCCCATAACTCAATCATTTTTTAAAATTTCCAAAAACTGACTCGACAAAAAATATCGATTAATTTATCGAACCTGCTCACAAAATTTCACGAGAATCGGTTGAGAAACGCGACTTATAGAGTGGAACAAACAGATAGATGGACAGACATACAAAAGCAATTTTGGCCAAGCTGAATCAGAGACGCTTCGCTCGCTCGGTCAATAATAGGAATCATAAATAAACAGTAAATTGTCTAAGGGCGCATTCCGAATCAGACTTTCAGCGCCGTCAGCGATCAGGAAAGCAAAAAAAATGTATAGGTTTCGCCCGCTGACAGAGCAATTCGGTACGCGCTTTGAGTGCGCTTAAATCGATCAGCGCGTCTCGGAACGCAGGGTAAGTTGCTTTGGTTTAAGACTGCCCTATTTTAAAGCAAACACAATTTATGCGACGCGAACTATAAGAGCGTGATTCTAAAAAACATACCTAAACAGTGTCTGTCAAACTTCTCCTTGGTCTTGAGATTCTTGCCGCACTCGGCGCATATGTAATTAACTTCCGGATTGCCCCGAGGAGCTGCTGAGGCGGCACTGGCACATTTGGGGTACTTCGGACTGTTGTGGTCTACCATGTGCTCTCGGAACTCTGCGATCAGGTCGAAGATCTGGTGACATGTCGCGCATTGGTACCGCTTTTGGCGCGGTGGATCAGTCTCATCTGTAAAAAGAGACATATTTGTTGATAGCTTAGAAATAGTATGCAGTTCTTCTTCATCAATCGCGCCAACTTTGATGGCAGTGTTATAGAGCTAGTCACCAAAGGTCACTGACACGACTCGTGTATTGAAGTGGATAGCAGCCGGAAGCCCGGAAACCATGGCTTAACGTGCCTTCCGAAGCACAGAATAGATTTTTTTCAGACAATAATGTTTGACAGTGCCAGGATTCGAACCCGGAAACTCCGTAATGAAAATCGGACGCTCGATCTGTCGGTCACAGAGGCTGTTAGTTGGTGGGCTCCCGTTTCCGCAATTAGACTCTAAATTGGTCCGTTTTACGTTCGGTTTTGGCTGGTTACTCCAACCAGCCCAGCTCCTTCCAGAAGCTCAGAAGCCTCCTGGGACTGTCACAGGCTTCGCGGAGCGACCCCACATTCTGGAAGATTTTTGCCCGTTGTTCAGTCAACCCTACGCATTCCAGGACACAGGCCACAGAGGCTGTTTGTTTTATATAATGGAAGTTAAATACATAACCCTATGTTTATATAGATAAGTAAGAGTGACTATGTCATCATCAACAGCTCATATACATCCCCACCGACCTACCCTGAATTAGGGCGATTAGGCCTTAGTCGACAACGCTGGCCCAGTGCGGGTTGGTTGACTTCACACACAACCTTTGAATTTCTTCGCAGGAGTGTGCAGGTTTCAGCACAATGTTTTCCTTCACCGTAAGAGCGTCGAATAAATGTATGTGTACCATAGTGACTATGTACCATACCATTAAATGATAGAACAAAGTTTTATTATTTTTAGCTTTTTCATAACTATTGCTGTTATGGTGCCAAGCTGCTTGGAATAAAATTTTACCTTAATAATTTCAAATCCCTAATCAATCAACGAATCAATGAAATTGTTTGAGTTTATTTTGTGTTTTATGAAAGGGATATTTGTGAATTCATAAAGGTTTAATTACTATTAAAAATAAATTGATTACAATTAAATCGAAATCTGAACTTTGTTTTTTATTCTAATTTTTATTGAGGCTTCTATCACCCTAAGTGACTATGCCAGCCTCGTAAGATAACACACACATTTTATAGAGAAAGACAAAGAAAAGGATATAAAGCTATAGCTATCTCCGCTACCGGTTCAGCTAACCAGCAGTAGAGCTGACCACCATAGGCACTTGCTGTGCCCATATACCTGGCTGCGTTCCGCTCACACTCCAACATCACATGTAATAAATCCTCTACTTTGTTATAAGTGAGACACAATGAAGAAGGTGTAATACGCATCAAATGGTAGAAACTATTTTTTTAATGTGTCCAGAACGCAGCCGGAGTGCAGCAACAAGTATTTTTCTGGCACAGTCGAACCACGGTGTCCAGCAAGGACTGCCCTGGATGGTACTGTACCAGGGTCTAATACCCCTGCCCAACGATTCTTCCCCAAAGTGATATTCCCATTTTTCTAATGATTTCTTTTTCATTATAGACACCAATTCACACGCATAAGGTTTGGAGTCATGCACAGAACTATCCATTACAGCAGACTTGGCCAGGTCATCTACCACCTCATTCCCAGGAATGCCAACATGGGAAGGGATCCATTGCAACTTTACACAAACAGAATTACTCTTGAAGTTGTGAATCTAAAAACCCATGTAAAAACCTATGGAATGCAATAAAAACTTTTGAGTATTGAGTATTGAATCAATTGAAGAACTTAACTTAAACAAAAAAAGACAGCTTACAGATCACAACTTCATTGTCAGCAACAGGGCCACCCGAACATTCCATAGTGGGATCATAGTACGCTATCTGCTGGATGGTCTGACCGCATTGTGAGTCCGGTCCGAGGAACAAGATTGTCTTCCTCTGTTTGGACATTGACTGGATTCCAGGAGACATAAGTTGCTTCAGTGCACTGTTCTCTGATTGGATGCCAATGTATCTAGGTAATAAAAATATTTACAGGTGTTTTACAAAATATAGGTAATTATCTAGTAAGATGGATTTATGAGCAGAGATGGAGACTAGTTTTCAATAAAATTACCTATCAACAACAATTCACCATTTATTTTTATTATTAGTCGTAATTTGTTTTGTCACATTGTTTCATAAGGACTAAGAAAGTTTTATAAACTTTTTTAAACTAAATTTTTTTGGTTAATTATTTTTAGTAGGTACTTTCTTTAATCTCATATTAAACAGAGGAATCTTGAGAATTTTGGCAATCATAAACATGCTCAGTACAAAGATAATAATTATCTAATTAAACAAAATAAAAAAGAACTTTTTCCAATAAGATCGTATTTTTTTTTTATTATTTATGGTTAGAAGGTTGTATTTTAATTTGTTAAACAAAATATTGAATAATGAGAGTTTTTCTTACTTTTGTTCCTCTTTAGCCTTGATCTGTTTCTCATTAATAATCTCCTCGGGAAGGTGAGACAGGAACACACCACAGGCAAACTCATCATCCTCATACTGCGCATCAGATATTTGCTGGTCGAATACCTGGTTCCTTGGCTTCCTCGTCTCCACCTCATCATGGGCAGAGTAGTGTATAGCTTCTTTATAATTATACACATTTTTAGTAATATAAGTATTGCATTGTTCAACCATGATACTTGTAGTTGACTGATGGCATACGGAGTAACTCTCCTTTGATTCTTGCATGCCATAGTGGTTGTAGACATACGGACTTCTAACAGGGTCAATCCAGACTTGTGACTGGTTGTCGGGCGGCTGATCGGCAATGATCACAGGCATAGGTTCATCCAAGTCCAGCATCTCCTCGAACGGCTTCGGATTCTGATGTTGAATGTTAACATCGTAACTGTCGATCAACTTTATGTTGCAGAAACCGTTATAAACGCAGCTGTTGTTGCCTTCGGTGTCGGGAGAGGTGATGCAGACGTCAATGAAGACGTTGTCGGTGACTTCGCAGTTGGTCTCTAAGTTGGTGCATTTTTTAGGCAGCAGCAAGATCGGGTACGCTACCTCTGATGATGTGATGACGTCCGCATCCATTTCGGCGAGGAAAACCTTCGTAAACACCCGAAAAACATTTTCCGTTAGCACTGCGTTTCACTGTTTATACGCAAATGTAGGTAAATAAAGAAATTATTGAGTAAATTTGAAAGAAAATGGAACTTACCACGTGCAGCGAAGATGCCCGGAAAATGCGAATTGGGAAGTTGATTTTTGAAGGTGGTCGTTGAAGAAATGGTATAAAAGTTCCAATCCTACCCTGCATTTAAAAATTTACTTTAATCGTTTTCATCTTTGCACTTTTCAAAAAATATAACTTCTAATAAAAAGAAAGCTTTTCATAAAGTTCTTTCAGCAACTACAACGCACGACGACGGCAGGTTTCAAAACACAGAGAAACTTTTTATAACACAGAAAAAAAAATACTGTTTAGTTTTTTTTTGTTGCAAATAGGTACTCTACACAAAGGACCAAATCTGAATACAACCCACAGTATTTTATATAAAGCCTTGCTTGGGAGCGGACATTAATTTCTGTTGATTAAATAATAAATGAATGTTAGCCATTGTAAACATAATGCTAGAAGTGACCAACGGTCTATCTCTAATAGATTTCGAGAAAAAACTACTCGGAACATAAAAAAAATACTTTTCTCTTTTTTTATTGACAATGTGACATAATTTTGTTGTTAAAGTCGGGTTATTATAGGATGGTTTCTGACAGCTTCAAATTTTTTCACACCTTTTTTAAATAATATTCAGTTTAAAAACCATAATAGCTAAAATATTTTTAAAAAGTAACTTCACCTCTTATTTTATCATTAAACAGTATGTAATTTTACTTAATAAATAAATAAATAAATAAACGAAACAATATTAAAAAGCTTTTAAAATTTTAATCTGTCAGAGCTCATCTTATAGTAACCTAAGTATAGCGAGATAACGCATAAAATTAGGAGTTTCGTAAGCTATTTCACAACTATAAATACTGCACAGATCAGAAGAAATAAAAAAAAAATCGTTAATAATTTTTAAAGTTATTTTACAATTGGAGCACCTCTTTTTTATGAAATATAATTACTAGCCTTTTTGTTTTTTATATATATAAAAAAAACAGCGTTCTATGTCACGGGACATTTAAGATATTTGAAAAGTTACATCGCCATGCATCTGATAGATTTTACACATAGCAAGCCCCGTTTATCATTGCTATGCAGACTATAACAGGCAACTAGTACGTGGCAGGCAACCACAAACTAATTTTTTTTTTAATTACTCCAGGGAGCCGTTTCACGAAGATACAAGTTAAAAATTACAAGTACAATTTAATGTACATTGCGTAGACAATGTGGTAAAACGATAATGGCTTCCAGTTTTGGCGAATTGGCTACGCAATTAATAACAAATTGTAACTTGTTACTAGTAAATTGTTGCTTCGTGAAACGGGGCCCTGTTCATCTATCTCATCATAGATGTCGTTTTCTCTTGTTAATATTACTATATCGCAATATACATCGATTGTAGAGGTAGAGGATGTAAAGGAGGAGGATGCAGGTTCTTCATCGTAAACGTTGGGTTTACGTCTATAGGTTGGCAGGGGCTTACGTCTAGGTTCAAAAGGCAGGAAACGGCATGGGTCTTCATCGGCTCCATGATGCCTCACCCCCGCTCCTCCAGGCTACGTGTACATGCGGCATTTTAGCAAATGCCTAACGAGGGTGGACCACTTCCTGCATTTGGTCAGGATCGCGGGTGTATTTCTCCGATTGGCCGAAATTTATTGCAGATATTTAGTACCTGCTGTGTAATTTTACGTACCTTTACTAAAAAGCATGAAATTTACGTCGTTTTGTTCCCGCCGTGTAGTGATAGTACCCGTCAAACTGAACAACTTTTCGCGAAAAAAAAAATTCCTGTGACAAAAAATTTTTGGTCTCTCCATACAAAATGGGTCGGTCGGGAGTCTCACTTTGTATGGAGAGACCAAAAATTTTTTTGTCACTGGAAAATTTTTTTTCGTGAAAAGTTGTTCAGTTTGACGGGAACTATCACTACACGGCGGGAACAAAACGATGTAAATTTCACGGTAGTAAGGAAGTAAGGATTGTCATTCAACCCCAAAGTATCCAGTCCTGTGATGGCCCATTGTACAGAACATACTTCACTGCCTTGCAGTTATTTTAGTGATGTACCATGAAATTAATGATTCTCTAAAAAAAAAGTTGTGATTCTTCAAATGAAACATTCATTTGATTTATTTGAATATTGTTTTGTATTAACAATTACAATACAAAAAATTGCGGGTTACAATTTGATATTCATTGCGTGGCCAATTCGTCTAAACTGTAAGCCCTAATCGTTTTATCTGTCTACACGATGATTTGGTACTTTTTAGTTGTATTGCACAGCTTGGCAAAAAAGAGTTTGGAGCGGTGGCAGGTGGAACTAAATATTTTGTTTGCTGCCATTCATGCTGGGTTGCTTTTTATTATCCCATTGGTATACCATGTTGATTCTTATTCGTTAATTTTACAATATTTTATAAATTAAGTAATTTTTCCTTTCCTATTTGACTACGAGGTAGCCACAAGTGCGATAGAAGCGCCCTCATTTTTTCCAAACTTTTTTTTGCCAAGCTGTAGGTATGTTAGATTAGAGTGCATTGTTTCGCCAATAAACTGTTAACCAGTTTGGCGAATAATTTTTATGTATAAAATGTAAGGTGAAGTAATGAATAAATAATAATAAAAAATCTTTTTGCTTCCAGATTCAAAGGGGTGAATTGCCCAAGCTTAAAAAAACCACGGCGGAGCTGAGAACGGTAGTGCAATGTCTTTCTATATGGTTGATTATATTTTTTCTGGGCAGAATACATAGCCCTCTACTTGTGCAATAAATTTTATTAAGGTACGTACCCTATTACATATATAAAAAAAATATTGAAGTGCCATTTTATCATGTCGGTGACTTGTCCTGGACCTATCTCTGCTCATATAATGCCTTGTATCGGAAATGTTACTTATTAAATCAATTCAGATGTACTTAAAATATATTAATAGATAACTAAGCCATCAATGGAAATCATTTCTAATTGTTTAATTACGTAAGAATAAATTTGACAGGCAATCAACTTTTGTCCGGAGAAAAGTATTCATTCCAGTAGGGAGTTATATTTGGTAAGATACCTCCGTTAGCATTGAATCTGTGTGCCCCCCTTACCCTGCGCCACCTTCGATCAGTCCCGCTCGAGAGCTCGGCGTGAACACACCGGTCACAACGTGTCGTGGTTTCCCGCCAAAAAGGTAAGTTCATCATTTCAGTGGTATAGGAGACAAAAATATTTTAATTTCGGTAGCCGTTATAACTCGTGTTATATTCATTCGATTTCTTCCTTAATTCGTATTTTGCTTTCTCTTTAAGTATTCTTTTATTTAACCAGTATTATATAAAATACAGATTTTATTTCGGAGTTTATATGCAATTAACTTGAAATTTTATCATCTCAGTGTTATCATTTCAGAGAATTCGGTGGACTTAAATACCGGTAACAGTCTATGGAAATTAAATATGTCACCGAAATGAAAACAACCATAAGTCTTAGAGTTCCTTATGTGAAATATTGAGTCAAAGGGTTATAATTTTATTTTTGTTTACGTTTCTATTTATGTTACGGCTAATGGCCAAATAATTAAGAATGTGGAAAGAATGTTTATCCTACTTATTAGATGGCATCTTAGAAATTATTTTAGAATTTTATACAATCATATTTCATAACTTATTTAAGTTTTTATTTTTATTTTATTCCGCTTTAGTCAACTACAGAATAAGCAAACGTTATATATTTAAGAAAGAAAGACGTTTGATATGGATAAAAAGACAGTCCTAACACAGACTGAACCCTGATTACGCTATACAACTTTCCTTGGCCGTATCATTTAAGTGGGCTAAATTAATTACAGTGTACAGTTATATCATCTCGGTGGACTAATTATCACAACGGTGCACACTTTTATCATTTCGGTTGACACTTTTCATTTCAGTAGCCTAAAAAAAATTCAACCTTAAATATCTCAGTAAGTTTTTATAATGTTCGATGCCCATTCACACACACGAAATAAAATAGAATAAAGTTTTATTTGTCATCGAAACTGCGTAGAAAAACATTAAAATAAAAAATCTCACCGAAATGATAAAAAAATATCGCTTGTTGAAATTCACCCAAAGAATAAACGAAAGTGATAGGTAGGTAGGTGTTTAGTGATGATAATATTTAGGTAAATGAGATACGGATAGCATTAGAAATGAAACAGACAGCGATTTGACCAGACCGGATATCCGCCGAGTTATATGGATGGATAGCCGCATTTCCGGCTTCCATCATTTCTAATAATATGATCCTATTATATTATGTATCTACTCATACTTATTGTTTTTATTTATTTAACTTGACGTGGATTTTCTCTCAACATTTACGTGCTTCAATTTTGAACTGATGATGATGACAACTACAATAATATGTCCTACTCTTAAATATTAGAATAACCTGATGCTACAGCCAGAGGGAGTCCTCAACCGTTATAGTTGGGTTACTGTAGGATGAGCTCTGACAGATTAAAATTTTAAAAACTTTTTAATAATATTTCGTTTATTTATTAAGTAAAATCACATACCTACTGTTTAATGATAAAATAAAAGGCGAAGTTAATTTATTTTTAATTATTAGCTATATAGATGAAAGACGAATGCATGTAGCTGAGATGCGAATGTTAAGATGGATGTGTGGTGTGACGAGGAAAGACAGAATAAGAAATGAGTATGTAAGAGGAAGCTTGAAAGTGGCACCCATAGTGGACAAGTTGAGGAGTAACAGGCTGTCGTGGTATGGGCATGTGATGCGAAGAGAGGAATCCCATACCACCAGACGTATGCTAGATATGAGAGTAAATGGAAAAGCAGGTAGGGGTAGACCCAGAAAAGTATGGATGGATTGCGTGAAAGATGATATGTGTAAGAAGGGAGTGAATAGTGATGTGACGTCTGACAGGGATGAATGGAAGAAGAAAACATATTGCGCCGACCCCAAATAAAGGGAACAGGGCAGGAGAATGATATTAGCTATCATGATTTTTAAACTGAATATTATAAAAAAAGTTGTTAAAGTTGGTAACGAATTTTGAAGCTGTCAGAACTCATCCTATAATAACCCAACTATAGTATCATAATAGCCTCGATTTGTTTGTATAGGTATACCTATATACTTACTTGGAATAAAAAAGTTGAGAAGAAGAATTTATGTAAAAGTTTGAACATAGGAAATTCAAAATATATGCAATGTGAAAATCAATTTATTAAAAAAATCTGATTTTTTAAACGACATTTGCCACGAGGAATTCCCTGAATGCGCTTATTCGGACGAACACATCGGGCGCGCCGACAGCACACGGAACACCCCACGACACGACACCAATCTGCTGCTGACGGTCCACACGGACTAACGCGCCTCCAGAGTCACCCTGCAACATATTAAGTGAAATTCATTAACCGATTTTTTAATGGGCATTCGTGAAATCACAACAGAAACACCAAAATGACCATCAAAATTTTATAGAGATAGTTGGTTTGGTATGTATGTATGGTATACAAGGTGAGACCTAAAAGAAGGGTAGATCAAATTATGTACCGATATCACATGACACTAATATTATAAATGAAAATATATTTGGAGATGTTTGTTCCGCGTTCACGCTTAAAATACTCAACAGATTTGGATATAATTTGGAATAGAAATAGTTTGTTACCTGGATTAACACATAGCATACTTTTTACGAGAAAATCTTAGAATTAGGCAACGCGAGTGTAGCCGCAGGCAGACCGCTAGTACTATACAACTTCAACCTTTAAATACAAAGTATATTCTACAAGTATTTTTCGAAGTCGGTACAGCATTTTGTGTAGAAAATATTTTTGATAGGTTCTATTGTTTTGTTTGTTACAATATGTGTTTGACCATACTCACGCTGCACATGCCATGTCCAGGTGTGTGACCCACGCAAAGTTCAATAACAGGATCCACGGGTGGTACTATAGTCATGAGGCTGATTCCAGCTAGGGCCACATTGCGAACGCAAGTCTCTCCGTCGATCGTGCTGCGGTATATCTCAAGAAGTACGTCGGAGAGAATACCGTTTGCCTGTAGATAAAAAGATATATAAATTTATACGGTTGTTAAAATAATTAAAATTATCACACACTAAAAACATAAAATAACTTAACGAAATGAACAATTTATTTACCCTTATTCTACCCCAACCAGCAGCATGAGAAAAAACATCCTCATCAATGAAGTCATAGCTCAGGATAACTGGGGAAACAACGTTGGAGAAAGCGATGTTATTTGATGTAATGAGGATACCGATGTCATTCTTAATGGTTCGAGCGACATAGTCTGGATGGGTGACGTTGCGCTGAAGGCTGTAACTCTGACCACCAACGTTCCATTGATTGGTTCCAACGGTAACACGGAGAGAGCTGAAAAGAATAGTAATTATAAATAATTTTATTATTTTTAATAAAAATTAGAAGATAGTAAGTAAAAACACTTTATTGCACACAAAAGGAACATAATTAACAATATTGATTGAGTGCGCTAAGGCGGCCTTATCGCTTGTAGCGATCTCTTCCAGACAGTCTTTGGGAAGACACTGTGGTGGTGCATGAGCAAAAAACCAGAGACTAAAAATAAAATAATACAATAAAACAAGATCCGCTTGAATATGAAAACTCGTATAACTTACTCAACCAGTGCATTATCTTTGAATACAGAAGCAATGCAATGAGCTGCAGTCAAAACAGTTCTTTGGGTTATAATGGAGCCACCGCAAACGAAATTATGAATTAGAACACCCTGGGACATGGCAACCATGTAAGGAACAGCTCCTTCAGCTGCCACGGCTCCACCGACGATACGAGCGGAAGGATCGGTGTGGTAAAACAGATCGGAGTCTTCGAAGTCATTGTTGAAGATTGGGTCCGCTGGCAAATTACGACAAAAGTTTAATGTAAATAATTCTCCTTTTGTACAAACATAATGTAACATTAAAAGTAGTTCCAAAACAACATTCCCTTACAAATGATTAGTTTAGAAATATAGGATCAGAATCACTTTATAACTTCAAAATTAGCAGATTTACTAACAAAATGTTTACACACTGATTAATATTTGAATGATTATATTTAAAGACGATATCATATTTTCATGATGATGATTAAAATGGTAAGATAATATATTTATTTACCTATTTAATATTTCACTAACAAAATTTTCAGTCTCATTGATAAAACATGATCTATTAAGTAGGTACTTACCAAAGGTCCCGGCCAGGATGGTTACAAGCAGAAACCCAATCTTGACTCCCATTTTGGTGATAGTCAGAAGACTTTTGAATCTTTACCCCACTAATGCCTGTATTTATATGATAACTCGCATCATGTAATTGAATTTATCAAATACTTATCATACTTTTCAGAGAAATTGGCGAAAATTAGTTATTATAATTTATATACAGTTCGATTACATTTTTGTTTTCTGCGTCCACTGGTTTAAGAACTTTTTTGGCGCTTTAGCCATCCAAAAGTTCGGGTCTGATTGTTAGGCCGATGACTGAAGCGACGCTTTTTGGTGTTATTTGTGATACTGTTTCCTAAATCTTTTTTGTCTACGTTCAATATTTAAACCAGCCAAGCACGTATTGAGCTGAGCCACGCAAAGTGTAGGGTTCCGTAGTTGTCCAATACCTAAGTACCTGTTGTAGTGTGTTATGTAACGGTAAATGTAATAAATGTAAATTAAGGCGCAGCAGTGAGTTTGGGCTCAGCGCGTTTGTGAGGGGGTGAAGCAGGGGCACGCAGGGGGCGCACCCCGCGCGGGCCCCGCGCGCCTGCTCGGCGCTGAAGGAGGAACAAAATCAATGATATTTTAATAATACTCGGTGATTTGATGCTATTAAATTATTAACTAAGGAACAAACTTAACCAATGTATTCTAATTATTTCTTATTATTTTTCTGACGAATAAAGGAATTTTGTGTTTTGTATTGGTTTTTATCTGAAAAATTTAGTCCATGAATAGTTATTTTTGTAAACCACTAGTCGTTTTAGATATTTAATGTTTAGACCGCCATAAATAATATTTTTTCCAAGAAACATGAGTTGACTATTATGATGCTTGGCTTTGCATATCGACGATAAAGTACCAATATCTGTTATCTAAAAAAACACTACTTTACAGTAGACGAAAAAAAAACGGTTTTGGCCATCCTGGCTTAGGAGGTATCTCAATGACCGAGCTTGGCTTGGAGAAAATCGACTTTTTCTAAAATTTTTTTTTAGCTAGCTAGATAGATTTATCGCCCCCGAAATATCATACTAAATTTCATGAAAATCGTTAATCGTTTTAATAATTTGCTCGTTTAAACATATTATATAGGTTAGATTTCCAGCAAAAAGGACGGCTTAATAAACCAATATTGAGATAGGTGTTTACTACTGGCGATGCGGGATGTAACAATACTTTAGATGAAGCAATGGAAAAAAAACGATACATAGCACATCTAGTTTTAAGCTCTTTTTCAGATTAACAACGTACATACATAAATATATCTAGTTTAAAGCTCTTTTTCAGATTAACAACGTACATACATAAATATATCTAGTTTTAAGCTCTTTTTCAGATTAACAACGTACATACATAAATATATCTAGTTTTAAGCTCTTTTTCAGGTTAATAACGTTCATACATAAACATAACGCAGGGGTATTATGGTATTATGTATGAAATCAAAAGTCTGTGTAAGCTGCTCAACTTAACTTTTATTTAATTTTATTTTCATTAAAATGGCGCAGAGGCATACCACGAGCATGGCGCGAATCTACAAGCTCCGGTAAAATTTCATTGTGATAAAACTCGATTAATTTGTTCTTCATTTTGTTATTCCAAAATTCTTCATCTTTTTTTATATAAATCACTTCCATTTTTTTATTTTCCCCTCCCCATATGCCAAAAATACATCTTTTTCTATTCGTTACAATTAGTTGACCTTGGACCTGAAAATACCAATCGCTGTTTTGAGTTATAGAGTATTGGCTCCTTTTTTTATCATATTTTAGAATTTGTATTTTATTTGCCTCAATCGCTTCTTTCATTCTTATCTTGTATGCTGCTATTGGACATTTGATTTCTATAATGTCATCTTCTCCTACTACGCCGTCAGGTGAAGCACCAATAAAATCAAGTTCTGGATGAATAAAGAGGCCGCACGGTTCAATCAATACATTTTCTTGTTGAGCAAGTTGTTGTAACGCAATTTGCTCATTTTCTATCCCGTGAGCTATCGAAGCAACGTGAGATAGGTTCGATTTATAAATAATGTTTTTTACTAATGCCCCAAAATTTTTCTTTCTTTTTATAATTTTTCCAAAGTTTGAAGCAGTTATCAGGTTTTTTCTTAACTCCATCCATTCGCTGCTGTCCCTTTGTAACACTGTTTTCTTTTCTATATTTTTTCTGTCTTTTACCAGCTCTTTTAGGTTTTGCAAAAACACTCGCTTTGATTTTTCTAAGTCTTCGTCTGATAAATCTGGTGCAGCGACACATGACCCGTAATCGTTTTCTTTTCCAAAAAGTTTTCGTTTCCTGTTCTTTTTTTAGCTACTTTATTAGAGAGATTTCTTTTCTTTTCTCTTTTTTCTTCCATTTTCTTTACATTGGTTCTGGGACGTTTTCCTAATATTTTTTATGCAATGTGTAAAGCGGTCGTTTTGTATTAAACGCTACTACAGCAGCAGAGCAAATTCAAATTGTGAATATCCAATTCCACTAGACACAATTCCTGAAACTGCAGCACTATTCACGTCGATGTTTGCGGTATTGGCAGTATCATCAGAGGTTATTTTAAAATATTTTCCACATAAATTGCATTGTAGTTTAAAGTGAGATATTAGCCCTACACGTTTCTCTCCTATTAATATCAAATTGATCAAATTGCAATCAAATAATGAACTGTGGGAAGATATTTCCTGCAATTTTTTAAAAAAGTAATTAATATCAATTATTCTTCTACCAAATATTTTCTCATAAGTGCTGTTGTTGGTATCCGTTTCCAATTCATAATATGTCATTTCTTCTTCTGGATCACTGAAACAATAATAAAAGTTAAATAATTATGTAAGGTACTTATTTACCGCTGATCTTCATGGTTTTCCACAGTAAAATGGTTTATTACTTTCTGGGCTTGGCGTTTGGTTGATCCTTACCTATCATTGCAAAAATTGCAATCCGTCTTATCATGCAAGTGATCTTTTGTTGGATTCATTGATGCAGCACTATTTTTAATTAATGGCTCCATTAATGCTTGCAATCTAAAAAATAATAGTGTAAGTAAGTAAAAAACACTTTATTGCACACAAAAGGAGATAAATTACAGACAAGCACATGTATAATTTAGTGCGCAAAGACAACCTTATTGCTTATAGCGATCTCTTCTAGACAACTAAAAAACACGTGTTATGTAATTTAGACGCATATAGGTGTTGGGTAGGTGTAGGGTAGGTGTAGGGTAGGTGTGGGGTAGGTGTAAAGTAGGTAGGTGTAGGGTAGATGTAGTGTAGGTGTAGGGTAGGTGTAGGGTAGGTGTAGTGTAGATGTTGGATAGGTGCGGAGGACAACGTCTGCCGGGTCAGCTAGTATTTTAATATTACCAACAGTTTGATTGAGAGGATTTCCTACGGAACTTCCATTTTTGATTTTAATTTAAATATTGTTTTAATAAGACGAAATATCTAAAACTCCTTACGCATATTTTGATAGTTGGTAGTAGGCACATACCCAAAACAATTTGGCGTGGGCGTCTGCTGTTCAATATGTGATGAACTATCATGCGTCGCATCACGATCATCATCATTCTTCATATAAGGATTATAATAATTTTTAGAATCCATCAAACTGAAAATAAACATAAAGAATTTTAAACTCTCTGCTTTTAGGCAGATATGTACTTATTAGTTGGTTGCAGACATTTACCCAAAACAATCGGATGTGATCGTTCGTAGTTCAACTGAACTTTTTGATCGTTCGCTAACTAGCGATGAACTATCATTATTCGTTGCATCATGATTATCATCATTTTTTATATTAGAATTATCATAATTATTAGGATCCACCAAACTGAAATTAAAAATAAACCATTTGAAACTCTCTGCTCCTAGGTAGGTAGGTACTTGGTTGTAGACACTCACCCAAAACAATCGGATGTGACCGTTCGAAGTTCAGTTAGCGATGAACTATCATTATTCGTTGCATCATGATTGTCATCATTTTTCATATTTGAGTTATCATAATTATTAGGATCCACCAAACTGAAATTAAAATAAAGTATTTGAAACTCTCTGCTCCTAGGTAGGTAGGTACTTGGTAGTAAGTTGTAAACACTCACCCAAAACAATCGGGTGTAATCGTTTGCAGTTCAATAAGCGACGAACTATCATTCGTTGTATCACGATTGTCATCATTGTTTATATTAGGATTATCATCAGCATTAGGATCCACCAATCTGAAAATTAAAAATATTGTTAGGGCAAATTTTAAAACGATTACATCTTTAACTCAGTAGTATGAACTAGTATTACAAGAATACCAAATTAATAGCTCATATACTTGTACTAAAAATATCGATGACAATTTTTTAAAAAAATAATAAAAAAAATCCCACGACACAGGTTTTCCTAGTGTGGGGACCAGAGAAATTAGTAAATAGTTCTTGTGCTTAATAATAAAAATTATTATTAGTATTATTATAATGTCGCCGATCTTGTTCCTACACAGCACATTTTTGCTGGCCGCCTCGCGTTCGTTGTTGGGAGTTCTTGCACTGCGCTGACGACACCGACACTAATAACTACGATATCGGGAAGACATTTTACAACATTACCTACATTAGGAAACAATAACAAAAACAATTTTATTTAGGCAAAGGAAATACAGTAAAATTATAGGTGATTCACTTACCTTTTACTTTTGATGCTCTTTGATAGTTTCCTTCTTGCTAATTTAGTAGTTTTTTTACATTTATTTCTTTTATTTCCCATCTTCAAACACGTCTTTACGTTACGCGGCGTTCGGGAAAAAATTGGCACGCGTCTCACCTCCACAAGCGCTCGAGCGCGACTGACACGCCCAGTTTCGCCCGCGAACCCGCGAGATTCGCCAGATTTGATAGGTATTTATGGCTAGTGTCGAAAATACATAAAAACTAAATAAAAAAAAGACGTTATGTACTAGATTATGTTGTTATCAAGACCTTAGTATATTTTTTGTCCTTAGATTTTGTATAATCTAGACGTAAAATGAAATTAAAAGGAAAAAAAAGAGGTAACTTTAGGCTTTTTTTCTATCGAGCCAAATTAATTCAATCATGTATCGGACGTCGTTATTCACCAGGAAACATCTTTAACTCTAATATATATTCGAGGTAAATCAAAATTGCCTCATTTTCTACTGTAAAAAGTGAATCAAAGAAGCGCGTTTTTGAACTCACTTCACCTTAATAATTATATTTACTAACTTACTTATTAATTAATTACTTACTTCACGATTTCGTAAACCGGAAAAACCGTGAAATTCGTCAATTGTATTGCTTGTTACTAACAATTCACGACTGTTTAGGTAAAAGTAATATAACAAACTACAATCAATGTGTTCTTGGTCAGTATTTTTAGATAGATGCAAAAAAGTAGGTACTAATAAAAAGAAATTAATCGTTAAAAATCTATATATTTATTGAACCTGCTCATAAAATTTCACGAGAATCGGTTGATTTAGTAACGCGACCTGTAGAGGAGAACAAACAAATGGACAGATGGACATACAAAAGCAATTTGGGCCAAGCTGGCTTTCGTTTTCATGTACTTTAATCTTTCATGTTTAAAACAAATGAAGATTATTCTTATTCTTCTTCATAAATATCCTAAGTCACGACCTGATTATGATCGCAGTGACTAAAATTTATCACACTGTACATAGCTACTGCGTCTTTTAGTTGACGTCACTATAATACATGTCTATTCACTAGTGTCCTAGCGGCCGTACTTTGTGGACGGGAGATGAGTTACCTAACGGGCTTCAAAATTATAGACGTAAGTAAGCATATCCGTGGCTTCTGGGTAGGTCAATTTCTGCATTCGGTGCATTCATTAATTTCTCTATGATAAAGGTTAATGGTAATAGAACTTTAGAGTAATAATTGTCTAAGTGGTGGTTAGGTATATTTATTAAATGAATTGCTTTAATTGATTGTGGTTTCGAAGCAACGTTAGCAAAAAACTTAACTTTTCTGAATTCAGTGCATCTGTATTCGGTCAGATTCACTGAAATTAAGTTTAGCCTTTTTCAACTAACAACGGTTTCAAGAAAACAAGTAACTTATGACTAAATGAGGTAATTCAGTCCTTAAATGACCGAGCGAGCGAAGCGAG
Source organism: Carpatolechia fugitivella (assembly GCA_951230895.1). Taxonomy (NCBI): domain Eukaryota; kingdom Metazoa; phylum Arthropoda; class Insecta; order Lepidoptera; family Gelechiidae; genus Carpatolechia; species Carpatolechia fugitivella. The sequence goes on from OX579661.1 coordinate 3,236,079, forward strand.
TGAAGCGTCTCTGTTTCAGCTTGGCCAAAATTGCTTTTTCACTCTACAGGTCGCGTTTCTCAACCGATTCTCGTGAAGTTTTGTAAGCAGGTTCAATAAATCAATTTTTTTTTGTTTCGTCCGTCCAGTCCTACTATACGGCAGCGAGACTTGGCCTGTCCTCGGAAGACATGTCCAGCAGCTACACGTCACGGAAATGAAGATGTGTGGCGTTACGCGATTAAATCGAATTCGTAACGAACACATCCGTGGCCGTCTCGGAGTCCGTGACGTAGCGGATAAGATAAGCTTCAGGAAAGTCACCTCCGATGGTGAGGCCATATAAGCCGCAGACCGTCAGACTACGTAGGAAAAAGATGCCTCGACCTCACTGTCCAGGGTCCTAGATCACGTGGTAGGCCTAAAAAGCGCTGGCTGAACGTCGTGAAAGCGGATATGGAAGAGAACAATCTCACACCTAAGGATGCCGAAGACCGGGCAAAGTGGAAAAGATTGAGTAGGAAAGCGGACCCCAGCACTAGGGCCACTAGGCTGGAAAAGCGCAAGGACGAAGAAGACGAAGAAGAATATAACATGATGACGATTAAAAAAATCTTTTTAAAATGTAGATACTTAAATAAAAGGTTAAGTTTGGTACCAATGTCTTTTTAACTATTCATAAATTTGAGATTTTGTATGGTTACTAAAACATAACATTCGTTAATACCTAATAACATTAAATTTTTATTACAAAACTGTTTTTTATTTAAAAATCACAAAAATGAAACGAGAATAAACTTTGTGATTAGACTATATGTAAATGGTTGTATAAAATTATGCCGAAAACTAAAAAAAAAAAACATCATTACTACTGTAAAGGGCCCCGTAGACGGTCAAACGGTTTGATTCAAACACGTAAAGTTTGGTTTGACTCAAACCATTTTGATCGTTTACAAAGGTGGTTTGAACGGTTTGTCAAACATTTACGTGTTTGAAGCGTGTTTGTATAAAATTATGCCGAAAACTAAAAAAAAATCATCATTACTACTGTAAAGGGCCCCGTAGACGATCGAACGGTTTGATTCAAACACGTAAAGTTTGGTTTGACTCAAACCATTTTGATCGTTTACAAAGGTGGTTTGAACGGTTTGTCAAACATTTACGTGTTTGAAGCGTGTTTGATGCAATTTCATATTTGGCGTCATCGTATTGAGAGCAATCCTGTAATGATGACGTCTTTTGTAATTATTAATTTTTCAATAAAAAAAAATTGTTGTGTTTGACGCGTCAGAAGTGTAATTACGACAGCGTACAGAATCAGACTGCGCAGAGCCGTTTGACAAACCGTTCAAACCGACCTCAAACGGTTTGATCAAACACGTAAGGTTTGAGTCAAACCGTTTGACCGTCTCCGGGGCCCTTAAGAAACCATTTTTCTAGTGTAAGATTTAAGGATTCCTGAATACGGTGGTATCTTTTCTGATTTCGGTAATGCCATCTTTTTTCCGGTTAACTTCACTCTCCACAAAAGGTTTATCTTAAAATTAATAACTAAATTTTGCCACCAAATTCAGGAAAAATGCTCTCAGCTGAGAAATGCCCATTTTAGAGTTCATTTAAAGCTTTTAAAAGTCGTCCAATATATGTATATTATATTACCTATATAACTAAATGGAACAAATAAACGACCTTTGTAGTTATCGCCTTCCTAGTAACAAGTGCCTGTTATAGTCTGCATAGCAATGATAAAAGGGGTTTGCTATATTCTATCAGGTGCATGGCGATGTAATTAGTTATTGGTGGACGAGGGCACGTTTAAAGTCTGAGCCACAGACGAGGACTTTTATTGTGTACGAGTCCAGCAAGAGTTATTGCGGTCGAGGCTTGTGCTTTTCTCTGAAATATGCGAGAAAATTATAAAATACTAAAAGTATTGTGGTACCTGGGATTTAGATGTCTTCTTTGATATCGTACTAAACTTATAAGTTCTAATCGTTATCATTTTTACCTTTACATTAACTTCTTGAACCATTCAATTTCCCTAATTCAATGATTAGTTAACTTCGTCATGATAAGAAAATAGTACGATAAAAAAAAAAGAGACGAAAATTACAAACCGCCATATTGCATGCTTTTCTTTTTTTTGTTCTATGCCAGTGTCATACAGAGCATACAGCCAACTCCAATCCCTACGATTCATGTATGATTCATATACAATTTGAATTTAGAACATAAGAGTATGCTGTAAAAAGACTCAAATACATTGAAATTTCTAGACGAAAGTTACTTTGCCGGCCTAGGCCGTTTGAGGGCACATTGCCGGCCGCTGTTTTGTATGGGGCAATGTTTCGTCCAAAAATGAGTCACTTCGCGTACTGTTTTTTGGCAGTAATGATCACATTTACGAGCGTGTCGGAGAAAAAGTATTTTTTTTTGTTCCGAGACCCTCACTTTCACTTGAATAGTTTTTTCTCGAAATCTTAGAGATAGACCATGGGCTTGCGGGTTACTTCTAGCATTATGTTTACAATGGCTAAGTACATTCATTTATTTAATCGTAGTTTAATCAACAGAAAATGGCCGCTCCCAAGGCTTTATTAAAATACTGTGCGTTCAACCTAATTCTGTGGTTAAACGTCAGCTGCAGTAGCGCCAACATAGGCGCCATAGTTACTTATTGTCAGTGACTTCGATAGAAATGATTATGTGTTTAACGACAATAGAAGGGTTATAATTATAAATATTATTTTAGTAATTTTTAAGTCGGTTGTTTTACGTGCACTCTACAGTGGGTGGATGTGGGCTAGATAGATAGTCATTCAATCCCAAAGGATCCAGTCCTGTGATGGCCCATTGTATAGAACATACTTCACAGCCTTGCAGTTATTTTAGTGATGTACCATGATAGTTGTGATCCTTCAAATGAATGATTCACTTAATTTATTTGAGTATTGTTTTGTATATTTACAATTACAATACAACTATTTGCGGGCAATATTTGCGGGTTACAATTTGATATTCATTGCGTGGCCAATTCGTCTAAACTGTAAGCCCCAATCGTTTTATCTATACATATTTGTCTTCGCGATGTAAATCGGATTTTACTTGTAATTTGTTACTTGTAGCTTCGTGAAACGACCCCCTGAAGTTATTACTTGTTAATTGTATGAAGTTGGTACTTTTTTGTTGTATTGTAGGTATGTTAGATTAGAGTGCATTGTTTCGCCAATAAACTGTTAACCAGTTTGGCGAATATTTTTTATGTATAAAATGTAAGGTGAAGTAATGAATAAATAATAATAAAAAATCTTTTTGCTTCCAGATTTAAAGAATAAACGAAAGTAATAGGTAGGTAGGTGTTTAGTGATGATAATATTTAGGTAAATGAGATACGGATAGCATTAGAAATTAAACAGACAGCGATTTGACCAGACCGGATATCCGCCGAGTTCAATGGATGGATAGCCGCATTTCCGGCTTCCATCATTTCTAACAAATTTCTAATAATATGATCCTATTATATTATGTATCTACTCATACTTATTGTTTTTATTTATTTAACTTGACGTGGATTTTCTCTCAACATTTACGTGCTTCAATTTTGAACTGATGATGATGACAACTACAATAATATGTCCTACTCTTAAATAATAAAATAACCTGATGCTACAGCCAGAGGGAGTCCTCAACCGTTAGTATCATAATAGCCTCGATTTTTTTGTATAGGTATTCCTATATACTTACTTGCAATAAAAAAAGTTGAGAAGAAGAATTTATGTAAAAGTTTGAAAACAATGGAAATTAAAAATATAATATGCAATGTGAAAATCAATTTATTAAAAAAAATCTGATTTTTCAAACGACATTTGCCACGAGGAATTCCCTGAATGCGCTTATTCGGACGAACACATCGGGCGCGCCGACAGCACACGGAACACCCCACGACACGACACCAATCTGCTGCTGACGGTCCACACGGACTAACGCGCCTCCAGAGTCACCCTGCAACATATTCAGTGAAATTCATTAACCGATTTTTTAATGGGCATTCGTGAAATCACAACAGAAACACCAAAATGACCATCAAAATTTTATAGAGATAGTTGGTTTGGTTTGTATGTATGGTATACAAGGTGAGACCTAAAAGAAGGGGATATCAGATCACACTAATATTATAAATGAAAATATATTTGGAGATGTTTGTTCCGCGTTCACGCTGAAAATACTCAACAGATTTGGATATAATTTGGAATAGAAATAGTTTGTTACCTGGATTAACACATAGCATACTTTTTACGGGAAAATCTTAGAATTAGGCAACGCGAGTGTAGCCGCGGGCAGACCGCTAGTACTATACAACTCCAACCTTTAAATACTGAGTATATTCTACAAGTATTTTTCGAAGTCGGTACAGCATTTTGTGTAGAAAATATGTTTGATAGGTTCTATTGTTTTGTTCGTTACAATATGTGTTTGACCATACTCACGCTGCACATGCCATGTCCAGATGTGTGACCCACGCAAAGTTCAATAACAGGATCCACGGGTGGTACTATAGTCATGAGGCTGATTCCAGCTAGGACCATATTGCGAATGCAAGTCTCTCCGTCGATCGTGCTGCGGTATATCTCAAGAAGTGCGTCGGAGAGAATACCGTTTGCCTGTAGATAAAAAGATATATATTTATACGGTTGTAAAAATAATTAAAATTATCACACACTAAAAACATAAAATAACTTTACGAAATAAACAATTTATTTACCCTTATTCTACCCCAACCAGCAGCATGAGAAAAAACATCCTCATCAATGAAGTCATAGCTCAGGATAACTGGGGAAACAACGTTGGAGAAAGCGATGTTATTTGATGTAATAAGGATACCGATGTCATTCTTAATGGTTCGAGCGACATAGTCTGGATGGGTGACGTTGCGCTGAAGGCTGTAACTCTGACCACCAACGTTCCATTGATTGGTTCCAACGGTAACACGGAGAGAGCTGAAAAGAATAGTTATTATAAATAATTTTATTATTTTTAACAAAAATCAGAAGATAGTAAGTAAGTAAAAACACTTTATTGCACACAAAAGGAACATAATTAACAATATTGATTGAGTGCGCTAAGGCGGCCTTATCGCTTGTAGCGATCTCTTCCAGACAATCTTTGGGAAGACACTGTGGTGGTGCATGAGCAAAAAACCAGAGACTAAAAATAAAATAATACAATAAAACAAGATCCGCTTGAATATGAAAACTCGTATAACTTACTCAACCAGTGCATTATCTTTGAATACAGAAGCAATGCAATGAGCTGCAGTCAAAACAGTTCTTTGGGTTATAATGGAGCCACCGCAAACGAAATTATGAATTAGAACACCCTGGGACATGGCAACCATGTAAGGAACAGCTCCTTCAGCTGCCACGGCTCCACCGACGATACGAGCGGAAGGATCGGTGTGGTAAAACAGATCGGAGTCTTCGAAGTCATTGTTGAAGATTGGGTCCGCTGGCAAATTACGACAAAAGTTTAATGTAAATAATTCTCCTTTTGTACAAACATAATGTAACATTAAAAGTAGTTCCAAAACAACATTCCCTTACAAATGATTAGTTTAGAAATATCGGATCAGAATCACTTTATAACTTCAAAATTAGCAGATTTACTAACAAAATGTTTACACACTGATTAATATTTGAATGATTATATTTAAAGACGATATCATATTTTCATGATGATGATTAGAATGGTAAGATAATATATTTATTTACCTATTTAATATTTCACTAACAAAATTTTCAGTCTCATTGATAAAACATGATCTATTAAGTAGGTACTTACCAAAGGTCCCGGCCACGATGGTTACAAGCAGAAACCCAATCTTGACTCCCATTTTGGTGATAGTCAGAAGACTTTTGAATCGTTAACTTACTTATGCCTGTATTTATATGATTACTCGCATGATGTATTAAATTTATCAAATACTTATCATACTTTTCAGAGAATTTGGCGAAAATTTGTTATACTTATATACAGTTCGATTGCATTTTTGTTTTCTGCGTCCAATGGTTTAGGTGATTTGTTAATTTGAGAAATTTTTTGGCGCTTTAGCCATCCATAAGTTTGGGTCTGATTGTTAGGCCGATGGCTGAAGCGACGCTTTTTTGGTGTTATTTGTGATATTGTGTAAGTACCTGTAAGTTGTAGTATATGTATGTTACGGTAATGTAATAATTGTGGTAAGTATTAATAATTACTTACTTCACGATTTCGTAAACCGAAAAAACAGTGACATTCGTCAATTTTATCAGTTGTTACTAATAAGTCACGACTGTTTAGGTAAAAGTAATAAAACAAAGAACAAACAATGTGTTTTTAGTCAGTATTTATATGTATTTATTGATAAATGAAAAAAGTGCTAATTAAAAATAAAATTAAAACTTCGCCACCATTGCTCGGAAAAGATGCTAAATGCAAGTTATTTTTAAAAATTAGTATTTTCTGCCGAAAGTACAGTGCAGATTATTAACAAGTGGCTCAGTGAGCTGTAGACCTGGTAGCAGATTTTTTTTTTTAGGTTTTTAACCCTCAAAACTCCGTCATTTTGAAAAAAATGAATCGTTGAAAAAATCTATATATTTATTGAACCTGCTCATAAAATTTCACGAGAATCGGTTGAGAAACGTGACCTGTAGAGGAGAACAAACAAATGGACAGATGGACATACAAAAGCAATTTGGGCCAAGCTGGCTTTCGTTTTATGTACTTTCATCTTTCATAAATGTCCTAAGTCACGACCTAATCACGATCGCAGTCACTAAAATTTATCACGCTGTACATAGCTACTGCGCCTTTTAGTTGACGTAACTATAATACATGTCTATTCACTAGTGTCCTAGCGGCCGTACTTTGTGGACGGGAGATGAGTTACCTACCGGGCTTCAAAATTATAGACGTAAGTAAGCATATCCGTGGCTTCTGGGTAGGTCAATTTCTGCATTCGGTGCATTCATTAATTTCTTTATGATAAAGGTTTCATGGTAATAGAACTTTTAGAGTAATAATTGTCTAAGTGGTGGTTAGGTATATTTATTAAATGAATTGCTTTAAGTGATTGTGGTTTCGAAGCGTTTTAGCAAATAACTTAACTTTTCTGTATTTAGTTCATCTGAATTCGGTGACCCAGACCCAGAGGCCACCGAAGTCAGTTTTTTAACACTGAAATTAGGCTTAGCCTTTTTCAACCAACAGTTTCAAGAAAACAAGTAACTTATGACTAAATAAGGTAATTCTGTCCTTAATATTTATTTGATCATCAAATCAACAAAGTAATTTACCTACTAAACAAACAGTTTCATTACAAAATGTTAAAACTATTACGAATAGTGATTGAGAGAGAGAGAAAGAGAACCGATAAGTAAAATATAAGTAGAAATTAAAAAGTATACTGTTGATTAGTTCATGTATAAATTATCAAAACGTAATAACTGAATAAGATCTCTTTTTGTTGTAGTTTTGACTTTGTATCCAAAAATAATCCGAATTCATATCAAAATTACTGATTGCACAGCAAAATGCTCAACTCAAAATGTTACTAAATAAACTATAATTTATATTTGTGGCGTACCGCTATTTATCTCAAAGTAAAGCTTTTTTATTAATGCACAGCTAATAATGATTAACGCACATTATACGTAGTACCTGGTTGACCGAGGTTAGCTCGTTTATTTTTTTTTTGTGAGACACCTACGCATATAGAATAGAATAGATTTTTTTTTATTGAATGACACATACAGACAGCACAGTATTGCACACCAAAAACAATAAAACACAGATATTTACAAATAAAAATAAGCACAGTTCGGAAACAAACACATAACAAAAATAATCACAAACATACAATTTACAGAAGTTACTGAAAACGGTTAAATAAAATTGTTCATACGTTCAGAAGAAAGTACACGCGGCTAGACATAGTATAACTCAATTATTTTAACTGTGCGCTTCGAGCTGTCAAAGTCATCATGTTGGTGGCATTGAATTCACCCGCTCGCTTACTTCCTCACCTCCTCCGACGCCTATCAAAACGGATACCAAACCTACCAACATGCAAATATTATGACGTTGACAGGCGCACAGTTATAAAAATTGGGTTATAGCAGTTTATACTAGTTGCATTGACTTATGAGCTACTCAATGAGCAATAGATCCAGCTATCCTTTTCGTTTTTATGGTCCTTATTTATTGGCTTGGTGTGGTTTGCACATCATCATCGCCACAGTCATCTTATATCTTATACTTTAAACGAGCAAGATAAGAATAATAAGAATCTCGGAAACGGCTGCAACGATTTCGATGAAATTTAAGAATTTAGTAGTAGATAAATCGATCTAGCTAGGTTTAATTTTTAGAAAAAATAGATTTCCCGTATTTTCAGGCTTAAAAGAATTGATACGCGATATCATTGAAATAGAAAGGTAATTTGGCTCAGTCGGGACACCGCGAGTTTGCAGTTCGAATCTCGACAGATATATTTTATTAATTTCTTTGTACTTTTTTCGTTTGTTTCTTTTTTATTTGTTATTTTCTTTTTTATTCTTTCAAATGAAAGAACAAAAAACATGAATAGTTATTTAAATACAAAAACGAAAGAAATTCAATGTTCTGATAAATTTTTTCGTTGTTGAAAGTTTTCCATCAGATGGCCCGAGTAAAACGAGGAAACGAATATGTATCATAAAATAATAAATTAGGATCGGACTTTGGATAGGATTCAGATAGGATTATTATAGGAAAATAAATTATTCCCATATCAACTAACCTAACCTACCTACTTATTAGCAGTAGTTCCAATTTTGGCCATTGCACATACAGTGGTAAAGGCGGCGCTAGTAGTAATATAAAATTGCATTTATTGAGGTAGCGTTGATAAAATAGAATTTCCCATTTCTTTGTATCTAAATAATGTACAAAATAATTTTTTAATAGTAGATTGTTAACCAAGGGGTGAAACCAATCAATTACACTCCGAGGTATTTTGGTGCACGAGCGTAGCGAGGGTGCTTTGCTTATAGTGCGAGGGAATTGATCAGTTTCCCACGTGGGTGGTGAACACTCTGCTTTTCATCTCGATTGTGAGGAATGGGAACAAGTCAGTTTGTAAAAACATAAATGGGCTACATACCTACCACATTGACATTTTATTTATTTTCTGGATAACAACAGCCATATTTAATTAATTAATACAATTATATAGTTTTAGTATACATAAGTGAAAGGCCAATAACAGTTGTCCACGATCTAAACAACAGAGTATTAATGAAAGAAAATGAAGTTGAAGTTAGCCGCGGGAAGCAGACGCCACGCAGCTAAAATGTTACGCAGCAAGCAACAAAATAAATAACGCACTGTTATAGGCAGTGATTAACTTTTGAAAAGTCACGCACGTCTAAATTAACCAAATTTTCACTATTTCATCGTTAAAAATGACATAAATTAATAAAAATGTGTAACAAATCTGAATCAAAACAACCACAGATAACATTTCTTTCTCCTTTTTATAAAGGGCGCGTTCGATTCAAGCCAGGCATGATTTAAGCAAAAATATAATGGTTTATTTTATCATTTTTAATCCTTGTTATTTCTTGGTAAATACTTGAATTTTGTATTCATCTTGCATAGGAAAGTATATTCAACCGAAAATTTCTATGTTATTGAAATTAAATTAATTGTAGGATGTATACCTCAATTCCTTTGCCATTTATCGTGTGCAACTTTCTATAAAAATAATAAAAAGAAAGGTTTGAATTTCAAAGTTGGGATGTAAATTGGACTTACATCCTTTCTTTGGGGTCATTATTGGACTACTTTCAGAGCATGAGACATGAAAAAGAACATTTCGTCACTATGTGAGTTGGGAGAACTTTCGCTCTAAAAAAAAACATAGAAATTTCGAACAATATTTTTATTTCCGTCATATTTTTTATTTAAAAACTAAATGAAAAAATAAAAAGTAACAACGACAACGGTAAATAATATATTAAAAAACATAAAAAAGAAAACTTCGGGATTCAACCTCGAGACCTTAGTCTTCTTAGTCACACGGTCTCCCGACTGAGCTAATGTTACGTTATCGGTCAGAGTCGGTGAAATTTCCTATCTCTTCTATTCTATTGCGTAGATATTTTTTAATACCTGAAAACATGGGGAAAACCCGTTTCACTAAGAGTGAAACCAAGCTAGATCGATTTATCGCCCCCGAGACCCCCTATATATACCAAATTTCATTGAAATCGTTGCAGCCATTTCCGAGATTCTCATTATATCTATATTTATATAGGTATATATATACAAGAATTGCTCGTTTAAAGTATTAGATAATAAATTATAATAGTACAAAATTTGTACCACTCCTCTGCACAATTAGTAAAATTATGGGCCCGATTTTCACAGAAACTGATTAAATCTAAGTTTTACTTATTTGATTTTATTTCTGCGAGAATCAGAGTCAATTCTTATAAAACTTTTAGATACGATCCAAACTTTTTTTCTAAAATGAAAGTCTCGTCAATCAATATTCGTATTAAAAGCGTATTAATTAAGTAGGTAGTAACACCAAAACACATAGATTAGATAAAGATAATTAAATAGATTGAATAAATCCAAATCCACTTCTAAGTATAAATAATATTTTATTGCATTATCACTTCAACGAGATAACGGCGGCGCAGTGTCTTATCTATCATCACGCACGTGTAATTTATATCAATTAAGCTTAAGCTCAATTTCTTCTAGCTTTATCTGGAATCAATCAATGTATAGATAGTACTTACGATACAATTTGTATGAGATCTTTAAGATAGGGCGACAATACTATTGGCCTCGATTCGGGATGTCATGCTCTAATTCTAATTTTAAAAATCAGTTGTCCTTTTCGTTTTTATGACCAATGAAAGAGAGGTGATGAACGAATGATATTCGAATGATAACCTAAAATAAGGGCATACCTGTCAGTTTAAGAGATTTGTTTTAAGTGCTCTCTAAAATTGTGCAATCGACACGGCCTTAAGGTTCAAATTCGATGTTTAACAGCTCTAATATTAGGATGGCCATCTCCTGTCCCAGGACGGACTAACTTAAATTAAGGATTAGAGCGTGACATCCCGAATCAAGGCCACTATTGTGATAAAACCTATATCCATCAACGGCCCGTTACAGTCCACTGCTGGACTAAAACCTATATCACAGAATTAATATCCTATATACTCCTGCCCCCCCTGCATGACGACCGTCGATAAAATAAAAGATAAATACAGAGGGTATTTATATTTATTTTATCGACGGTCGTCATGCAGGGGGGGTAGCCACGATATAGGCTGTGCCTAGTGTTGTTACTATTGTTGTGCATAATGTTTGTAACTGGATAATTTTAATAAAGTATTATTATTATTAAATATAGGCAATATATACTCGATTCCTATGTTCCATTTTAAATTACCTATAGGCTACATAGTATCTTGAACTTTTAAATGGAAGGTCTTTTATCAGCATTTGACAATGGCGGACGTGTCTTCGTTTTAATTAGAAGATCAAACGAACTTACCAAGTGAAGTTCGATCCTAATTATCCTGGTTTCGTCGAAGAGATTTATATAACCTGTAGTACCCCCGGTACGCTAGCCAATCCGCACACAGTATAGCGTAGTACAGCAAAAGTGGCTCCATCTGTACCACGTTGTATCAGTCCCACCTCCTCGGTCGAACTTCATTATTTCAGAGAAAAAACAAACAATAACAACATTTGTTATATCTTCAAATTAAACACTACAATTAATTAATATAGGTTTATTAAAACAGAGCGCATGTCATTAGCACAGTAACAGAATGACAAGACAGCGAGAGCGAGACAAAACATATAATCGAATACCTGACACTCTTCCCTACATAAAATAAGTACTAATCTTATTTTGTACTTAATACAAACTTGAAACACGTTACCACTTATCAAAATGAATACAAGGTTCTCTCCCCTACCAATTAAGAAGAAAACACACTCATACTAAACACCATGTACTCGTATGTAGGTATATTTATGTTTTTATATTATTATAGAAACAAAATATGCTAATTTTATGTATCAACTTATTGCTTTTTTTTTTTTTTTTTTTTAAATTCTTGGCATCATGTATTACATACAACCCTAAGGAAGTCCTACGAATTTAAAAAAAAAAAAAAATTGCAATTACAATACATTACTTATTATAGCTATTTTCTTTTTAAGTTCTTGGCATCATGCAAAGCATACAATTATAGTAAAGTCCTACGAACTTATAAAGATAATAAACAATGATGTTTAAAAAAAAATTTTTTTTCATTTTATTTCTAAACTTTCACTACATCTAAGCAATTGATTTACATGCCTTTTCCACCTATCCCATCCTCGTCGCCAAACTGTTATATCTTCAAATTAAACACTACAATTAATTAATATAGGTTTATTAAAACAGAGCGCATGTCATTAGCACAGTAACAGAATGACAAGACAGCGAGAGCGAGACAAAACATATAATCGAATACCTGACAACATTGACTGAGAGATAACTTCTAAGGGTAGAATTGCAAGGGTTGGGAGGGACCCTAAATCTCTTCGACGAAACCAGGATAATTAGGATCGAACTTCACTTGGTAAGTTCGTTTGATCTTCTAATTATCCTGTTTTCGTTCTTCGAGATTTATATAACCTGTAGATGTTTAGAGAAGCAATCTCAGTCAATGTGAAGTAGAGGAACAAAAAATTCAAATTTGTCCAAATCATTTCTTATTTTATTATAGAAAATTTCAACAAAAACAACACTTATCTCCTAAGATCACTAAACAAATTAGAGTTACAATCAACTATTGGCCTATTATAAAAATTGGCAAAGACAGCCGAGTGACCAGTCCAGCCCGCGGCACGGCGGATGGTGTCGATGCTGACACCAGCACGCAGCGCGGCCGACGTGGACGCGTGTCGTGTGCTGTGTGCACGGAACACGCTCGTGTCCACACCACTTGCCTCTAAAGTCTGCTTTATCCATCGACCGATGGTCTGCGATGAAGCAGCTTTATGAGGTTTTTTGTGAGTAAGGAAAAGCCTTGTGTCAGTCACTGGTCTGACAGTCGCAGTCGCTGACACATAGCTGATCAGTGTGGTGGCTGGGCAGATACTCGGGTTGGAAGAAAAGAAAGGCAAGTCAAGGACTGGTTGGGCGCGGCCTATGCCCGATGTCTTAATCAAGTCATTTATAGTAATAACGATCCTATCGTTGTATGTATTAATATTAGGTAATCTTATTAAAGACAACGTTTGAGTCCTTTGCCCACTTGCCAATGCTAACAAAACTGTACATTTTTTAGATAACATTTCTAAACTTAACGAGTCGTTCGGATATAGATGTGACAGATAATCAAGTACGATATTAGGATTCCACGTAACATTGTAACGGGGGAAAACGGGCTTCATTCTAAATACACCTTTAAAAAATCTTTTTATTCTATCGTCCTGGCCTATACAATTTTTTGATATTAAGGATATCGCCGAGCGATGGTTATTTAACGTACCATAGGAAGAACCTGATTCTAAACATTTACTTAAGAAATCAAGTAATGAGCTTACTTGGAAATTGAAAAAATCAACTTTATTGTCGACGCAGTACTTCCACCATAATTTCAGGCTTGACGAATATTGGGCTTTAGTACTAGGAGCTATGGATGACAACATCACATCTACGGCGGAGGGCGGCACGTCCTGCGCGAGGAACGCCTGCCGGATAGCACACTCGCCGCCAGGGAAAGGTGACGATGCAGCGGGTGTATTGTCCTGAAATTAGATGAAAGGAGGTGCTTACTGGGAGGGAATGTTATGATTTCACTAATACATAGCGACTTAAACAACGGATACCAAGGTTGGGAGGGCCAGTTTGGAACTATCAGTATACCCGTTGCACCGTCATTCATGATCTTATTAAGAGACTTTAAAATTAGTGAAAACGGCGGGAACGCATAAAAGAAAAACGGATGCCAATCTAAAGTAAAGGCGTCTACGTTATAAGCATAAGGATCCTGTCGCCAGGATATGTATTTAGCACATTTAGCATTAATGCGTGAGGCAAATAAATCAATATCAGGTTGACCGAACCGATTGACAATCTGTGAATAAGTTATATTACAAAGTTCCCATTCCGTGTCAACATTGAGTTTACGAGATTCATAGTCGGCTTCTATATTATGTGAGGATTTTATATAGGAAGCAAATATAAATATATTTTTAGCCTCACACCACTGCCAAATATCCTTAGATATTTTTGTTAAATGTGGGTATTGAACCCCACCCATTCTATTTACATATGAAATGGCAGTGGTGTTGTCGACTCGTAATAAAACTTCGCAATCGTTCACTTCGTTAGCGAATGATCTTAATCCGAAGAGTACAGCTAACAATTCCAAATAATTAATGTGATGAGCCCGTTCTTCGGTTGTCCAATGACCTCCGGTGCGGACTCCACTGCAAGCGGCGCCCCACCCGGTAGTCGAAGCGTCGGTAAATATTTCCAGTACATATTTCCCTTGTCGAATAGGGTTAACGGAATATAAGATGTTATTTTTCCACCAACATAGATCATCACAAAAATTATCTGGAATAGTCATTGTTGCGTCAAAATTTTCGCCACTATTTAACAACGCCAAGTATTTGGTTCTCTCAAAAAGTTTCGTGTACATCCAACCGTAAGCTATCGCTGGGCATGCTGCAGTGAGATTTCCCAAAAAACGAGCAAAGTCACGAATTGAAATAGATTTAGTTCCCGCAATTACTTTAACGCGTGTTAAAATATCTTGCCTTTTTTTAATGGGCAACTCCAAAGTCATTTTTTCTGAATTTAAAATGAAACCTAAGAACTTGCAATTTTTACTTGGAATCAAATTTGATTTTTTGTAATTAATTACAAAGCCAAGTTTAGACAAAGATTTGACAGTCTCGTTTACGTTTTGTAAGCACTCATTGTATGTATTTCCGAAACACAAAATATCATCAAGATAACGTACTGATGAGTAACCCTTACTTCTTAGATTCGTAATAACAGGTTGTAATATCTTTGTAAAAATATACGGCGCGGATGATAAGCCGAACGGAAGGCATACAAATTCGTACAGGATGTCATTAAAAAAGAATCTTAGGTACTTTCTATGACTCTTATGAATAGGAATCAAGAAATAAGCGTCTTTTAAATCGAGGTTTACCATGAAAGAGTCCTTGGTTAAAAGTTTGGATGCTGTTCTGATATCTTCCATTTTAAAGTGATCGCAATAAACAAACTTGTTTAGTTTTTTAAGATTTAAAATAAATCTAGAACTACCATCACTTTTCGGTACCAGGAAGATATCAGATACATATTGGCCCTCGACAAAATTACATTTTTTAATGGCACTTACATCCATTAAGCGAGTCAATTCCAAACTAACAGCTTTGTGTTCACTATTGGAAAAAATCCGTTTTGGATATGAACCAGGACACTGCACGGGTATTTCTATAAATGGAATACGATAACCTGTTATTATGCTTAAAATATAGTCATCGTTGGTAATTGATGACCAAGCGTCAAAAAAGTATTGTAAGCGGCCTGCGTGTACCTGTGGCTCCTCTGTAAGCGGCGTAATTACTGCGGCGGCGCTGCAGTGCGGTAGGGCGCCGGTGGCGGCGGCGGAGGCGCAGCTCGCGGTGCATTGCCCGCTGACTGGCGGGAGCGCAGCGCTGCCGCTGGTGCCGGGCGGCGCGTCGTTGGCGCCGTATGAGACGGTGGCGTGTACTGGGCCGGACGGCGCCGGTATCCATACGGAATCTGATGTGCTCGGCTGACATGGCCTCTCATCCGGTGGCGGCCGCGGTACGGAGGGCCTCTTGAGTTTAAATTCGATGTCAGGGGGGTAGCTTGGATCAACTGACCTGTTTTCTTGATCCCTCTTGAATTTTTAACCAACTCACTCAAATTTTCTCCGAACAGAAAACCATCCCGCTTTCTGTCTTTAAACGGGTCTATTAGCCCCTTATCAACCGACGGAATAATCAAAGCTCGTCTGGTCTCGGTTTCTGCGTAATGGGAGTCTGCTAGTAACTTAGCCGCATCGGATAAAATACCCAAAATTTCTGCTATTTTAGGTTCTTTGCATAATAAAAGAGACATAGCCTTAGTCACAGAACTTATGGCTGACCCCAACTGATTTTGTTTATCGCGAACGCGTTTATCTCTATTCCGGCAGTTCTCCGTGAGCATGGTGCTGATCTCCTCGTTTAGAGTAGGGGCTTTAGCCAGCGTGCAATTTTTTGGAAATGGATATTTCTTAATAAGTAGCTCACGATCCTCTTTTTTTAAACCATTTAGTAATAGCGGCATAAGGCGCACGGCAATTTCCTCAATTATAGGCTCACCCCATTCAACAGTTTCCTCCTCTAAATTTCCAAGAGCTTTGAGAAGTTCTTGGTCGATATCCGGCACAGAATCGAGTGGGGTACTGGCGACCTCAGTCGTGACGTTAGCATTAGCAATCTCGATTGGACCAACTGCGGGGTAACTGGTACTAGCCGTGGGATCATTTGGACCAGCCGTGGTGGCACTTGGGCCAGCCGTGGTGGCACTTGGGCCAGCCGTGGTGGCACTTGGGCCAGCCGTGGTGGCACTTGGGCCAGTTGTGGAGTCAATTGGTCCAACCGTGGCGGCTATTGGACCAACCGTGGGGCCACTAGGAACGGCCACGGGTTCCATGGGCGCATGGGCCGCGGCGGCGGGCATTTGATTGCTGGGCGTTAAGTCTACCTCGTATGAGGGATGTTCTGCGAGCGTGGGTTCCCAGTCCTCGTAGTAAGCGTATTCATCCGCGACAAGCTCCCGACTTTCTGTATGCAACAAAAGTGTAGCGTAAGTAAAAGCAAAATAAAAAAGAAATTAAATTGCGGCGTATACTTGTCAAATAAACTAACAACGTTAGTAGAAAAAATGGCTGCAGGTTAATATCTCGTATTAACTCGGAGCAAAATGCTATCGGCCGAATGTCACGCATTGGCTCAAAGAATAATAAAGTTCATTAAAGAACTCCCACTAAATAAATAGCATAAACACACGTGGTGACACTGAATACTTAATATAAAAAAGTGTACTAGCCTTCATAAGGTACTTCCTCGTCCCTGTGAACGATTTCATAACGGATTCGTTCTGAGTTGAGTTTTAACTCATATTTTTTTAACTTCCGTTGCCATCTTTCTTCTCTCGATTCGTCCTCGTGACGACGTTTAGGCATTTTAAGCACTTCACAATATTAAAATAAAACTTTAACTGAATTTTTAACCAAAATTACGTAAGTGTATAATTTTAACTTAAACTGCATGCGGTTGTGGCGCTTGCGCACAAAGGAATGAAGTTCGACCGAGGAGGTGGGACTGATACAACGTGGTACAGATGGAGCCACTTTTGCTGTACTACGCTATACTGTGTGCGGATTGGCTAGCGTACCGGGGGTACTACAGGTTATATAAATCTCGAAGAACGAAAACAGGATAATTTTTTAGTTTATTGAAGTGTTTAGTGTATAATTTCGATAGTGTATTATCCAGTGAATGTTTCGGGACTATAAACTTTAATAGAACAATTGAATCGCTTACACTTTACTGACAGTTTTAGACAAGAGGGCACGGCATTTGTACTGGCATCAGCCAAGAGGCCTCGTGGTGGCTTCAGTAATTGTCCTATCACATTACTGAGCCCAATTCACCGAACAATCATCCAAGGATATATATCTTAAAACTACAAATATCACTCGACACTGGCGAAATACGTCTACATAAGATGTGTCGCCATTAGTTAGGAAGAAAAAAACTTTTAAGTGAATAAAAGCAATCCTCCTGAAAGTTGGTGAGTGAGTCTGTAATTATCGTGTTTGTCTTGTAAGTAGGTAATGCATTGATCGATAAAATTCACGTAACGTGAATTTTAATCTTCTTCTTCTGCTTTTCGAGTCGGTGGTAAACCTAGACTGTCTCAGCCCAAAAATTAGCCACAAGAATTGCGCTGTCAGTGGCGTAAATCAAATCCTCCCGCGTGCAGTTGCTGGGGCACGCAGGGCACGACATCAAATGCTCCATCGTTTGGGGGACGACGGCACCACACTTGCACTCCAAGTTAGAACCGTCTGCGAATCCCCACCTGAGTCCGAAGCCTATTTAAAGACTTCCAGGTAAGCCAGGGTAACTCATGTCCAGGCGGTGGATAAAATAAGAAATTGTTTATCCGTCATTGAGGGGATGTATAGCTTACAATCAAGGAGCTAGGCACACACGACGCGACGACGACGAGACGTGACGAATTATTGGCTGCACAATCCTGGGCGGGCAATGTATGTGTATGTATGTATAAGGGGGACGTCTGCGAGGAGCGCAGACGGGTGACCTGCTCCATATACAGGAACTATTTCACCCTTCCTGGGCGGGCAAAGTCGGACCGCATGATAAAGGCCGGCCAATAAAGCGTGTCCGTTTATCATAATTGTTTATAATTATCGGGTTGTGCAATATTGGCTTTACATTATTATATAGGATGTACTCAATGAAACAGATAGCGATTTGACCAGATACCGGATATCCGTCGAGCACTATGGATGGATAGGATTTCCGGCTTCCATCATTTCTAGTAATTTATGTTCCTAATTACATTATGTACCTACTTACTCAATACTTATTGTTTTTATTTGACTATTTAACTTGACGTAGATTTCCTCTCAACTTTTGCGTGCTTCAATTTTGAACTGATGATGATGATAGCTTCAATCCTAATCTTAAATAATAGAATATAACCTGATGCTACAGCCAGGATTATCAACGTTGTATCATGGCCTCGATTTTTTTGTATATAGGGAATAAAATATAAAAGTTCTTCAACGGCCCGTTCTCCTCCATTAAGTGGAGGGTTTCGCCATAATCTCCATGCTTGGCAGACGGCGGGTTGGAGATCGCAGGTATCAGAGAGCGCTGCTGTCCGTTCCCTGTTCAATGTGTAGCCTCTAAGTCGCCTCACGACACCCACGGGAAGAGTAGGGGTTGGTGACAATATATTCTACTCTGCCGTCACCACACGGCTTAAAAGTTGGAAAGAAGAATTTGTGTAAAAGTTTGAAAACAAAGGAAATTAAAAATATATACAATGTGAAAATCAATTTATTAAAATAATCTGACTTTTTAAACGACATTTGTCACGAGGAATTCACTGTATGCGCTTACTCGGACGAACATATCGGGCGCGCCGCGAGCACACGGAATACCCCACGACACGATACCGATCTGCTGCTGACGGTCCACACGGACTAACGCGCTTCCAGAGTCACCCTGCAACATATTAAGTGAAATTAATTAACTGAATTCTTAAATAGGCATTCGTGAAATCACAACAGAAACACCAAATGACCAACAAAATTTTATAGAGATAGTTTGTAATCTGGATTAACACATAGGATACTTTTTACGGGAAAAATCTTATTCCCACGGGAACATCTTAAAAAACGCGAGCGTAGCCGCGGGCAGACCGCTAGTACTATACAACTGCAACCTTAAAATACTGAGTATATTCTAGTATTTTTCGAAGTCGGTACAGCATTTGGTGTAGAAAATAATTTTGATAGGTTCTATTGTTTTGTTTGTTACAAGATGTGTTTGACCACACTCACGTTGCACATGCCATGTCCAGGTGAGTGAACCACGCAGAGTTCAATATGAGGCTCCACGGCTGGTACTCCACTCATGTTGCTGTCTACTCCAGCTTGGGCCACATCGCGAACGCAAGTCTCTCCGTCGATCGTAGTGAGGTACAACTCAAGAAGAGTGGCGGAGAGAGCACCGCCTTGCTGTTGAGAAAAAAATATATTTACGGTTGTTAAAATAATTATAATTATCACACACTAAAAATATAAAATAACGAAAATAACAATTTATTTACCCTTATTCTACCCCAACCAGCAGCACGTGCCACAACACCCCTACCAACGAAGTCATAGTTCAGGATAGCTGGGGAAACAACGTTGGAGAAA
This sequence comes from Carpatolechia fugitivella, assembly GCA_951230895.1. Lineage (NCBI taxonomy): Eukaryota > Metazoa > Arthropoda > Insecta > Lepidoptera > Gelechiidae > Carpatolechia > Carpatolechia fugitivella. The sequence continues at coordinate 3,256,157 of OX579661.1, forward strand.
GCGATGTTATTTGAAGTAATGAGGATACCGATGTCATTCTTGATGGTTCGAGCGACATAGTTCGGATGGGTGACGTTGCGCTGAAGGCTGTAACTCTGACCACCACTATTCCAGCGGTTGGTTCCAACGGTAACACGGAGAGAGCTGAAATGAATAGTAATTACAAATAATTATTTTTAACAAAAAGCAGAAGATAGGTATGTAAACTATGCTCGTGACTAGATTATGTGTTGTGTGTGTGTGTGTACCTACTATTCCTAAAAAAATACCTAAATTTTCTTTCTAAAATAATTTAAAGATCCGCTTGAATATGAAAAATCTTATAACTTACCTAGCCAGTGCATTCCAACTGAATACAGCAGAAATACAATGGGCTGCAGTCAAAACAGTTCTTTGGGTTAGAATGGAGCCACCGCAAACGAAACTACGAATCAGAACACCCTGGGACATGGCAACCATGTAAGGAACACTTCCTTCAGCTGCCACGGCTCCACCGACGATACGAGCGGAAGGATCGGTGTGGTAAAACAGATCGGAGTCTTCGACGTCATTGTTGAAGATTGGGTCCGCTGGCAAATTAAGACAGAAGTTTAATGTTAATTCTCCTTATGTACAAACATTAAAAGTAGTTCCAAAACAACATTCCCTTACAAATGATTAATTTAAAAATAAAGAATCAGAATCGCTTTATGACTTCAAAATTAGCAGGTTTACTAACAAAATGTTGACACACTGATTGATTATTGATAGATTATGTTTAAAGACGATATCTTTTATGATGATGATTAAAATGGTAAGATAATATATGGGTAGTATTTAAAATTATAAAAAAATATTGATTTACCTATTTAATATTTACTGACAAAATTTTCAGGGCGAAGATTTTGCAAAAGACAAATAGGTAAATGGATATTAGTGAATACTAAGAATAGAATTAAAATAATCGTATTTATCAATCAAACAACGGTGGCTGAGGCGGGACCACGGAGACAAATCCGGCGCAGGAGGCGGCGTCTGATTAAACTCTGAACAAGTAGGGTTTTCTTGTCATTGGAACAAAGCTACTGTCGTGAGTTTTTAAAACCAACGTTTTTAAGTTTGTCTTCGTAAGTTCCTATGCAATGCAATGGTGTTAGTTAAAATTAAGCAAAATAACGGGCGGTATGGTAGCTCGTTTATTTTTTTTGGTAGCGGGTGGTGTGCCGTGTGGTGACGGCAGAGTAGAATACATTTGTCACCAACCCCTACTCTTCCCGTGGGTGCCGTAAGAGGCGACTTAGGGACTACACACTGAATAGGGAACGGGCAGCAGCGCTCTTTTAATACAGTAATCTTTTAATCTGCGATCTCCAATCCGCCTGCCAAGCGTGGAGATTATGGCAAAACCCTCCACTCAAGTGGAGGAGGCTCATAGTCCAGCAGTGGACTGTAACGGGCCGTTGATGATGATGATTGTTGGTAGCTCTAACCATGAAACTGAACAACTCTCACTCCACGTCTTATAATGGTGTTTTTTTTTAACTTTTGCTTACACTTACCTACACAAATACTTACGGGTTTCTTGGCTTGTTTTTTATTTTAGCTAAGTCGGGACATGGAAGCCAATTCGACTTAATATATTTTTCTAATAGTCGACATTTAAATATTTCAAAGTAAAGGAAACCGGTAAAGAGTTCGAGCCAGTATTTTTTTAGAATCATTTCATTTCATTCGATAGGTAAAGCATTCATCGGTTGTATGTCTTTCCAATATAAAGTTTCTGATTCCAGTAGACGACGATAGAATTTAACGGTAAGTCCGTAATGTATTTATAAAATAAAATATGGTAGGTACTTACCAAAGCACCCGGCCAGGATGGCTACAAGCAGAAACCCAATTTTGACTCCCATTTTGGTGATAGTCAAAAGACTTTTAAATCATTATCTTACTAATGCCTGTATTTATATGATAACTCGCATGATGTAATTGAATTTATCGAATAATTATCATTTTACGTTGATAACTTTGGGCTAACCAGACAGACAATTTCGTTTTGGAAAACAGTGTAGTGTATGACGTAATTGCAGAATGATAAAAGAAAATGACATTGTATTTTAATTAAATAAACATTGAATGTCAGATTTCAGTACGATAACCATACATAATGTAGAAAGCTAATTAAGTTGTTTATAATAACAATGTACTGTAACATGATCTACTTTAGATAAAATAAATGTCACGTTTAAATCTAAAGGTTCAGTCCATTTCTAGTTTACTATAAAAACCTATGTATTTTATTCAATATATGAGCAGTTTAGAACCGAGCCTTGTGTCATTACATCTCCCTACTCTGCACACTTAATGGCGACCCTTATCCAGGCCACTAACTTATGGCAGTGCTGCTTAATGTCGACCCTTATCCAGGCCACTGACTTATGGCAGTGCTGCTTAATGGCGACCCTTATCTAGGCCACTGCCTTATGGAAGTGCTGCTTAATGGCGACCCTTAGCCAGGCACTGCCTTATGACAGTGCTGCTTAATGGCGACCCTTATCCAGGCCACTGACTTATGGCAGTGCTGCTTAATGGCAACCATTGTCCAGGCCACTGACTTATGGCACTGCTGCTTAATGGCGACCCTTATCTAGGCCACTGTCTTATGGCAGTGCAGCTTAATGGCAACCCTTATCCAGGCCACTGACTTATGGCAGTGCCGCTTAATGGCGACCCTTATCCAGGCCACTGACGTATGGCACTGCTGCTTAATGGCGACCCTTATCTAGGCCACTGCCTTATGGCAGTGCTGCTTAATGGCGACCCTTAGCCAGGCACTGCCTTATGACAGTGCTGCTTAATGGCGACCCTTATCCAGGCCACTGACTTATGGCAGTGCTGCTTATTGGTGACCCTTAGCCAGGCACTGCCTTATGACAGTGCTGCTTAATGGCGACCCTTATCCAGACCACTGACTTATGGCAGTGCTGCTTAATGGCGACCCTTATCCAGGCCACTGACTTATGGCAGTGCTGCTTAATGGCGACCCTTATCCAGGCCACTGACTTATGGCAGTGCTGCTTAATGGCGACCCTTATCCAGGCCACTGACTTATGGCAGTGCTGCTTAATGGCGACCCTTAGCCAGGCACTGCCTTATGGCACTGCTGGTCTGTGAGTTCCGCGAAAATTTAAAGTTTCGCGAGTCAGTGAGAGTGTGTTTTCTTTTTTTTCAAAACTGATCTGAATCCATGTAGAAGTACCAAATAAAAGTGGTAATATTTCTGAAACGTACCTACACTAGCAGCGGAAAATGGTTTTAGCAAACCCCCATTGCTTACAAAACCTACCACATATATACATGTCACAAAATATATAATAATACAAACTATAAAATTCAAGTCTACTTAAAACTAATCAAAAAGTCCGCCCAGTAACGCCCCCCGCCCAAATGTGCCCACAACACTGGCAGCGTTTCCTCTCTGCACAGCAAGAGAGATCCTCTGAATGAGGAAAAAGCCCGCGCGGGGATCTGAGCCCTGGTTCCTCAAGCGCTGCGCACCAGCTCCTTCGCGTCGGAGCCCCACGTACCCGCGGTCTCGAAAGCCACTGGGACGAAATCGTACGCAGACTCCAGATTAGTATATACATGTGAGATATTCTGAGGAATCTTGGGGCTATAAATCAATGAGATATATGTTATTTATAATGTTTCACAAATAAAAAACTGCTTGCGTGATTGTCCTTGACGCACCAAATGCATAGACTATTCTTGAAATTTGTATCTACATTCTTCATTTGTCTTTCCTTCATTTTGTACTAATACAATATATCTTACTTTTATGCTAAGGTAGTCGTGAATAAAAAAAATTACATAATTTAAACTTTCGCGGTCATTATCATAACATTTATGAGACATTTTACGGGCTTACCGCGATATTATTTTTGTTGAGGAGACCCGATATTTCGGCGCTGTTGCAAGCACAAAACGTAGTGGTTATATGCTCAGTGGCAAGCACCATGGTCGCGGGTAGACGTCTACCTCCTCTCTCTCGAAAATAATATCGCGCCCGTAAAATGTCTCATAAATGTTAAAAAAATAATAACCCCCACTTCATATCAAAAGGAAACTATTTTTTTTTCTTAATAATTTTATTCTTCAGCTTTGTCGGCATGATGTATATCCATGCCAAATTACAGCCTTCCAGTACTAAGTCTCTAAGCTAAGCCGCGGACGAACATGGCGAAACTATAAGGGTTCCTTTTTTACTATAGAACCCTATAAAACCTATAATTTTATGGCATCAATAGACAGGGTCAACCATAAGGATAAAGGGAGGTAAAAATAATAAGAGAATTTTAAAATAACTTGCATATTTATTCAAACAACTCGTCATATTTTGTATTACCTATGTGTGTTATTTGTATCACAAATTGTAAAAGCTTAGCTTACAATTTTACTATAACATCGATTTTAAAGGTAACTTACATTTTCAAACATAGTTATATTTAGTATAATTTAGTTTGGTTGGGTTATGAAACTACTTACGTAACAAGTATTTACAAAATCATCGCGCGTTATTATTTTGCTAGAAAATTGAACTTACTACGGCAGTAAACAGTACGGTAATGCGATTTACCGAACAAGTGTTTTTCATTTCATTTTTTTTTCTACAAGTTCTAACATTGCTATCATTCGAATAACAAAAAATCAAATTGAATCGATTGTTACTAAGAAAAAAGTATTTATATTTTTTTATTTTAACAAATTATAATAATTATCAGCTAGTATCATTTTTAGTCTGTCGTAGAACCGACGAGCGTTGGAGCAGACGGGTTCTCGAATGGAGACCGCGTCTCGGGAAACGTAGTGTGGGACGCCCCCCTGCCAGGGGGACTGATGACCTGAGGAAGGTCGCTGGTGGTGGCTGGATGAGGAAAGCGGGTGATCGTGCGCTTTGGCGTGCCCGAGGGGAGGCAGCAGTCCAGCAGTGGACTGCAATGGGCTGATTGATTTGATTGATCATTTTAATGTTAAAAATAAAATTAACTCGATTTTAACGAAGAATAGATTAATGCTAATCGAATGTTGTAGAGGCTGAATGTTCGTGAGTGCCTTATCTTAATAATTATGCTTTTAGAAAGGAAACCTATTTTTTTTAAGTACGAGATTGGCGCTAATTTTGTAGAATTTATATTGTTTTTCATGTTGCGTTAGCTGTTTTCTCACAAATGTATTGAATAACGTCGTACGACACACGGATCTTAAGTTTTATAACAAACTCGTTTGGATTTTGCCACCTACGATCCTTGTATCGTAATGTACTGTACAATTACTTATTGACATACGAAATTAGTTTGCTTATAAATAAATCGTTTATTGCGAACCAGACCACAAATGCGAAATGGTTGTGATAGACATTAAATAATGGTGGAACTATGCATGATACAGGCCTCCTCAGTGGAAACTATTTTCAATATATCTATTATATGTGATATGTACACCTAAACATGAATGTTTGATTTTTTTGATAATTAATAGAAATACTGTCTGTAACGTGCATAGCCCTCCCTTTATGACTACTATTTTAAGTCGCTGTATGATACTTCAGAATGCTTCAGGCTTCCATAGTTCACCAGCGCCATCTAGTAGAATATTGTAGGAAACTGCTCACTTCCTTGGCATTCGGCATAAAAATCTATATTTTCACACCATCAGTCTTATTACATTCGCCGATACACTTAGACCTGGTCCTGTACCCCGAACCTTTGATCCTCAATCATCTCAGCAGCTCGCCCACCTTCCCAACGGCTTCGGAACTGAGGTTCCCTCCTAACCCCAGCATCATGATTAGCTCGGAATCACTGTCTAACTTCACCACACCTTTTGGCAAGTCATGGTACACTATATAAGAACTCAAAACTTGTTTTAATTTTTCATTGCACTGATTGATCTTTCTAACACTCGGCAAGCCTAAGTATTTGCGTAAGAAGGGTTCTATTTGGAGTTCCGTGGAGTCGAAGACGTTGGATACTTTTTGTTTGATGGATATGCAGTATTCCGTGGAGATGAGGGGTTCTGAAGGCTCCGAGCTGTCGATCTTCATTTCGCTGAGCGCTCGTCGGTTGTGGTTCTCGATGTGTGCCAGCAGGAGTTTCACTTGCCACATGTGGTATGATGTTGGGTTGGTTTTCATTATTTTTAATATCTGAAAAAGTAAATTTTTTGTTTAGTGTTTTGACTCACATAGGAAATTAAGGCGCTTGTTAAAAATAGAAAAGTGAAAGATATTTTCACTTTAAAACGAAATATTTCTGAAACGTACACGAGCATCGAAAAATGGTTTTAGCAAACCCCCATTATTTTTAAAAAACCTATCCAACGACACCTCGCACTATGAATGAATGAATAAGGTAGGTAGGTGGTGGTTTTATAAGGTAGTCGTGAATAAAAAAAACCCTCACTTCACGTGTGCCAGAGGAACCATTTTTTTAGGATTTTATTCTTGAGCTTTGTCGGCATAATTAATGTATATATTTTATTTTTATTTTATTTTGACAACAGACAGCCTAATACTTATATTATACTGACTCTTAATACAATTTTCGGCCTTGAGTGCCAACAATGGTTATATCCATGCCAAATTACAGCTTTCTAGTACTAAGAGTCTCTGAGCTAAGCCGCGGACGGACAGACAGACGGACATGGCGAAACATTTTTGACTACGGAACCCTAAGAGCGGGCTCACCTTGAGCAAGGCGGTCCTTATGGTCCGCGCGCTGAGCATGTCCCGCGCGCGGCACTCGGCGGTGGCCATGCCCAGCGCCTGCACGTGCTCCTGCTCGGCGGCGCTGTACTGGCGGCAGATGCAGCGGCGCGACAGCAGAGGCTCGTTCTTGAAGCCTTTGCGCTTCTTGGTGATGAGGCAGTCGGCGCAGATGCCTGGAAGGTTACAAGGATACGGTATTCTACTATGTTTGAAAAAATACATCAAAATGTTAATTTTCCTAATAAAAAGCAACAAAAAAATACAATTCGGCAATTCTTGCCATAAAATTAAATTAAATTTTAAACCTTTCTTTTTGCCGCGAAAACGCTGACAGCGATTTTGGTGACGTAATATTGGTAAAAACAGCAGTCGTGTATGTACGACCGGCACTCATTCATTATTAATCCGTGAAGTTAAAGTTGTACTGTTTACACTGAACGGACAGTTTTTGCCTATATGACGTCACAACAGGGCGGGTCGTGGTTTTGGTCACGTGATATACAGATTAAAAATTACGACTTTTTCAAGATAATAAAACAATAATGTGCTTTTATGACTCAAAATCAAAATATTAAAAATGATAGAAAGTGACAGGACTAATTTTAGTTTAGTTTATACCTTGATTTTTAATTCCGTAGAATTCTGACAGATGGAGTATTGCCAGGCAGAAAACAGATTACCAAAATTACTGGTATCACGTTTTGATAAATAAAAAAAAACACTGAATTATTTTGAAGTCATACTTTATGCAGCCTTCATTTTATTTTATTTTTTCAATTGTTGGACGACTATAATATTTTTAAGTTGTAATCTGTTCAAGTTACTACATTCAATGTGGGAGAAGCCGGGTATCATTTTCAAATAACCACAGGTTGCAAACAGTTGGTTAATATATTATATTTCTAATGCAAAAAGGCTTTTAAAAATGCATAGAACCAAAAAAATAAAGATGTTCTTAATCTAACATATTAGCAATGCTATTAAAATAACAATTCTTCCATGCAAACTTCACTTTAAATTTATATTGTATGGCCACAGATAAAAAAGCACAGCGTAAACCATACAAGATTCAAATAGAGTTTGCACAAGTCACTGGAGTTGTTATTTTAATTGCATTGTATGTAAATTATGATTTGCCTGTCTTGTTATAATAGTGATAACAGAAATGTACATGTGAATAAAGGTTTGCGACAAGTCACCTGAGAACTGTCAGAATTCTACGGAATTAAAAATCAAGGTGTAGTTGGGCGTATGCCGAATCGACACCAATGTTACCGATAAAGAAACTGAAACTGAAGAACAGACGATGGCAGGATTTGTAAGGGGTGTCGACCTTACAACTCACATGATAAGGTGACTGACCTGTGTTGAGCGTCTGGCCGCTGTCGGTGTTTGCCCAGACGAGGGCCTTGTCCAGGGCTGGCAGCGCGAGGCGTTGGGGCGCGGAGCCCGCGCGCTGCTTTATGTAAGGAGTGTCGACCTTACAACTCACATGATAAGGTGACTGACCTGTGTTGAGCGTCTGGCCGCTGTCGGTGTTTGCCCAGACGAGGGCCTTGTCCAGGGCTGGCAGCGCGAGGCGTTGGGGCGCGGAGCCCGCGCGCTGCTTTATGTAAGGAGTGTCGACCTTACAACTCACATGATAAGGTGACTGACCTGTGTTGAGCGTCTGGCCGCTGTCGGTGTTTGCCCAGACGAGGGCCTTGTCCAGGGCTGGCAGCGCGAGGCGTTGGGGCGCGGAGCCCGCGCGCTGCTTTATGTAAGGAGTGTCGACCTTACAACTCACATGATAAGGTGACTGACCTGTGTTGAGCGTCTGGCCGCTGTCGGTGTTTGCCCAGACGAGGGCCTTGTCCAGGGCTGGCAGCGCGAGGCGTTGGGGCGCGGAGCCCGCGCGCTGCTTTATGTAAGGAGTGTCGACCTTACAACTCACATGATAAGGTGACTGACCTGTGTTGAGCGTCTGGCCGCTGTCGGTGTTCGCCCAGACGAGGGCCTTGTCCAGGGCTGGCAGCGCGAGGCGTTGGGGCGCGGAGCCCGCGCGCTGCTTTATGTAAGGAGTGTCGACCTTACAACTCACATGATAAGGTGACTGACCTGTGTTGAGCGTCTGGCCGCTGTCGGTGTTCGCCCAGACGAGGGCCTTGTCCAGGGCTGGCAGCGCGAGGCGTTGGGGCGCGGAGCCCGCGCGCTGCTTTATGTAAGGAGTGTCGACCTTACAACTCACATGATAAGGTGACTGACCTGTGTTGAGCGTCTGGCCGCTGTCGGTGTTCGCCCAGACGAGGGCCTTGTCCAGGGCTGGCAGCGCGAGGCGTTGGGGCGCGGAGCCCGCGCGCTGCTTTATGTAAGGAGTGTCGACCTTACAACTCACATGATAAGGTGACTGACCTGTGTTGAGCGTCTGGCCGCTGTCGGTGTTCGCCCAGACGAGGGCCTTGTCCAGGGCTGGCAGCGCGAGGCGTTGGGGCGCGGAGCCCGCGCGCTGCTTTATGTAAGGAGTGTCGACCTTACAACTCACATGATAAGGTGACTGACCTGTGTTGAGCGTCTGGCCGCTGTCGGTGTTCGCCCAGACGAGGGCCTTGTCCAGGGCTGGCAGCGCGAGGCGTTGGGGCGCGGAGCCCGCGCGCTGCTTTATGTAAGGAGTGTCGACCTTACAACTCACATGATAAGGTGACTGACCTGTGTTGAGCGTCTGGCCGCTGTCGGTGTTCGCCCAGACGAGGGCCTTGTCCAGGGCTGGCAGCGCGAGGCGTTGGGGCGCGGAGCCCGCGCGCTGCTTTATGTAAGGGGTGTCGACCTTACAACTCACATGATAAGGTGACTGACCTGTGTTGAGCGTCTGGCCGCTGTCGGTGTTCGCCCAGACGAGGGCCTTGTCCAGGGCTGGCAGCGCGAGGCGTTGGGGCGCGGAGCCCGCGCGCTGCTTTATGTAAGGAGTGTCGACCTTACAACTCACATGATAAGGTGACTGACCTGTGTTGAGCGTCTGGCCGCTGTCGGTGTTCGCCCAGACGAGGGCCTTGTCCAGGGCTGGCAGCGCGAGGCGTTGGGGCGCGGAGCCCGCGCGCTGCTTTATGTAAGGAGTGTCGACCTTACAACTCACATGATAAGGTGACTGACCTGTGTTGAGCGTCTGGCCGCTGTCGGTGTTCGCCCAGACGAGGGCCTTGTCCAGGGCTGGCAGCGCGAGGCGTTGGGGCGCGGAGCCCGCGCGCTGCTTTATGTAAGGAGTGTCGACCTTACAACTCACATGATAAGGTGACTGACCTGTGTTGAGCGTCTGGCCGCTGTCGGTGTTCGCCCAGACGAGGGCCTTGTCCAGGGCTGGCAGCGCGAGGCGTTGGGGCGCGGAGCCCGCGCGCTGCTTTATGTAAGGAGTGTCGACCTTACAACTCACATGATAAGGTGACTGACCTGTGTTGAGCGTCTGGCCGCTGTCGGTGTTCGCCCAGACGAGGGCCTTGTCCAGGGCTGGCAGCGCGAGGCGTTGGGGCGCGGAGCCCGCGCGCTGCTTTATGTAAGGAGTGTCGACCTTACAACTCACATGATAAGGTGACTGACCTGTGTTGAGCGTCTGGCCGCTGTCGGTGTTCGCCCAGACGAGGGCCTTGTCCAGGGCTGGCAGCGCGAGGCGTTGGGGCGCGGAGCCCGCGCGCTGCTTTATGTAAGGAGTGTCGACCTTACAACTCACATGATAAGGTGACTGACCTGTGTTGAGCGTCTGGCCGCTGTCGGTGTTCGCCCAGACGAGGGCCTTGTCCAGGGCTGGCAGCGCGAGGCGTTGGGGCGCGGAGCCCGCGCGCTGCTTTATGTAAGGAGTGTCGACCTTACAACTCACATGATAAGGTGACTGACCTGTGTTGAGCGTCTGGCCGCTGTCGGTGTTCGCCCAGACGAGGGCCTTGTCCAGGGCTGGCAGCGCGAGGCGTTGGGGCGCGGAGCCCGCGCGCTGCTTTATGTAAGGAGTGTCGACCTTACAACTCACATGATAAGGTGACTGACCTGTGTTGAGCGTCTGGCCGCTGTCGGTGTTTGCCCAGACGAGGGCCTTGTCCAGGGCTGGCAGCGCGAGGCGTTGGGGCGCGGAGCCCGCGCGCTGCTTTATGTAAGGAGTGTCGACCTTACAACTCACATGATAAGGTGACTGACCTGTGTTGAGCGTCTGGCCGCTGTCGGTGTTCGCCCAGACGAGGGCCTTGTCCAGGGCTGGCAGCGCGAGGCGTTGGGGCGCGGAGCCCGCGCGCTGCTTTATGTAAGGAGTGTCGACCTTACAACTCACATGATAAGGTGACTGACCTGTGTTGAGCGTCTGGCCGCTGTCGGTGTTCGCCCAGACGAGGGCCTTGTCCAGGGCTGGCAGCGCGAGGCGTTGGGGCGCGGAGCCCGCGCGCTGCTTTATGTAAGGAGTGTCGACCTTACAACTCACATGATAAGGTGACTGACCTGTGTTGAGCGTCTGGCCGCTGTCGGTGTTCGCCCAGACGAGGGCCTTGTCCAGGGCTGGCAGCGCGAGGCGTTGGGGCGCGGAGCCCGCGCGCTGCTTTATGTAAGGAGTGTCGACCTTACAACTCACATGATAAGGTGACTGACCTGTGTTGAGCGTCTGGCCGCTGTCGGTGTTCGCCCAGACGAGGGCCTTGTCCAGGGCTGGCAGCGCGAGGCGTTGGGGCGCGGAGCCCGCGCGCTGCTTTATGTAAGGAGTGTCGACCTTACAACTCACATGATAAGGTGACTGACCTGTGTTGAGCGTCTGGCCGCTGTCGGTGTTCGCCCAGACGAGGGCCTTGTCCAGGGCTGGCAGCGCGAGGCGTTGGGGCGCGGAGCCCGCGCGCTGCTTTATGTAAGGAGTGTCGACCTTACAACTCACATGATAAGGTGACTGACCTGTGTTGAGCGTCTGGCCGCTGTCGGTGTTCGCCCAGACGAGGGCCTTGTCCAGGGCTGGCAGCGCGAGGCGTTGGGGCGCGGAGCCCGCGCGCTGCTTTATGTAAGGAGTGTCGACCTTACAACTCACATGATAAGGTGACTGACCTGTGTTGAGCGTCTGGCCGCTGTCGGTGTTCGCCCAGACGAGGGCCTTGTCCAGGGCTGGCAGCGCGAGGCGTTGGGGCGCGGAGCCCGCGCGCTGCTTTATGTAAGGAGTGTCGACCTTACAACTCACATGATAAGGTGACTGACCTGTGTTGAGCGTCTGGCCGCTGTCGGTGTTCACCCAGACGAGGGCCTTGTCCAGGGCTGGCAGCGCGAGGCGTTGGGGCGCGGAGCCCGCGCGCTGCTTTATGTAAGGAGTGTCGACCTTACAACTCACATGATAAGGTGACTGACCTGTGTTGAGCGTCTGGCCGCTGTCGGTGTTCGCCCAGACGAGGGCCTTGTCCAGGGCTGGCAGCGCGAGGCGTTGGGGCGCGGAGCCCGCGCGCTGCTTTATGTAAGGAGTGTCGACCTTACAACTCACATGATAAGGTGACTGACCTGTGTTGAGCGTCTGGCCGCTGTCGGTGTTCGCCCAGACGAGGGCCTTGTCCAGGGCTGGCAGCGCGAGGCGTTGGGGCGCGGAGCCCGCGCGCTGCTTTATGTCCACGCACCACGTGTAAGCCAGGAATATTCTGGAACGATGTGACACAGTAAACATTACTGTCAAAATTAAAGGAAAAGAAAAGTAGCGTAATGGAAAACATCAGTGATTTCGTTCGTAAAATCATTTGAAACTTGGTCGAAGTAAAACTTACACGTATGCAAAACAATTATATTTTGTTTCATTTAGGAAATTATTTTACTTAAAGTTATGTGGAAATGCCGCCCGTAGTCGCTACTTTGACGATCAAATCCAATTAATCATCAGTGTAGACTTGCTAAAGTTAGCACTTCATTTGTGAGGCTCTGTGTGCGCTGCTATAACAAAATACCTGATGAGATCTTAGTTTTACCAGAAAAAAGGTTTAGGAATTGTGTAAAACAGACGCTGTGTAATAAAGCTTACTATAAGGTTTCGGCTAAGTTTTGTCTTTAGTCCGTCTTACTTGAGTTGTTCCCAGTTGCGGTCCCTCTGGAAGACGATGGGCCAGTACCCGGGGTCGTTGACCCGCACCTCGCGCAGGCGCTCTAGCTCCGGGATGATGCAGGGCGCGCGCATCTCCGACACTGACCCCTCCAGGTCTATCACCTGGAATTAACGTGTAAAGTGAGGCACGCAAAACGCACGGGTGGATTGGGAAGTTTATGAGACTATGTATTTTTAATTTTGCTGGGCGAAGGCCCTCTTCATTTTCAAGCGTATTTCTTTATTGTTTTTATATTTAATTGTCGTAATAGGTTTATATTAGTGTTTTAGTCTGTCGTAGAACCGACGAGCGTTGGAGCAGACGGGTTCTCGAATGGAGACCGCGTCTCGGGAAACGTAGTGTGGGACGGCCCCCTGCCAGGTGGACTGATGACCTGAGCAAGGTCGCTGGTGGTGGCTGGATGAGGAAAGCGGGTGATCGTGCGCTTTGGCGTGCCCAAGGGGAGGCAGCAGTCCAGCAGTGGACTAGATTATTATTTTATAAGACAATACTTTTTGATATTATTTTATTACAGATTCAGACCCAAAAAATAATTAATAGAAATACAATAAAATTAAGCAGGTGTTCAAGGTCGGTCTAAAACATTAAATAATAGGCTACAATCGCTAGCCATTATTATTTTATGCAGTTAACAAGTATAACAAAAATAGAATAGAATAAAAAAAGTAAAAGTAAGTAGTAGTAGTTAGTAAGTAGTATAAGTGTAGGTGTGTGAGTGTGTAAGCGTGTGCATGCGCCGTCCAAGTGGCCACATTCTGGGCTACAACAAAAGTTTCGACTTGCCATCGACACGCTAAGAAGAAGAAGTGTGTATGTGTGTAAGTGTTTAAAAATAGATAATAAATACAAATAATTTATTTAAATTTACAGTAAATTTGTCATTAAAACTTATGAACTATGATTTAATTTTGGTGAGTTGACATATTTAATTGATCTGCTAGTGTGTTAAAAGGTTACCCTGAGCTAAGACACCAGCAACCTTCCTTGATGGAACTAACACAATTAGGCTCAGAAGCAATAATAAGGCGTACATTGACACGTCATTACTGTAAACAATACAAAAATGTAGAAAGAAAACAGCAAAAAACAAATAATCAACAATCAACAATATAAATATACACGGTGTTACAAAAAGACGAGTAAATTTTGTATGGAGACCATCTACATTTTGTATGGGAATGCGATTTTTTTTAAATCTTTTTCGACCTATGTTCTTTGGGGAAAGTTGTTCAGTTTTACGAGCAGATTCACACCCTTTCGGCTTTATTTGTAGTTTTGTAACACCTGGTATAATAATAATAAATACCTGAATATTAGCGTAACAAAGTTTCCCTGTGTCCAGGTCCCTGGGCAGAATGAGCCTCGGCTCAACAGCTAGCACGTACAGGTGTCTGAATGCTTGAAGGTGGTACCTGCAAAATTTGAAAAAGCTCGTCAAGTGGACACTAAACATTTTCTTTATGAAAAAGACATGATGAATTACAATATATAAGGTGCCCCGTTATCAGTGTCAAATATTTTCAGGGCTGAAAAAGAACTTCACTTCTTCAAGAACTTCACTTCATAAAAAAATTAGATCAATTTACACGTTAGTTTTCAAGTAATTAAGCCAAACAACTTGGTTACCTAATCTTAAAAAACATCACCCTCAACCAGCTGATCACTACTGCATTTGCATTCATGCACACACAGGGGCGTGCACAGGGTTTAGGGCTAGGGTAGGCAGGCAGGTATAAAAAGGATAAAAAAGCACTTACCAAAAAAAATTCATGAATTAGGTTACTGTATTGTGTTGACCGGTGGTGTTTCCATGCAATGAGTGATGTAATGTAAGTTTGGCCACCTCAAGTATCTAACCAGGTGATTGAATATTTGGAACAAGTCACACTAGAGATAACCGAAATGGCCTTTAAAATTGACATAGCCGGCGTCGTCCCAAACGTTCAAAGAAATGCAGAATATAATACACGGAAAACAAATAACTATTGGTGTGTACATACACAACGTTAACCAGTTGAAAGTCTCGTAAGATTTTATTTGAAAATGACTTGCGTTGCAAAGAGTTGCAATGCAATTAACTCAAAGGAATTGCAATTTAGACAAACACGGCCCGTCGGCACAAAGTTCACAGCTAGTACTCATTGTTATTAATGTAATTTACTAACACAAAAAGTTCCGAGACGCGCTGAAATCGATTAAAGTACTCGTAATCGCGTTCCGGATCACTGTCAGCCATACATTTTTTGCTTTTCTGATCGCTGCTGACAGCGCTGAAGGTCTGATTCGGAATGCGCCCTTCCTTTTGTTTGGTTTTACCCAATACGCGCTTTTTCATACAACTGGTGCGTTGTGATTGGTCGTTGGTCGGGACAGAAAAGCTGGGCTTTTCGGATTTGTATGGAGCGAAATCACGCACACTAACGCATTGACAAGTTTTGTGTTCGCACATAGGGTCTTTATAGCACACAGTCATATATTTTCTCTCACTACATGTAAGTAAACGTCAGTTGGAATAGGCAGTGCTTTTGGCGAACTTAAACAAAAGACGAGTGGAATTTGTTAAAGATCAGGATGTGTAAAATTAATATGGGTGTTATGGTAGTTAATATGATAGTGTAGTGTAGTTAATTAATGTATATTATTGAGAAGGTATTTATCTGAAAATGACAGGGTAGGCAGTGCTTTTCTGCCTCTATGAAGCGCACGCCCCTGTGCACACACACACGCGTTTGATGCGTGTTTACGTGTATCTAGAGTAATGTGAGTGTACATGCAGAGGGTGATCTCTTTTGTCATATTTGATGACGATTTTGTTAGAAAAATAAACTTACTAACGTGTATATTTTCGAAATATTTTTTTGACGTGACTATTATGACTATTACTTAGAGCCCTGAAAATATTTGACACTAATTACGGGGCACCTTATATAGTTGAATAACCCTCCGTGGCCGAGTGGTGGAGTTTTGACGCCCATTACGGGGGTTCCGGGTTCGATTCCCGGTGGGGACACTGTCAAGCATTAAATCTCTTTGTGAGACTTCTCCAGTTTGGTTAGGACATTGCAGGCTGAATCACCTGATTGTCCGAAAAGAAAGATGATTCCGTACTTCGGAAGGTAGGTAAGGCCGTTGGTCCCGGCTACTATCTAAGCGTTACATGAGCCAAGTCAGTGGCCTTTGGCGGCTCTACAACACTGACACCAGGGTTTGTGAGGTCGGTTGTCGACCTTATAATCCACACGATGATGATGATGACAAACCGCATATAATTAAGATCTAAAGTTGACAGTTTTAAAATTATGCCAATTTAAACTTTCATTTAAGTATGTATAACAAGACCACGACCACGCAATCGAACAAAAAAGGACGAACAAACTTGCAACACAATATTCTTTATAAGAGCGTCGGTGGTCTAGTGGCTAGGGCCGCTGTCTCCCATCCGGGAGACGCAGGTTCGATCCCCACCACGTACTAATGTATTTTCAAATTTCGAATTCATATGCACGTTTATTCGACGCTGTTACGGTGAAGGAAAACATAGTGATGAAACCTGCACACTCCTACGAAGAAATTCAAAGGATGTGTGTGAAGTCGATCAACCCGCACTGGGCCAGCGTGGTCGACTAAGGCCTAATCGCCCTAATTCAGGGTAGGCTCGAGCCCCTTGGGGACGTATATGAGCTGTTGATGAATGTTGATGATGATTCTTTATTGACAACAAGATTAAGAAAAAACTAGACATAGAAGAGTCAAGTCTAGACTAGATTGGTGAACGTTATTGCAAAGCTGACTGTACCTATTGTCCTCGCTGTGCGTGGGGAACTTGGGGAAGAAGGCTGCCAGGAGCGCGGCGATGGCGGTGGGCGCCGTGCTCAGCGTCGCTCGGCCTCCGCCCAGGAACAGGAGCCCTATAGTGCAGTGCACTGCCATCTGTGGAGATTCGCAGTTATGAGGTTAAAATTTCATCATAAAAGTGCCGAGAATACAATTAAAAAAAAAACTCATTCGATTTGATTCATTCATCCGAATTTCGATAAAAATATATATACACTCACCGGCACATCTAACCGCCCACCCTTCATTTCAGGGAATACTCGTTCTTTATATTACTATTAGTTATATTTCTATTAGTTACAGCTGATGTTAGTTAAAAAGTAGTTAATTTAATGTTTATTTAAGTGTGATTAATTTATCGTAAAATTATCAATAATTAAATTGTAATGTATAACAATAAGCGTAATTTAAAATTAACCCGAAATACAAGAGTGGGCGGTTAGATGTGCCGGTGAGTATATATATATTACGCCATTAGATGCTAGTTTTTATCCCCCTCGGCCAGCTTATCAGTTTACATAATAAGTAAAATTTTACCAGAAACTAGCGGCCCGCCCCGGCTTCGCGCGGGTAGATAAACGTCAAAAACAAAAATTCTATTCTTTACATAATCGACTCTTTAATTTACATACTACTTACTCAAATCAAATTAAAAATATTGTCCTGCCATTTTTCCTACCTCTACCCCTACTCAACATCTACCCAACGGCCAACACACACCTTACACCTACCCTACCCCCACCCTACACCCACCCTACACCATTGTGGAACATTTTTTTGTTCTATCTTCAATAGTTTCCGCTGCGTATGCGAAAGAAATTTTTAAAGCCAATTTTTTTACACCTTGGTTCACGTTACTGAAGTTTTAGCAAGGATCCCTATTTTTTTCTAGTTATAAATATAGCCTATGTTACTCAGGGATAATGTAGTATTCTAATAGTGAAAGAATTTTTAAAATCGGTTCAGTAGTTTTTGAGTTTATTCGTTACAAACATACAAAGCTTTTCTCTTTATTATATTAGTACAGATTAAAATTGAGTTCCATTGAGAAAACCCTTTGAGTTAGTTTAGTAAACATTAGTGTAATGTAGTGCAGTCAGTGCTTCCCGTAAAGGACACACGAACAAAGTGTCTTCCCCTTAATAGAGACAATAAGAAAAGTGTTGATGGACACATTCTTAGCTAACATCTACTTAGCAATTTAAGTTAAAATTTAATTACTCATCAGTCTTTAGGCTAGATTGTAATATTTATTTTGGATGTCTTAAAGGCAAATCAAATATAACAAATAAAAAAAAAATTGTAACACGTTAGCCGAGCGGTATAGGGAGGTTTTGGATTTAAATCCAAATCTAACACTAGGGTTTGTGGGGTCGGTCTTACAACCCACACTACATGATGATGTTGTATACGTTTACACGACAAAAAAGGAGTGTACTGTATTCAGGGTTCATGTACAGTCGGCCAAGAAAGTGGTCTACCATTTTTTGTTTAGTTTCCTAGTTTACGAAAACTTCAATAAGGTTTATCTGACAGATCAAACTGCAAACGATAATAATATCTGTTTTTCTACGATTTCAATTAAGTAGTATACCAATTATTTGGCCAACTACTGTACCTATGTATGTATGTGAGTTTCTTTATTCCACCATAACTTCTGAATGCCTGTAAATATTTGGATGTATGAGGTATCGTTTGGTTTAAAGGTCGTGTAACCAGGCCATAAAATATAAAAAAAATATGGGGTATCGTTAGAATCCTTACATCAGCCTGCGTGACACTGGCATATTTTGTTTTAATTTTTAGATGATCATCGTAATGTTCTTCTCACCTGTCCGCCATGCGTGAGTGCGTTGTTCCCGACGCGCGCGCGCAGCCGCCGACACAGCCGCAACACTTCCACGTCGCCGCGACCGCACATTATCTGAAAACCAGCATTATATGACCTCTTATAAACTCACGTGTTTTCTGATACGATTTAAACAAAAAGTACAGAAAAAAGCAAAGAGAATTTTATATAATATGATTTCATTTCAGTGGACTGGCCCGTCTCGCTCGCACTCACCATCCCTGTAGCGGTGAGACACACGCACAGACACGCCTCGAGCGTGGACCGGCCCGTCTCGCTCGCACTTACCATCCCTGTAGCGGTGAGACACACGCACAGACACGCCTCGAGCGTGGACCGGCCCGTCTCGCTCGCACTCACCATCCCTGTAGCGGTGAGACACACGCACAGACACGCCTCGAGCGTGGACTGGCCCGTCTCGCTCGCACTCACCATCCCTGTAGCGGTGAGACACACGCACAGACACGCCTCAAACGTGGACTGGCCCGTCTCGCTCGCACTCACCATCCCTGTAGCGGTGAGACACACGCACAGACACGCCTCGAGCGTGGACTGGCCCGTCTCGCTCGCACTCACCATCCCTGTAGCGGTGAGACACACGCACAGACACGCCTCGAGCGTGGACCGGCCCGTCTCGCTCGCACTCACCATCCCTGTAGCGGTGAGACACACGCACAGACACGCCTCGAGCGTGGACCGGCCCGTCTCGCTCGCACTCACCATCCCTGTAGCGGTGAGACACACGCACAGACACGCCTCGAGCGTGGACCGGCCCGTCTCGCTCGCACTCACCATCCCTGTAGCGGTGAGACACACGCACAGACACGCCTCGAGCGTGGACTGGCCCGTCTCGCTCGCACTCACCATCCCTGTAGCGGTGAGACACACGCACAGACACGCCTCGAGCGTGGACCGGCCCGCGAGCTCGCACTCACCATCCCTGTAGCGGTGAGACACACGCACAGACACGCCTCGAGCGTGGACTGGCCCGTCTCGCTCGCACTCACCATCCCTGTAGCGGTGAGACACACGCACAGACACGCCTCGAGCGTGGACTGGCCCGTCTCGCTCGCACTCACCATCCCTGTAGCGGTGAGACACACGCACAGACACGCCTCGAGCGTGGACTGGCCCGTCTCGCTCGCACTCACCATCCCTGTAGCGGTGAGACACACGCACAGACACGCCTCGAGCGTGGACTGGCCCGTCTCGCTCGCACTCACCATCCCTGTAGCGGTGAGACACACGCACAGACACGCCTCGAGCGTGGACTGGCCCGTCTCGCTCGCACTCACCATCCCTGTAGCGGTGAGACACACGCACAGACACGCCTCGAGCGTGGACCGCCCGTCTCGCTCGCACTCACCATCCCTGTAGCGGTGAGACACACGCACAGACACGCCTCGAGCGTGGACTGGCCCGTCTCGCTCGCACTCACCATCCCTGTAGCGGTGAGACACACGCACAGACACGCCTCGAGCGTGGACTGGCCCGTCTCGCTCGCACTCACCATCCCTGTAGCGGTGAGACACACGCACAGACACGCCTCGAGCGTGGACTGGCCCGTCTCGCTCGCACTCACCATCCCTGTAGCGGTGAGACACACGCACAGACACGCCTCGAGCGTGGACTGGCCCGTCTCGCTCGCACTCACCATCCCTGTAGCGGTGAGACACACGCACAGACACGCCTCGAGCGTGGACTGGCCCGTCTCGCTCGCACTCACCATCCCTGTAGCGGTGAGACACACGCACAGACACGCCTCGAGCGTGGACTGGCCCGTCTCGCTCGCACTCACCATCCCTGTAGCGGTGAGACACACGCACAGACACGCCTCGAGCGTGGACTGGCCCGTCTCGCTCGCACTCACCATCCCTGTAGCGGTGAGACACACGCACAGACACGCCTCGAGCGTGGACCGCCCGTCTCGCTCGCACTCACCATCCCTGTAGCGGTGAGACACACGCACAGACACGCCTCGAGCGTGGACTGGCCCGTCTCGCTCGCACTCACCATCCCTGTAGCGGTGAGACACACGCACAGACACGCCTCGAGCGTGGACCGGCCCGCGAGCTCGCACTCACCATCCCTGTAGCGGTGAGACACACGCACAGACACGCCTCGAGCGTGGACTGGCCCGTCTCGCTCGCACTCACCATCCCTGTAGCGGTGAGACACACGCACAGACACGCCTCGAGCGTGGACCGGCCCGCGAGCTCGCACACGCTCTTGTTAGAGAGAGACAGCAGAAGTCGCACGTAGTGTAGCGTTGTCCCTTTCGCGTCTTCGTCTCCGGATCCCGCGAAACGCAGGCCCAGTGCGAAGCAGGCGCCGGCTACTATATTGCAGTATGCTTGGCTGTAAAAATGAAGAATGAATTAGTTTTTTTTTAAAGAGGACTTATTCAACATTGATATCAATAAAAGCAACCACTATCTTTAGTGAACAGAATATTTGTACAAGATAACTTACTTCATGGCTTCATAGTCGATGTTATCTTCAGTGGGTTTGACAAAGCAATACGGCTTGATGGTGTCCGGCACCTGACTCTCCACCCATTCTTCGGAAGGCTCGATGCTGTCCCAAAGCACTAGGCCTATAAAAAAAAAACGATAGTGAAAACGACGGAGTGACGATAGTGTTTAAGGCTCAATTCATGAAAGGCCACTGACACGATAATAAGAATAATGATTTTCTAAAACACACCCGTGTCGCAGCAAAAGTCATTTTCAGAAGAACACTACCAAAGAAATTATGATGATACTTACCTCTTGCAATAATCCTTAACATAAGCAGATCGGGTCTAACAAAATCCAATAAGTAATGCGTGCTAGGCGGCTCTAGCCACCCCGCTAGGGCTGCGTTATTAGATCTCATGTAGATGAGGCCTAGAGCCACGGTAGCACCCGGTGACGTCACATCTAAGTTCACAGTGGCGCCCTCACGGACTGCGTAGGAACTTTGCTTGTACTTGTCCTTTTGTGAGCCTGTGGAAGATAGAAAAGGTTTTGTTTTAAATCGAATATTTGTTTGGCCATAAATGTAACATCTATATATATAAAAGAAAGTTGTGTTAGTTCCTTTGCTTATAACTCGAGAACGGCTAAACCGATTTGGACGATTTTGGGTTCGTTGCGATCGTCTCGGCCTAAAGTTAAATAATAAGCTTTAAAAAAAGGAAAAAGACCCCGCAATTGCGATTTACAAATTATAAAGAGTTGGATAACCCGCCATGGTCGAGTGCGCGGAGCCATTTTTACTTCAAACGCGTTGCTAGGAGATTCACAAAAAAGACCCCGCCTGCTATCAGAGTTTGTGAGTACCATTTTCAAATAAGAATTTATTTTTATTTTTGTCTTTGGCAATCAATTTGCCATCACGGCTGTCATAATTTATGAGTGGTGCTAGTGGATCATTTTCGTCGTGTTACAATGCCAAAAATCGTAAGTATTTGTAATATTTTTTTATTGTAGTGAGAAACATATTTTTTCTAAGGATTATACATACGTATTTTTTTTTCATAGCCAAATCTGCTCGCTTTTGGCAAACACTGCCATAATTGCGGCAAGTGGATGGAACGTAGAGCGTTGAGAAAAGATTGTAAGTATTCTACCACTGTACATTTTTCAGTTACAATAATTGTCATGTTTCATGTACATTGTACATACATACATAAACTCACGCGAGTGTTCCCAAAGTTATTACCTTTAGCACTAAAGTGCAATGTAATATAGATTAAGAGCATTTTACAGTTTGGTTTAGAAAATTTGTTTCATTTTATATTAATGCTTTCAGTGATTTGCAATTTTTGCAAGAAATGGTAGAGCAATGCAAATGTGCAGCAGATGCATAGAATGTGACAACATTGTCCTAGGTAAGTTGTTAAAATATGTACTTAATTACTTTATAAATTTTTGTAGTGAAGTTTATTTTTTGCACTTCTTGCTCTCATGTGTGTTCTAGCTTGAATGTTCGTAAACATTATTATATTTCAGACAATTTCAACTACTGTGAATGCTGCGGCCTTTAAATTCGTTGGATTTGCCTGGCTTACCACCGCACAATTTAGAGTTAAAGGTTGGCTCGGTAGTCATAATGCTGAGAAATCTTAACCAACCAAAATTGTGCAACGGAACGCGTTTAGTTATAAGAAAACTAATGGCCAACGTCATTCACGCGACTATACTGAAAGGGAAATTCAAAGGAGAAGAAGTCCTCATTCCAAGGATTCCAATGATTCCAACAGAAATGACCTTTGAGTTTAAACGTATTCAGTTTCCGATTCGTCTAGCATTCGCAATGACGATAAATAAATCCCAAGGACAATCCTTGACCATTTGTGGCTTAAATTTAGAACAACCATGTTTCTCATATGGTCAATTGTACGTGGCATGTTCACGTGTTAGCAAACCGTCAGCCTTATTTGTGCTTGCGCCCCAAAAAAAACAAAAAATGTAGTATATAATAAGGTACTTTACTGAAATAAATGATTATACATCTTAATAATATTCGTGATTTTCTAATTACCTTGATTGAAACCAAAAATCAATTTTAGCTAAGTAAGGCCGCGTCCGGACTGGTCTCGCGACGGCGATTTCAGTACATTTGCGCGACGTGACGCGACGAAAATGTACTGAGATCGCCGTCGCGCGGCCAGTGCGGCCGCGGCCCAAAAGCTTTCAGGCGGTACAAAGTTCGCCGGGTCAGCTAGTATATTAGTTGGAGGAGGAGATCATTAAAATGAAACTACATAATTAGGTTAAATGCAAGGGACACGTGTATATTGGTCAACCGTCGGATCTAGACTAGCTAATACAAATAGATATTCATCTTAAGACTAATAAGGTTACAGGAATGTAAACAAGGGTGGCGCGTGCCACACTATATCATCCCCCTTTTTTTTTAAAGAAATAGAACATAATTATATTTCTTAAATATACTACGAATAATATGGCTTAGTCATATTTTTATGTATAACATATTCATAACCATTTTTATTAATTTTTACATTTGGCGACAAGTCATTCAAAACAACATACGGTCCTTTATAAATACAATCTAGCTTTTTACCATCCATGTTTTTTAACAATACCAAATCGCCTGCTCTATATTTAACAGAATTAATATCTTGATCGTAAATGAGCTTCCTCATCCTCTTATTTTTTAACAAATTTTCACGTGCATCAGCCTGTGCTCTTTGTATTCTAAATTTACTTTCTAATGGATAACTATTAAAATTATATAACGGATCTACACCAGATGTTAAGGTATTAGGCAAGGTACATACATGACCATAAACAAGCTCAAAAGGTGTATATTTTGTTTCGCTGTGAACAGTTGTATTGTAAGAAAATTTCCAATACGGAATCCATGTACTCCAATTTCGAGGGTTATTGTTTGTTTGAATTCTTAAAAAATTTCCTAAAACTTTGTGGGAATTCTCCAAAGCACCAATTGATTCATGATGATATGCACTTGACATTAACTGTTCAATATTTAAAATTTTGCAAATTTCCTTCATAACTGAACAAATAAATTCTGTTCCTCTGTCCGTGGCTATCGTCTTTGGAACTCCGTAGTTTAAAATAAAATTTTCAACAAATACCTTGCCTACTTCCTGTGCTGATTTTGTTTTTAACGGAAGAGCTTCAACATATTTTGTAAGCTCACATTGTAGAGTCAAAATATACACATGACCTACGTCATCTTTATCTAATGGTCCTACAATGTCAAGATATACCTTTTCAAATGAGCCAGTCGCAGTGGTCGTTACCGTTAAAGGTTCTTTTATATGTTTGAAATGTTTTTGTGTTTGACACTTTGGACATTTTTTAATAAATTTATACACATCATTATCTAAACCAGACCAAAAATAATATTTGCGTATATTATTAACCGTTCTTCGAATACCGGCATGTCCGCTAGTTGGAAGAAGGTGAAAGTCATTAATGATTACTTTTTTAGTATCATCATCCGTTATCCGTGTAACACTATTAATAACACATATCCGAGGGCCCTTCCATTGCTTATTATCTTTTATAGCTTTTACTAATGTTTTTATCAATTTCATATTTTCTTCTAATTTTATTATTACGAGCTCTTTTATTCCCAACATTTCACTAAATTCTTCCAATTCTTTCGACAATTCTTCTCGAGACAGTGACGATAAAGAAATTGGATTTAAATATATTGTCGACTTTGTGGGGACATAAACATAAATATTTTTTTTTTGAAATACTTTTGTCTACTTTTATATCTAGTAACTTGCGCAAGTTTTCGTATGTTCCCATGACTAATTCAATATCTTTATCCGTTTTCTTTAGTACTTCGACTACGGAAGGTTGATCAGGCCTAACGTTGTCGGTTTGTCTATCCGTGCTTAATTTATTTTCTTTCATACTTCTCGCTTTTGCATACTGCGTCCTTGTCATTACATTCAAACATCTCTCATTCATACGCTTAAGTTCGTCCGAGGTTATAATTCGAGATAAAGCATCTGCCGTAGAATTATTTTTACCTTTA
Organism: Carpatolechia fugitivella; assembly: GCA_951230895.1. Lineage (NCBI taxonomy): Eukaryota > Metazoa > Arthropoda > Insecta > Lepidoptera > Gelechiidae > Carpatolechia > Carpatolechia fugitivella. The sequence goes on from OX579661.1 coordinate 3,281,172, forward strand.
ATGTATTCTATCTCGAAGTCATACTCTTCAAGACAGAGCCTAAATTTTGTGAGACGGGAAGAAGGATCGTTCATACTAAAAAGATAAACCAATGGTTTGTGATCAGTTTTAATTTTGAATTTTTTACCATAAAGATAAGGCCGGAAATACTTTACTGACCACACAATAGCTAGTAACTCTTTTTCTATTATGGGATAATTTAATTCCGCCTTGTTCAAACCTCTACTAGCATATGCTATTGGTTTGCCATTTTTATTTGATAACACGCTGCCAATTGCGTAACCTGAACTATCTGTCTGTAATACAAATTTATTCTGTTCTGAAAAATCAGGGTAGTCGAGGACTGGTGGACTTATTATCGCTTCTTTTAACGTCTCAAAAGCATTTTGACATTGTGGTGTCCACTCGAATTTTACATTTTTCTTACTCAAATGGTTTAATGGATGTACAATATCTGCAAAATGTCTTATGAATTTCCTATAGTAATTGACGAAAGCAACAAATCGTTTAACTTCGTCTTCTGTTTTTGGAACTGGATAATTTTTTACACATTTAATTTTTTCTGGATCGGGAAGTATTCCGTGCTCTGATATAATATGCCCTAAATATAATAATTCCTTTTTAAGAAAAACACATTTAGATGGATTTAACTTTAATTTTACTAGTCTTAGCCTTTCAAACACTTTTATTAAATTTTTGTTGTGATCTTCTAAATTTCTCCCCATGACAATCAAATCATCTAAATAAATTAAACATGATTCGTAATTTAATCCTGCCATAGCAACCGTCATTGCCCTTGAAAAAGCACTTGGACTAATCTTTAAGCCCATAGGCAGTCTTTTCATCTGAAACTGTCCTTCATTTGTTGTAAATGAAGTATATTTTCTACTATTAGGTTCTAATTCAATCTGATAATAGCCTTGACTGAGATCTAAATGCGAAAAGTATATGAATCCTGATAATGAGTCTAAAATGTCGGTTATGTTAGGGAGGGGAAATTTGTCGTCCTGTATTTTCATATTTAAATCACGGTAATCAACTACTACTCTCCATTTCTTTACTCCACTACGATCTGTTTTCTTTGGCACTAGTAATAATGGACTAGACCAATCGCTTTTTGCTTCTTCTATTATATCGTTATCCAGCAATTCTTGGATCTGCCTATTTATTTCTTCTTTTTGCGCAAAAGGTAACCTGTATTGCTTTTTATATGTTGATGTTACATTATCTTTCATTTGGATTTTCTGTTTGTATACATTAGATACTGTAAGTTTATCTCCTGGAAGGTGGAAAATATCACTGTACTTCGCACATATATTTTCTATTGTTATTTGTTCTGTGCTTTCCAAATAAGTTTCTAGTTTCAAATGCGAAAACAATTCTTTTACTCTATCTACATTTACTCCATTTTCACTAAACGTACAAATTTCATAGTTATCTAAATAATCTACTTTTGGTTCGAAAATGTTTATAATTATTTCTTCGTCTGTTGTATTCAAAAATTTTACTGGAATTTTTCCCTCTTTCGGCCTTGCGATCGAACTCGCCAAAAATAATCCTTCGCTTAATTGTATTGGCAAAACAACACAATCTGATACGGCTTTAGTAGGTAAATATTTAATAGTTTCGCATCTAGGTGAAATAATAAAAAGTTGTTCCGAATGTAAATCCACTACTACTGTCTCGGAACTCGACTCTAAAGTTAATGTCCCATTCTGATAATCTAATATTCCTTTATTTTCTTTAATGAAATCTAAACCTAATATTCCTGATGCAACACACGGTAAATCATGAAAAATATAAAACTTTTGTTGAAAGTAAATACCATTATAATATAATTCCAAAAATACAAAACCTTCAGTAGTTAAGCTTCCGCCGATGCCTGTTATTGATATTTTCTCATCGAAAACTTCAATATTTGGTGCTATTTTCTGTAATACATTTCGTTTTATAGCACAAATTGAAGCACCTGAATCTATCATATAATCTAAAGTAACTCCATTGACTTTAAAATGAACCCAATCTACATTACCACCAGAAAACAAACTCTTATTGTCGAAAAAACTGCATTGTGCGAGTTTCATTCGAGTTTGAATTCGAACCACTGGTACCGCTACTCGTAGCTCGAGACTCAGTCTCGGGTGTCATGTAGTTCACCCTGTGTGGATATGCTCGTGCCGGTCTTTTATGGAAAGTGCCGTGCCACGAATTTGATCCACGATGTTTAGAACCACGATTAGCGCTGGCGGCGCCACGATGATAAGTTTGGTAGTTGTTATGATTATTGTGCGGTAGGCGCGTGGCAAAGAATCCTCTGGCTTTCCCTCTTTGGCCACGATGATTCACGTTGTGGCCACGAGCACCGCGATTGCTTCGATTATGGAACGAAAATATTTGCTGAGTCGCAGAACCTGACATTGTTTCGTCTTCGGCCGCTCTAATTGCATCTTTCAAACTTGTGTAATTGCGTGATGAAATTATTGTACTTAATTTTTGATTTCTTAACCCATTCGCAAAACGGTTAATAGCATTTTTTTCATTGATTGGTCGCAATATATCATATTTGCCTGAGTCACCGTCTGCCTGCGCTATTGTTAAATTAACGAAAAGTTGCTCAATTTCTGAACCAAATTCCTGAATAGTTCGTGATCCTTGAAATGTGCCCTGCAACTTTGATGTGTTCAAAAGATGTGTTCGCATGTCGCGCACCAAATTTTCGACAGAATCATAAGTCGATGACAAACGTAATTTAGCACTTTGAGAAAGACGAGTTTTAAGAATAAAATTGATAAGCGCTGACTTATTTTGATCGATCATAGAGTTATACATCTCTATGGCGTCTATAAGTTGTAAAGTCGTGTTTTCCTTATCGTCCATTTGGGGGAGTAAACTCACCGCCGTTTTTAAATCAAATTTAGTTGGATTAGCCATGTTTTCACTATCACTATCACTTACCTCTGAGTTTTCTTCTTCGTTTTCTTCTTGGGATCTTTCGCCTTCCTCACTTGCCTGCTCTGGACTTACCTTACATGTTCTTTTAATATCCGCCTGCACACTTTTAATTTTACTGCATAAAGATTCGATAAACCCTACAGCTTCTGACGGATAATGCTTAGTACCTACTTTACTAGATATATCATCTACAATTTTGTTATATTCATTTGTTATTTTTTGTAACTCCTCTAACTTTTTACTATATTTTTCTGCTGTTCTATTAGCTTTAGGCAACTTTTTAATGTTAGTAAGCAAAATACACAATTCTTCGTAAATTTTATGTAACTTGTCTAACTCCATATATGCACCTTCCTAATCCTTACTAATGGTTCTCATTCAATGGCTTTTTTTTTTATTTTTTTATAAAAAAATTTTCATAGTATTTGCCTATAATATTCTTTACAAATGATGCAATTAGCTTATTTAATTATATATTTAAACCATTATTATTCTAATTCATTATCTACTGTCCGTCTAGTCACTCAGTTCTCACTGCATAGTAACACTTGGTAGGGGCTTCTAGCGCATGATATCGGTCCGAATATGGTACTGTCCCGAACGCGGATAGGTACGTACGGCGGGCCGTTGTTGCTAAGCACAATTATTATTAAACTTTGTCGAAACACTAATTCACTTTTTTACGCACTTTTCCCGCAATCATAGTGTTAATGTTAGTAAAATAATTGGAGCAAACTCACAGTTTTCGGCTTCATACTGGAATCGTAGAGCTCCGTATCGCTCCCATCCAAATTACCTCAGCTCGAGGCCACCTTTGATGGCACTACTTGTAAGATTGGAAAATAATTTTTTTTCCTCCAAGGACGAGTATTCCAAGCAGCAAAATGACAATGAACATCGTTAATAATATATTGTTGTAGTTCATGTGCGATTGTATTTTCTCTGCTTGCGCTGTATTGATACCGCTTCCAGCCGCATTCTGCGCTATATGATGATCTCCTCTTTCTATCTAGATCGATCTAGACTAGCTAATACAAATAGATATTCATCTTAAGACTAATAAGGTTACAGGAATGTAAACAAGGGTGGCGCGTGCCACACTATACTAGTTTTATATAAAGAAAACGATGTTTAGTTTTCTCTTTTTAGTTAATTATAGCGAATTGTATTTAAAATAGATTTTTAATTAAAACTTATAACCTGTATGTTGTTTCCCCCCGCCCAGCATGTAGGTGCGCAGGCGCGGCGCCAGGCGGGTGTCTGCGCGGCGATGCGAGCGCACCATGACCATGCCGAGTGCCAGCCCTGCGGCTAGGGCGTAGCCTTCGCGTTCCACGCAGTTCTCCATTTCCGGGCCTGGGGGCTTGCCTGTAGGTATAAAAGACAATTAAAACCATTATAATCATTTAAAATAAAAAAAAAACACGACTGTCCTGCAAAAAAAATAATAGCTTGTGTCTCTCGGGCTAACGATCCCCACACATCCAAATCTATTCAGACATTTAGAAGTTATGGTAGAATAAAGAAACTCACATATACCTATTACCTATATATAATATATTATAGAACTTTGAAAACATTACACTCCTTTTTTTGACAGACGTGTAAAAAATAAACTACTGGAGGTGTCAAATATCAAAAATAGACATCCCTATATTAGAGGTGTCAAACATCAAATAGACATCCCTATATTAGAGGTGTCAAACATCTAATAGACATCCCTATATTAGAGGTGTCAAATATCAAAAATAGACATCCCTATATTAGATGTGTCAAACATCAAATAGACATCCCTATATTAGAGGTGTCAAACATCTAATAGACATCCCTATATTAGAGATGTCAAACATCAAATAGACATTCCTATATTAGAGGTGTCAAACATCAAATAGACATCCCTATATTAGAGGTGTCAAACATCAAATAGACATCCCTATATTATAGGTGTCAAATATCAAAAATAGACATCCCTATATTAGAGGTGTCAAATATCAAAAATAGACATCCCTATATTAGATGTGTCAAACATCAAATAGACATCCCTATATTAGAGGTGTCAAACATCTAATAGTCATCCCTATATTAGAGATGTCAAACATCAAATAGACATTCCTATATTAGAGGTGTCAAACATCAAATAGACATCCCTATATTAGAGGTGTCAAACATCAAATAGACATCCCTATATTATAGGTGTCAAATATCAAAAATAGACATCCCTATATTAGATGTGTCAAACATCAAATAGACATCCCTATATTAGAGGTGTCAAATATCAAAAATAGACATCCCTATATTAGATGTGTCAAACATCAAATAGACATCCCTATATTAGAGGTGTCAAACATCAAATAGATATCCCTATATTGGAGGTTGCAAACATAAAATTTTAACCTTATGAACACGTCGAGTGTACAATTTTAGTGCGTACGACAAGACACCCACCACATACCAATATGTTTTCGAATTTAGTATTTATATGTAAGTTTTTTCGATGCTTTTACGGAGAAGGAAAATATCGTAAGAAAACCTAACACGAAAATTTTCAAAGTTGCGTAGAAACCGACTCGCACTGGGTTAACGTGGTCGACTACGACGTAATGACCTTACTCAAGGGCTCGAGCCTCCTTGCTGCTGACGACAAAAACAACAAAGCAAGAGAATAATAATAAAAAAAAAAACAAGAATTTACCGATTTCGTTAAGCAACACGGAGGCGTAGTGATCGTGACGCGTGTCTTGGTATAGCAGACCCACTCCTAATAACGCCGCCACCTGCAATCATAAATTTTGTTTTGATAATAGTTATTTGTTTAGGGAGGTACTAGACTTGGTCGCGGAATCAGCTGATCAGAAAGCTGCACAGTGATCCTATCCGAACCGTGAAAGTAAAAAATAGCATGTAATATTATTATTATAGCTTCCTCTTAGATCATCACACTAATATTAATAATATAATAATAATAAATTTATTCAGGTACAACACAATATCTATCTGCTACATATAAAATGTTACATTGAGATTTAAGCAATTGTACTCTTATTGTCTAAACAATGTCGGAAACATCATTCAGACCCTATACTAGGAATTAACCTGTACTATAGGGACTGATGACGCTCTTCTGTTACGAAGACATGATACAATACAGACAAAAAACAAGTAAAAATAAAAATAATAAATAAATAGAATGACTACAAGATAGACCTGGTTGTACTTATTCAAAAGATAGAAGTGTGTGTGTGTGTTATAAATCTGAAAATATATTTGGATGTTTAGATGTTTGTTCCGCTTTTACGCCTAAACTACTGGACGGATTTGGATGAAATTTGGAATAGAGATAGTTTGTACCCTGGATCAACACATAGGATACTTTTTACCGGGAAAAGTCGTATTCCCACGGGAATATCTTACATAAAACGAGCATAGCCGCGTGCGGACCGCTAGTTATTAATAAATGAGTTATGAGTTAACTTTTCTCCAGACATTAAATTATATTGGTTTCGTCACTATTCTGTTTAAATTCTTCAATTCTTTTATTTTTTCTAAATTAAAGTAATAATTACTAACCAGGATATTTTGTTGGATGTCCAGTTCGATGGACGTCGGCGGCAGCAAAGGCTCTAAGTGGATGCTCATCATTTTCGTCGCTTGCACGTTCATCGTTCCTAGAATTAAATTGAAACACCTTTTTTGTCTAAAAAACTTCCACACGAATGCATCCATGCGTTTGAAGTACACCGCTGCCAATTATGTTATATATAAGGTGAGGTAGATGTCGCACTAGCGCGCAGAAACTGAGGCGGTCAAATTAAGACAACTGTCGTAATTAGATTTAACAAAAAACAGTCTCGTAGTAGCGGCAAAATGCCTGCCAGCCTACATTAGAAAGGAATCAAAGGTCAGAAACCAAAATGTTTGATCTCTGGAAAATATTATTATAATATTGACTGTTTTGAGTTGTCTGTAATGAGGATATCACATAAATGTTGGAATTTTAGTATCAAATTTCTTATTACTTTCGTCAGAATGTATTTGGCAACACTAGTTTTGGCGTTATCAATCGATTGAAAGTCTTAGTAAACATTAATTTTTTACATTTATTTTGATACTCCCATATAGGCGGCAAAATTTATTTTATATTATTTAAATATTTTTTTGCTGTGGCCGTTCAAGGCTAAGCCCATTTTGGTTGCTCCCCTTTAAACACCGAACAGTATGATGGTCACATTTACTAAAATATCATTGACCACTGTCCACCTGACTGCATTTAAATTCACAAGCACTGGCGATGACAATGCAACGAAAAAGAAATTAACAAACGAATGGAAGGACTTACGCAAAGTAATGTCTGAAATTCAGTATCTAAAAGCCTATTTCCGTCCAATATTAAAAGTCAGCTATTTCGAATAGCGAATACTTCTTAAATACTCTTTCATGGGTGTCTAGAACTTTCAGGCAGGTCAATGATATCGATCCTTTGCGTATTCCAGAAACCTCAGTAATTTAGCGATGGAGTATCTGGACATGCTGACGTACCTCTGTAAGTGGCTGCGAGTCCTAACAGCAAGCCAACACTTGTCATCTCGCTGCATTTGACGAGGTATTCGTATATGTTCATGAAGGGCATGTCCCGCAAATGGCCGTTAAGACCAAGTGCCATCAGGAACCCCGCGTGTTCCGTCGACATCTCTGCTGTACCCTAAAAATAAAATAATGATATTTGATAGGGAAGAGAACAAAAGATAAGAGCTTCTACTTTAAATAGAACGTTCGCCTGGTCAACTTTACACACAAGCTTTGAATTTCTTCGCAGGAGTTGTAACACTTTATTTTTCGTATTTTAGCTTATCGATTACGTTTCTGCTTTTGGAAGCACTATTTCGTTCGGTTTAGATTGTCGCTGGTCAGTTTTGACAGATCACAACGTCGTCACCACTATCGCGGGACGGCAAGGCTTTTGCCAATTTTAAGGTTTTCCAGGAGAAAATCCAGGTGAATATGATCTTCGGTGGCTTCCTTATTGTTTGATTCACACGACCTTTCATTTTTGTAAACAAAATCTTTCGTTTTCAGAAGTTATCTCGGTACGTGGGCGCGAGGTTGATTCTGGTGAAAAATAACAAGTTTCCAGCTTTCCCTCACCAGGTGAGTCTTGAACTTTAAACGGAAACCTTTCCCGGTTACTGTTGATATCATATTTTGCGATTTTAATGTGGAATTTAATCAATTTCAGCGTCCCACGTGATCCGCCTTTGAACCGCGTGGCAGTTTCCTCTCAGGCTCAATTTTACACTCCAAATTGGTAAGTCCAGCTTGATTTATTATTCACAAGTTGCGTGCTAGTTAATGGATGCGTTTTACGTGAGGAAATCTTACATTTTCTTTGTTTTGACATTGCCATGTCATCATTTATGGGCTAACCCTATTTGACTTTGTATAAGTCACAGTTTTGCTTTTTAATAAGCCTTTACCCTCTACAAAGCTGTAACAACCTTCCTGCTAGGATGTGAGCCTAAAATTCCCATAATTTTATTGCTATTTTCTGAATTATCACTGCATATAGGGTGTTGACCTAACTCATGACCCAGAAGCCTTGTTTTTGAAATTTAAGTTAATTTTATCTTCCTAAAAGCTGCCTCTGGGGTTGTTGCCAGTGTCCAGCCTAAAATTCCCATCATTTTGTTGTTATTTTCTGAATTATCACTAAATTTAGGGTGTTTACATGTTTCATGTCCCCGTAGCTTCGGTTTTGTAATTTGAGTTATTTTTACCTTTCTAAAAACTGCTTCAGATGGTGCTGCTCGTGTGCAACTCAAAATTCCCATGATTTTATTGTTATTTTCTAAATATTGGCTATTTAAGGGTTTTTGCATACTTCATGTCCCAGCGGCTATAGTTTTGTTATTTGCGCTGGTTTTTATATTTCTATAACTGCTGCTAGTGGTGCTTCCCGTGTCCATTTTGTATTTTTAACTTGGTTGTTTTAATTGCCAGAAAACTTAACATTTTCATCTTTCCGTCCCCGCTCGACCACTTGTTAGTTTTGCCTGAGCTTTGTGCACGCCCATACTAATGCCTGCACATCATTTTATTCCAGGAGTGTTCCGGGGGGGAGTTTATATTTTGGGAGATTAGAAGCTTTTTCGACACAGGAGACAACTTGTTTTCCATCGCCATGATCCACTTGAAGATAACCAGGTGTTGTAATCACTGAAGGTCTTCGTGTGAGCGGCTACATACTATCGAGGGACGGTATTGTATATCTACGGACTAGACCATTGATCTCAGTCCTCGGTGGACCCGATCCCCGACCTCACTGTTCCTGAGATTCATCATTATCCTAAAAATATTGTTCGTCGGCCTGAACCTATTAAGCACATTTTGCGGATTTAAACATACTTCATATTAAGAGAATATAAATATACTCATTTTTTTATACACACAGTACAAAAGCGGTTTTCCACCAAGCGAGTGACCTTGCCCACATTTGATTATTTACTAGCTATATTTCGATAGGTTTTAAAATAAGCTAAATTAATAAATTAGTGAAATAAATATATTCATAGTTTCATTTCTTATTAAAATACCCGAGTATAGTTACAGAGTGTGCAGGTTTCATCACGATATTTTCCTTCACCGTAAGGGCGTTTGCGCACTCATCCGTATCCGATCCGGTTTTCATTCGTATTTGAGACTATATTGCATATTGTCGTAGTGATGTGCCGAGCTGACTGACTGAGCTGATCTCGACCATAATGCTATAGAAGCAAGAAGCGTTCAAGGTCAAAGTGTTAACACTTTACCACTGACTGATGAGCAGTTGACTGTACTCGAGTATAGATTTCGGGTACTTATAAAATCCGAATACTAGGTTGATCTTTTTTAATTATATCTACTTATGTAATGTAGATCCCGCAATAAAGTCGCTCACGTATAGTTCGTTTCACGTAAATAGAATCCTGGAGACTCTTGTCTCGAGTGTGCATTCGATTATTTTTGTAACGAGTACCAAAATACTTGTTTATCAAAAAACAAAAGTTAATTTGGCACATCACTAGCAGCGCGAGCTTTCCCCTACCCGTACCTCACTCTTTATCCGTAAAAAAATCGTGTAGTGCGCAAGCGTACGTACAATTTGTATGGCGCCCACTTCGACTCGGTTTTGATCCGTAAAAAAACCGATCCGGAGTGAGAATTTACGGATCGAAAACGAACCGGATACGTATGGGTGCGTAAGCGTCCATACAATTACTAGGATGGCCAAACCGGATCAGAAACGGATAAGAATCGAATGAGAATCGGATACGGATGAGTGCGCAAACGCCCTAAGAGCGTCGAATAAACGTACATTTATGAATTCGAAAACACATTGGTACGTGGTGGGGATCGAACCCGCGTCTCCCGGACGGGAGGCAGCGGCCCTAACCACTAGACCACCGACACTCTCAACTCTCAACTTCTCTCTAGGGTGACTTAAAATACGTCTGTAAGAGCTGCGGAACATTTTTTTTCTAAGGGGGGGCAAGCCCTTTTCTAGGATAGCACTCTTAGCCGTGTGGTGACGGCAGAGTAGAATACATTTGTCACCAACCCCTACTCTTCCCGTGGGAGTCGTAAGAGGCGACTTAGGGACTACACATTGAACAGGGAACGGGCAGCAGCGCTCTCTGATACAGTAACCTTTTAATCTGCGATCTCCAACCCGCCTGCCAAGCGTGGAGATTATGGCAAAACCAAACACTTAAGGGGAGGAGGCTCATAGTCCAGCAGCGGATTGTAACGGGCCGTTGATGTTGATGACTCTTGCTACAGTACAAACTAACCCTGGGCTTATTGTAGAGCACCCAGCTGGAGTGTATACTGGCGCCGGTCATGGGCACCAGCGCCAGGCCCGCAGCCACGCCGTTGTGGAAGGAGGGCCACGCCAGCTGCTGCGCGGGCGCATCCGTCGGGAGGGTGATGCTGCTGCAGCGAGGCGGGGGGCCGCGGCCTGATACGCATAGCTTTGGCAGGGATAGGGGCTCTGTTGGTGCGCAGGGGAGGCTTCGGAGCGTTAGCATGCCTCTGTAAGAATATGAAAAATTTGCTATCTAAAAATTTGATAAAGATAAAGTGTCTGTTGAATTTTGAGTTGAATGAAGGATAAGATTTAACAAAATCATTTCTCGACGTCAAAGCAAGATTCTCTTTTTTTTCTTTTTTAAAATTAAAACGTTTTTTACAACAATCATGATAAATTAGCTGTGACGCTTTGGCGCATTATTTAATTTAGAACGGTCTACTTCCTAGGTAGTGTTTTTTATATTTAAAAATCCGGTCAATTTGAATCAATCAATAGGGGATAAATCTAGAATTAAATGGCACCACCTAAGCATGTACCTGAAAGGCATTTATTGGTTAAACAAATGTTAGATGGATTTTGTAATGTTTTTGGTACATACTCTTGAACCGCTATTTAGTGTCTGCAATACCCCTTGTATGCGGCTGTCAAGACGTATTGACGCAGCGACGCAGGCGACTATAAACCGACTTTTGCTTGAATTATGAGCTATTTTACTGTGGAATCAATCGGGAATGCTAGCATATAAACCAACCAATGAAACTAAGTCAAGTATTGCAAACTCGTAGCGACATCTTAATGCTCGGCGCCGCGCGGTGTCGGGTTTCAGAAGGCGCCGCAGACAAAGGAATGTTAAAATATCGCGCGCGCCGCATTAAATAGGTTGAGATACATTACTGTGACATTGTTCAAGGTTAATGATGGTGATTGGTTACCTAGCAACGGGCAGCGCCATGGTCCTAGTAGAAAGCGCCTGCAGATGTTTCTCCTGTTCCTCAATGAAGTCATGATCGGAGACTTCCGGACGCTGCGTCAGGTTGATGCACACTGGCAATGATGACTGGAGCAGGTTCATTACTTCCGTCATTCTGGAAATGTAGAAAACATGAATGTAAGCGTCACATGAAAGCTGAGAGCGTCGGTGGTCTGGTGGCTAGGGCCGCTGCCTTCCGTCCGGGAGACGCGGGTTCGATCCCCACCACGTACCAATGTGTTTTCGAATTATGTACGTTTATTCGACGCTCTTACGGTGAAGGAAAACATCGTGATAAAACTTGCACATTCCTGTGAAGAAATTCAAAGGTTGTGTGTAAAGTCGACCAACCCGCACTGATCCAGTGTGGTCGACTAAGGCCTAATCATTCTAAATCAGGGTAGGCTCGAGCTCCTTGGTGGGGACGTGATGATAGCTGATATTGTGTGAATTCTGTGAATTTAAGTAACTATGTTGTAAGGCCAGATGGAGGGAGACAAAAGGTCTCCGACAGTCAAAACTGTTCATCGAGGCGATTGATAAAAAGCAAACCAAAAGACTACTGGAATGTAAGAAAAATGAGGCGAGGCTGGTCACAGGGATAATTACTGGACACTGTGCACTAAACAGACACCTCACTATTATGAAGAAAGCCACAGATCCGTCATGTCCCGAATGTGGGGAAGAAGAAACAAGCATTCACCTAATTGCGGAATGCCCTATGTATTCTCTACCAAGATGGGAGATACTAGGAACCGATAAGATTGATAGGGAACAGTTAAGGGACATTTCAATAGGGAACATAATCAGACTTTGCAAAGCATCGGGTAGATTCGAGGGGTCGACGCTGCCGGGGCACCAGTAAAACCAGTGCTCCTCGGTTGTCTCCTAGAGGAATAGCGGGGCGAGGACTAACCTGTTGAACCGCCGAAGGGGACGAGTTGTGTGACACCATGCGATCCGGAGGATCCCACGCTAAGGAAGTGTGGGAGCACTAACGAGGAACTCTGGTCGGGGGGGGGGAGCTCCGTGGGGGGAATCTCCGGGTTTCCTTCATGCGGAGTGGTACCCCCTTCTGTCTGGGGTGAATCGGCTAGGACGCTCCAGCAAGCGCTTACCTGGAGCGGTGGGAGAGGATGCGTGTGGGGGCAGAACTCGTCCGGGGAGAGCGAGGGAACAGGGAGAAATGTCCGATGCACCGCGAGTCCGAAGGGTGACAACCGAACTGGGAATTAGGGGTGAAATAGTTCTACGAATAGAGCAGGTCACCCGTCTGCGCTCCGTCGCGGACGTCCCCCACTAGACATACATACATACATACATACAAGGTCAAGATACTATGGAATTTGAATAGTTGTTACATAAGAATGATAAAAATTATGTATCTACTGTACTTTAAAATTCTATTAAAAAAAACCATTCAAATAACGTTAAAAAAAAGACAAAATCCAGACATTTTTTTTTTAATCGTGTTTAAATTTCTTTACTCTATGTACTTGTATGGTTATTTTTTGTTGTTCTTACGGGTTTACTCAGATAATATCATCACACTAATATATAATTAATATATATATATTGAAATTTTGTGCAATAAAGAATAATATATATATATTTACATTGCAATTATAAAAATAAAAAATAAAAAAAAAAATTATAAAAATTTACATTGCAAAGGCGAGCTTATCTCTACATAGAGATATCTTCCAGCCAACAAATTCATGTAGTAAGAGAGAAGAATAATTTAAAAGTAGACAAAAAGTGCGCTAAGTATAATGTAAATAAATAGACCTACTTGAATATAAATATTATATAACAATACATAATATACATGTATAACAAAATCCAAACATACAAATACATACATACTTGTAAATAAGTTACGTAGATATGAAGTGCTCTTTTAATCTCTTTTTAAAAAGGTGTGTAGAGGAGCTTTCCTGTATAGTTTTGGTATAGCTTTTAATATTATAAATGTGAAAATATATTTGGATGTTTGTTCCGCCTTCACGCCACTACTGAACGGATTACAATGAAATTTGAAATGGAGATAGTTTGTAACCTACATTAACACATAGAATACTTTTTACGGGAAAAAGTATTATTCCCACGGGAAAATCTTACATAACGCGAGCGTAACGTAAATTACGAAATCTATACAACAACCTTGCACACAAAACCACAGAAATACAAGCTTACCTCCGATCCTTAGGATACAGAAGGCTCAAAAGTTTAGTGTTCAGATGCTCCATGCCGGTAGCGTTTTCATTATCTTCCTGCTTGGTCTGTATCGGCTCGTTGATTGGACCGTTCACCGAGAACGCTGTCTCTTTCTCCAACACTTCCAATGCAAGAGCTGGAGAAGAATGAAGAACGAAATATGAGGAAGGAAATATAATTACTAACACACTTTCGAATCATACTACATCATGGAATGTTTTTTCCTTATTTCACGCAGTAACAAAACAGCGGATTGACAATTTAAAAAAGAACTAGCCAACGTGCTTTAGAATAAAGCAATTAAGTAATATAATAAATCTATATAAAAATCAATGCTGTTCGTATGGCTGGACCGATATGGCTAATTTTGATCTTGAAATATTTGTGGAAGCTCAGGGAAGGTTACGGTGAGAAACATAAATAATTAAATAACAGAAAAAAATAATTGTTTTCCATAACAAAATGGTAGGGTAGATGTTGGGAAAAATGGCAGGACAACGTCTGCGTCAGCTAGTTATAAATATTATACATGAGAAAGTATGGTTTTTGGTGAAATAGCCACGGATAGACCTCGGAACAATTTTATTGCGAGAGATTGACATTTCTTTCACGTTAATGGATCGCAGCGACGAAAGATACATCGCCGGAAAATCGTATTAATATGAAAATATAAAAAACGCAAATTGAAAAAAAAAAAAAAAAAAAACACCATATTTAAATTTTGACTGTGATTGATTTTTATCACGTATACTTAGTACTTACTCTCCATATACTCCGTGGTGGACTTCAAGGTAGCAGCTATTTCAGCCTGCAGAGCCAGGTCTTCCCGCATAGCTAAGGTGTAGGCTTCGGCAGGCCAGTCGGTAGCTGGTTCACTCTTACAGCGGGCGAATATGGACAGCAGGAGAAGACTTACCGCTGGAGGCAAGTTGTCCAGGTCTCGGGGGCTTATACCTGGATGATACAATAAGTTTGTGTTTAGATTACATTTGTAACTTGTAAAGGTTTGGTTCCAATGTCTTTCGTCATTTAACGCCATCTATTGTGACTAATGAGAACAGATTTAGGCATTTGACAGCACACCTGGACTAAAAGCAGTCCCATAGGTCGAAATCCTCACAAAATATTTCAATTTTGATTTAATATTTTAATTTACATTTTAATATTGGTCTATTACTTATAAGTTTAAATATCTAAGTGTCATCATGTTTGGCTGTAGCTGTAAGTGATGTATCAATAAATAAATAAGTATGTACATAAAGATCGCCCACCTTTCTCCTTGGCTGCGAGCAATGCTCGGTGCGCGGGGGGCGCGGCGCGCGCGTGGTCGCGGCGCGCGCGCGGCGTGCTGCTGGCCCCCACGCCGTCGGGCACGGCGAGCGTCTGTGTGCCGGCGCTGCAACCGCAACCTACTATCGACAGCACCTGGAACACGATCATCATATATACATGCATATCATTATCCAAGTTCAAAAAAGAAGTAGTTTCTGTACTGAGAGGTGTTTCATCAAACTGTTAATTTGTATACTTATATGTTTTTGTTTTCCTTTTACTTTTCATTGCATGCAGTGCACAAGCCAACTGTGTTAGTGAACTCACCCAAAAAAATGTAATGACGGATCTAAGTGATGTAAAAACATCCTATGGAAATAAATAATTTTGACTTTGACTTTGCCTTAGTTTTGTAGATAGCCGAAAACCTGTTATTATCTGTGGAACATGTCGCTGGTGTGTACTTACCATAAACTAGTCTTTCTGTTTATGTTCATCTTATAATAAATAAAATAAAATAAATCATCATCATCATAATTTCAGACGGAAGGCAACCATTGCTGAACATAGACCTCCCTCATATATTTCCAACGTAGCAAATTGTAATTTACCGAGATTTAGATGTGGTTTGGATGGTCTAATAAAAAGACAAGTAATGACATTTAAATACAAAAGTATTCAATCTCGAAGCAGTTATTCTACTCAAGTATATTCACGTATGAAGTTTGATTTCTAGGTTTAAGAATTTCTTATTTAATTTCTTCATCTCTACATGTAATGATAAAAGTATTGGTAGATTCAATTAGAACTAATTATACTCGTGAAACCGAGCTGGTGAACCAAGCAAAAAAAAGTTTTGTCCCTTTGAAATGGAGTCTGCCTAAGAAATAACACATTTGATTTGCAATAACTTCAAATTTATTGACCAAGGCATTCTATTATCATGCGAATGTCATTTAATTAAAAAAAAAAACTTTGTTAATACAAAATAATCTTACCTCAATAACATCCCTGGACATGGTATTCACCTCATTCAAATATGGATAGTATCCGACATCAACATCTTTTAGCATTCCATTCAGATAGGCAAATACGTTCGGGGGTTCCGCGGTAAAATAATTGGGTTCCGTCAACTTCTTCAACACTTGCGAAGACATTTGCGAATCGCTTTCATCATATTCCAATTCCAAAATCGTCGGAAAATCCAACCAGTAATGATTCACGTACGCATCTAATTTTAAATCTTTAGAGATCTGATACAAGAACGCCGCTAAAGATTTCAAATCGCTGCCTAATAGAGTATTCAACTTGATTTCTTCATACACCAAATGGAAAGCGTATAGAATATGTACTATATATGGAAACAGAAGCGCATTTGTGTTGAACTGACTTTGCATGTCCACGCTTTTAGTTTTGACGATTCGCAATGAACCTTCGGAGCTGGACACAGGGTTCAAATTGAGTATGTTCGCGAGTGAATCGCCAATGGTTTTGTGCAGTTTCGAGTTGAGTAGGTAATCCCAGTCTTCCTGTTTCCCGTCGCTCGACGTGCGCTGTTTCTTAGTCGCTACTTCTGCGTGTTCCACCTGGAAAAAATATATTTTATCTCATCAACAGTACAAATACGTCCCCACCCCTTCGGTGGGGAGAGCTTTTAGAGAAAGAGGAGTAGCTAAATAACATTTGTGCTTTTTATGTTATAGTTGGGTTATTATAGGATGGGTTCAGACAGCTTCAAAAATTTTCATACGACGTTAACTACTTTTTTTAATAATATTCAGTTTAAAAACCTTAATAGCTAAAATATTAAAAAAAAGTAACTTCACCTCTTATTTTATCATTAAACAGTATGTAATTTTATTTAATAAATAAACGAAATAATATTAATAAGTTTTTAAAATTTTAATCTGTCAGAGCTCATCCTATAGTAACACAACTATAATGGATTATTATTAAAGCACGGTCGCTGAGCAGAAAAAATTTCGTACGTTGACCTGTTATACCTGTCTGTCGGCCACTCGGGCATTGCATCTGTAGGAGCGGGACGGCAATATATTTACGCAGGAGTAACAGAGAGAGGTAAAACAGGTCAACGCACGAAATTATTTCTGCTCGGCGAACGGGCTTTATGCAGTATCATCAACAACTCATATACGTCCCCACCGAGACGCTCGATCGACCACGCTGGCCTAGTGCTTGTTGGTCGACTTTACACACAACTTTTGAATTTCTTCGCAGGAGTGTGCAAGTTTCATCACGATGTTTTCCTTCACCGTAAGAGCGACCTTAGCCTCATCGCCCTAATTTATGAGCTGTTGATGAATGATGATCACGAGCAGAGGCCTTTGAAACTGTTGATCTAGCTTTTCACTTATCACACTCACCTGGTCATCGCTTTGTTTGGGCTGAGTCAGTCTCTCGGTGTCGTAGCCAGCTAGAGAGTGAAGCAATGCCGCAAACATACTCCATTCTTGCTCTGGAGTTAAATCTTGAGTACCCGGAGCGTTGCGGACTCCATACCATTTTATTACCACCTGCAAGAATGTTGTACTATTATTCAATCATTTGTTAAAACACGGTGAAATAAACCGCGCGATTAGGGCATGGAATACCGGAGTAATTTTTCATACCGGTATTGAAATTTCAATTACCGGTATACCGAAATTTCGGTATTTTTTCGGTATTAGTTGAAATACTGCTAGTTACTGTTTAAATGATTCCAAGAACGATTAGTAAGTCTCGTTTGCGAAAAATTATTAAAGAAGTTTTCTACGCTGTATGTATAGCAGAAACACTCAAACTATTTATCAACTCCCTAGAAACCACAAAATGAGTAATTAAAGTAATAGGTTATTAAGAATACTAAAGAAAATACGTTCTTTGATCCAAGAATTATTTATATTGTTTCATTGGCACAAATATTGAATAATAAAGTAAAAAATATTTTTTTAACAACACGTTTTTACGTAATAAAAAGTATAAAATAATTTTTATTGGGATTTTTATTGGTGTAGTACTCTTGTAGGACTTAAAACGACAAACGTGGGGTGCATGGAATAGATATTCTAAGAAGTAGAAAACGAGGTGATGGCTGAAAAACAGCATAGCTGACGCTGTAATCTTTTCATTGTCTTATTTTCATGTCTGTCTGTACTACTTATTGATACATAACATATTGTTAATATAATGACAATGAATGAATGTCTTCTAAATCTTATGAGTGCCAGGGGTTGTTATGTGTTATGTCTTGAAAACTTACAAATAGTTATTATTAGTATATTATTTGCAGTGCAATTCAATTGTTGTGTATTTTATTATTGGAAAGACTTGCGTTTGACCATTATTCTAGCTGATGGAAATGCATTATAAGGAGAAAGATGGACCACGCTCGCCTAGGTGTTTATGTTTTTTTTTATAAAAGGGCTAATCTATAGTTTTTTGAGAAACACGGTTATGCTTCAAAATCTACTCCATGCACCCCACGTTTTTCGTTTTAAGTCCTACAAGAGTACTACACCAATAAAAATCTCAATTTGGGGTAGTTCAGTTGCGATACAAAAAGCTTTTGTCCTTCAAAAAAAGTGTATAAGAGCAATTTGCAATGCACATTATATGGCTTCCTGCAGGCCTTTGTTTAGAAAATTGCGTTTACTACCGTTGCCCTGTTTATATATAAAAGAAATTTGCTTATTTGTAAGATCGCATATGGACATATTTAAGCTTAGGAGCGAAGTAAGTAGACGTCAAGTTAGAGCCCAATATTCTGGCATGTTACATCAGCCATCATCTCGAAGTAAGATCTATGAGAGAAATGTCTACAACATGTGCATTCTTATATACAATAAGCTTCCACTTGAGCTAAGATTAGCTGACAATATAGTATTTAGGAAGAAACTCTCAGTCTGGCTCTTTGAAAGGGGTTTCTATAGTATTAAGGAATACCTGGATTCAGACTTATAATAGGTGGTGGTGGAGTCTTGTATATTCATTTTGTTTTATTCTATTGTTATTATAATTGACTGTTTTGGATCTAGATTACTAATATAAATTTGACATTAATAATTAATAACTCTGACCTATGATAATGTACAATTTAGCTAATAATGTAAAATATGTATCGAATTTAAAATCTTTAATATTTTTAACTTGTATATTTGCACACCTAGTAGGTTGAATACAAGCACTCTCATTATTTTATATAAGACCTGTATATAACTGTATTCTGGCAAATAAATATTTCTGATTTCTGATTTCTGATTAATAAAAATTATTTTATACTTTTTAGTGCGTAAAAACGGGTTGTTAAAAAAATATATTTTTTACTTTATAATTATTTTGTGCTTTTTAATCCAGCGTATTTAAATGTTGCAAGATGCCCTGAACATCACGTAGGACTAAATTGCTAAGACTAAAAATCCCAAGCATGCCGAGATTATGTTGTTACGATGAGATTACCTTCCGGCTTCACCATGAGACCCTGAACATCACGTATGACTAAAGATCTTGTCAAGACAAATCCAACGAGCCCGAACACGATAAGGTTATGTTGCGATGTTGAGAGAGTTCCTATGGCCACCTTCTGGTTCCATAATGAGATCCTGGACATCACATATTACTCAAGAACTAGTCTTGACAAATCCATCGGGCCCAACACGACTAGGTTATGTTGAGTATTTGAGGAAATACAGCGGCCGCCTTCCGGCTCCATCATGAGATCCTGGACATCACGTCACGTATGACTAAAAATCTTGTCAAGACAAATCTAACGAGCCTAAACACGACGAGATTATGTTATGTATTTTAGGAGTTTCTATGGCCACCTTCAGGCTACATCACGACACCCTGGACATAACGTGTGACTAAATATATAGTCAAAACAAATGCAACGGGCCCAAACACGACTAGGTCATGTTGAGTATTTGATGAATTCCTGTGGCCACCTCCATCATGAGACCCTGGACATAACTTATGACTAAAGATCTAGTCAAGACAAATTCAACGAGCTCAAACACGACGAGGTTGTATTGAGTATTTTAGGAGTTTCTATGGCCACTTTTCGGCTCCATCATAAGACCCTGTATTTGTAACTAAAGATCTAGTCAAAACAAATCTAACGGGCCCAAACACGACTAGGTTATGTTGGATATTTGAGGAATTCCTGTGGCCACCTTCCGGCTTCATCATGAGACCCTGAACATCACGTATGACTAAATAAATAAATAAAAAATAAAAAAATAAAATAATTTATTTTCTGTATACTTAAGGCTAATACAACATAGTGGCTGATCCCTCCTTGTAAGCTAGAAAGCCTGTGTTAGGAGGGACCGCTCTTCCTTATATATTATTAACTTGCTATTTTATTATTAGAGCCATTAATAACAGGTGATATGCGTATACTTATATCTAACTAAAACTACTAACTTACTAACACCTAGACATAAAATCTATTCAAATAAATGTTTATCCGCTTACTCCGCTAGTCATCCAATTAAGGTTACAATTATTTTATTGTGTTAATGCTATATTTATGTGTGTTGTGTGTTTGTTTATATGTCTGTGTATATCTTTTATATATATATATATATATTATAGCTATATTTATTTTATGTAGATATATAATATATGTTTAGTAGTTATATTGTATTATGGTACTTAATAAAAATTAAATGTCAAAATATCTTATGTAATGTGTTCCAGTAGAAGCTCTGTATCTCCGTAGGACTTATTCTGTATCCATTTCATTAAAAGCTGTTTACAATCCCGGTAACTTTTGTCATATATATATATTTCTTTGTTTATTTTATTGTATAAATAGGCCGAACGTGAGTTATATTGAGAGCGAGCAAACATAGTTTTTGTTTTAGGGACATTAGCAACAATGTCTTTACGCCTTTTCTTTGTAAGAGCAGAGTCGTATGGCAGCGATTTATGTTTTTTAGTAATTGTGAATACGATGTATAATTTTCTTACTGAGAGCAAATTACTAGTTTTATACAACGCCTCAGTTGGAAACAATCTTTTCTTGAAGTACATGACTTTAATTAGTGTACGTTGAGCCCGTTCCAGGTTTAGAAAATGAGTTTTTGTTGAACCACCCCAAACAGGGATGCAGTAGGTCAATACGGATTGTACCAATGAGGTGTATATTTGATTTAAAAGTATTTTTGGAGTGGACTGTAGACTATCATCTTTTTCCGGAACTACGTACCTGAGAGTTTTGAAGATCCAGATTAGCTTCCTAACCCTGTTCGTGACTTGTTCAAGATGGTGATGCCAAGACAGTCTTTGATCTATCAAAACTCCCAGGTACTTAGTATGTGTTACTTTTTCTATGTTTGGGCAGTTACAATTACCATGGATATTATTATTATGTGGATTATTATGATTATCATTATTATTTTGTGTTGTAGAATTATTATTCCT
This sequence comes from Carpatolechia fugitivella, assembly GCA_951230895.1. Taxonomy (NCBI): domain Eukaryota; kingdom Metazoa; phylum Arthropoda; class Insecta; order Lepidoptera; family Gelechiidae; genus Carpatolechia; species Carpatolechia fugitivella. Next base: position 3,302,849 of record OX579661.1, read on the forward strand.
ATTATTATGGATATTATTATTAAGACAACCGTGTATCTTTATAGAAAAATCATGATGTGGCTGAGAATTATTATAAATGCTGTAACAAACGTAGTTGGTTTTGGATGTGTTTAGCGTAAGTAGATTTTTTTGTAGCCATTTAGCAACCTGAGCTAGTCCGCTCTCAGCATTAACCCTAACCTCTTCCCAATTCCTACCAGCAAAGACGACGGCAGTGTCATCTGCATAGCAGATTATTTTGGCATTTTTTATTTTCATCTTGCACAGGTCGTTAATGTAGATGAGAAACAGGGTAGGTCCAAGGACGCTACCCTGCGGCACGCCATATGACACCCCCACCTCCCCACCGATGATATCTTGGAGCTTAACCCTCTGTTTTCTATCCGTCAGATAGTTTCTGAGGAGATTGAGTGCATTTCCTCTAATTCCAATGCTTTCCAGCCTCCGTACAAGGATCGGGACAGAGACGGTGTCGAACGCTTTTTTCAGATCAAGGAAGACAGACATACATTTATTACCCTTGTCTAGTTGGTCAGTAACCATTGAACTTAACTCCGTAATTGCATGTTCTGTCGATCCTCCTCGTCTGAAACCATATTGCGTCGGCGATAGTATGTTGTATCTTTCTAAATAATTAAGTATTCTAGTGTTAATGAGTTTTTCCAGGATTTTCGATATAGCGGGTAAAACTGCTATAGGCCTGTAGTTGCTAACATCGTCCCTGTCCCCACCCTTGTACACCGGCGTAATAATCGATTGTTTTAGTGCGTCTGGGAATATGCCCTGTTCAAAACACAGATTAGCAAGATGTACAATAACAGGTACAACTTCTTCAGAGGCAATTTTCAAAAACTTTGTGGGAATATTGTCCCAGCCAGGTGCACTGTCAGATTTAAGGCTCCTTAGAATGAAATTTACCTCATCGCAATCCGTGCTTAGTAAAACAAAGGAATTAGGGGCAGTTGTCAATTGATCAGGGTATTGGTTAGAGTCACAGTTTGTAAGAGGCGGAATTTTCTGAGCAAGTTGCATTCCTATATTTACAAAATAATTATTGATATAATTTGCTGATTCTATTGGTGAAGGCATAATATTTACTAGTTCATTGTTGGGATTTAAAGATTTATTGGAGTAGGTAATATTTTTTATGGTATCCCATAACAATTTATTATTTTGCAATGAATTCACGATACGAACTTTGTCGTGGGCTCGTTTGACTTTTTTTATCAAGTTGTTACAGTAATTACGGTAACGCCGGTAGGTTATACGAAGTGTTTCATTTTGAGGGTCATTACATAGTTGTTTTTGGAGTGCATTTCGATTTCTTATACATCGTAGTAACCCCGGCGTGATCCACGGTTTAATAATTCTCTTGCTGCAGGGTATGAGGGTTATCGAAGAGTTTTTTTGTATAGCTTCCACGATTCTATCAATTAAAACGTTTGTTACAAAATTAGGGTCATCACAGAATAAAAGCTCTGATAAGTTCTTATTTTGCAGGTATTTTAGTGCACTCTCAAAATCTATCTTGGTTTTAGTTTTATTTATTTTTTGTGTGTGTTTTAATTTAGAGATGCTTAGAAATGTAGTGAAATGATCTGTAGTTGTAGTGTGTAAAATTGCAATTGATGCCATAAGTTTTGTTTTATTTATTTTTAGCATAAGGTGGTCAAGGCAGTTTTGCTCTCTAGTTGGCTTGGTATGCCCAGCTAGGATACCGTAAAGCGAAAGCATATTAAGATAGCTCGTTCGATTTTGGAATTCATGAGAAGGCTCCAGGGGTTTGGGTCTGATATTTATATTTATATCACCCGCAATGATAATACTACCCCTCGTGCGAATGGTGTCAAGTTGTGTGCTCAGAGAATTAATGAAAGTTTCTGCATTTGTGTAAGATGGAGATCTGTATATACAAAGGACGGTGCTATTTAATGTTTCTAATTGCAGGCATGAAGCTTGTTTTAATTTTATTTCCGTGATCTTATGCTTCAAGTTGTTTTTAACATAGACAGCCACGCCGTCATTCTGATTGAGCTGTACGGTAGTTTGGTACACTGAGTAGTTGGGTAGTTGTGGAAGGGGTTTGTTGCAGTTAAGCCTACACTCAGTCAAAATAATTATGTCTGTGTCAAAGGAAAACGTAGATAATGTGAGTAAAAAGTCGTCAAAATTATGGTATATACTCCTTATGTTTTGAGCTATTATCGTAAGATCATTTTTTTTTTATTTGTATCTGATTTTCGAGCTGGGTACTACTATCACATTCAATTACGCGAGCTATTTCAATATTGTCAATTTCATTCAATGCTTGTAATGTGTTATCCATATTCGAAATAAAAAATTAAACATGTCATTTTGATATTAGTGATAGCGTGGATCGCGTGCTTGGTAGTTACGGGAGTCTGCTGAATGTAAGGATACAGAGAACATAGTTGTTTGATATGAAACATATTTTTGTAACATAATGGGGAACGATTTTCGGGGTAAAGTAGTATGTGTTTTATTTTATATTGTGTGTGTTGAGTAATATATACGTATTGTTTAGTTAAGAAGAGTAGAAATAAAAGCATTTTGCACATATTAAAGTAAATGTTCAAGTGGAAGGCAGCGGTATGATTTTTAAATGGATATGTAACTATATAATTAATAGACTGTGGGTTTACGGCTTGATAGTTTACACAGGGTGATAAACAGAGACACATTTTTATACAAGCTATAGGTTGCGTGTTTGTAGCTTCACAGGACATACAGGATGTTGTGAGTCATTGCTGTTCTGAGAATAGTTTACGTACTTGTTCTTCAGACTTTATCCAAATGACCGGGGAGTTTTCATGCTTACGCACATAGACTTTTCCATAGGATGTCCAAACAAATCTGTAATCTTTGGATTTAGCAAGATCACGAGCCAGGTAGTGTAGACGGGAGCCCTTATAAGTGAGGTTTTCAGAGAGAAAGATCGGTGTAGTTTCTTGAGTTTTGAAGCCCAAGTGCATTGCACATAGCTTTGTATGGTGTTTTACATTGAAGGACTTGGCCATCTTTAAGAATTCAGTCTTCAGTAAGGCAGAGCCGGTTTCCACGACGATCGGGGTGTTTCTTTGTTCAGGTTTCTTACTTTTCACTCTATAAATATCCTTAATGTCGGATTTCGCTAATTCACAATCAACAGTCTTCGATAGAGTTAACACCATTTCAATTAAATCTTGCTTCGTCTCCTTTTCCTTTTTAGGCACACCCTTTATTTCGAGATTCGTTTTTCGGCTGAGAAGCTGAATGTCTTCCAGCTTGTCCTCCAGTAACATGATGTATTCGTGGTCTTCCTTTGCCATATGCTCTAATGTACTAACCCTTTTCATAAGCTCTTCGTTCTGTGAAGCTAAATACGAGATCGAGGCCTCGATATTTTTGTTTGTCTCTTGAATCTAAAGATCTTGTCAAGACAAATCCAATGAGTCCAACAAACACGACGAGGTTGTGTTGTGTATTTTAGAAGTTCCTATGGCCACCTTCCGGCTCCATCATCAGACCAGCTCCATGGTGTCATATTATTGCATTGTCACCGAGGTTACATAAGTGTACCAAATTTCAGCACAATCGAATAACAGCACGTGCTTCAAAAATGAGTTGCAAGATTCGGACCGAACAAACCCGCAAACAAACAAACAAACAAACAGACAGACAGACAAGAAAGCGAGTTAATAAAAACGTGTTAAAAAATAAAATGAGATGGTATAAAATCTATCAATGACTTTCCATTACTTGAAAAACTGCCGATATTGCAAAATTAGATCACTTTTTCGAAATACCGGTATTTTTTCCTCAAATACCGGTATCAAAATACCGAAAAATTTGATCGGTATACCGGTATCCATGCCCTACGCGTGATATATAAAGTGACCGCCAATAGTATCCAACTATAGAAAGAAAAGAAGAAGACAAGAACTGCGTTACTATTGGCGGTTACGTTTTATGTCGCGCGGTTTATTTTATCTACGGTGGTCATGCAGCGGGGGCTGGTAAAACAAACCAGGTAATATTTAATGGTTTAATAACAATCTATGCAATAAAAAATAGTATATTTCTAGTGGTCTAGTGGCTAGGGCCACTGCCTCCCGTCCGGGAGACGTGGGTTCGATCCCCACCACGTACCACGTTCGAATTCATATGTACGTTTATTCGACGCTCTTACGGTGAAGGAACACATCGTGATGAAACCTGCACACTCCTGCGAAGAAATTCAAAGGTTGTGTGTGTAGTCGACCAATCCGCACTGGACCAGCGTGGTCGACTAAGGCCCAATCGCCCTAATTCAGGGTAGGCTCGAGCCCCTCGGTGGGGACGTATATGAGCTGTACAATGTTGATACTTTTTAAATGTTCCGCTTAAGTACCGGTGCTATCTACTTTTGGACCTAAGAATCCTCAAAAGATCGTGGTATCGTACCTGCATAGCAATATCTTTTGGCAGGATCTGTTTGAGAGCTTGGCAACACCGGGAAAGAAGAGACGAGCACGCAACAGCTGGTAGGGCGATGCGGTACATCGCCCCTCCCTCAAACTCCAGCGTCACACGGGAACCCGCGGCGTCACGCAAACATTTCAAACCTGTAATCAAGGAAATAGGGTTCAATAGAGAATATGCATAAAAAATAATAGTGTTTCTGAAAGTACACAAAAATAGAATACTGACAGTCAAAACAATTGAAATTGATCGAAAAACAAACTAGATACAACATTAACAAATATATCTGTTCCTCTTACGAAAACAAAATTTTCTATGGCGGATGTATGGCCCGCGTGACATATGACGTCACATGTCACGTCGGACCTCTTGTCTAACCGTCAACTTTGAAGCCTTATAACTTTGTTTCTGAACAAGATATTTGAAAAAATATTTTTTATGTGTTTATCTGGAACTTGAAATATTTCGATGAATTTAAAAAGATACGATACATGGCGCACTTATTTATTCTTTGTGCAGAGATTTAAACCTGTTTTCAAGGCGAAAAGGTAAACTTTATAACTAGAATGTGACTGCAATTTTTTTCCTCGGGAAATGTACTTTGAATCCCTCACTGCACTCAGGATTCTACTCAAGAATCCTTCTTTCAAAATAGCGCCCTCGGCTTTAAAGAAAAAATCCACAAGCTCACCCAATGTCTCCTTCGGCTCATTCTTCGTGGAATGCGGCACTGGCGACAGAAGATGCAAGGCCGAGTCATCGAACGTGGAATCGTGAACGCGCGATGGTAGTAACGAACTGCGCCGCGGGAAGGGCGACTGCAACGCGTCGCGGCCCGTGTACGGCGAATCTATCAAACGCGCTAACACCCCGCCTACGTGCACCTAAAGATTTAAAAAATATATATATATGCTATTGAGAGCGTCGTATCTGCGCTGCATATTTTTGTCACTTCCATTTAAGTATGGTGGAAGTTAATTCATTAGAAATAAGCAGTAGGTACCTGTTTTTGAAGTTTTTTTATAGGTATTGGTTTTGTATTTTTTTTGTGAGAGAAAACACAAAAAGTACAGATCTAGTTTATGAGTTAATTATTATGAGTGTTTCGGGCAAGAGGTGATATTTACGGAGTAAGTGAGATAGAAAGATGGTATCACATCAAAATAAAAAATATTTTAATCAAATTGAGATTTTACAAATAATTTTTCGATGTCAAATTTATCAAAGTCAGTGCTCGTAATTTATTGAGCGACCTGTACGAAATCAAATAAAAGATGCATAAAACATCTTTTCAGAAGTTTATGAAATTCTTACCTTTCCAACAATACTGTTTCCGGACTGCAAAATAATATTTCCCGACTCATCAATCAAAGCAATCATCTTCAAATGGTCCAACACTACAGCATCTTTTGCTAGCACCATCGACACAGATCCTACTATAAGATTCGTCTTAGATGACTGCCCATGCATGTGAGATTTCTTTAGTCTTAATATTTGTAATCTACTCACTCCATTAACTCTCACCATGAAGCATAAATAGTCATGCCCAACCAAATCTGTATGCAAAAATGTCTTTGTGTCATTTGAGCTTTCCACAACATCACGTCTTATAGTTTGGTTATCGGTCCAAATGTGATCTAAGCATATTTCGGGGTATAAAGGCAAAGAAGGTGGTACTTGAGCCATAGTGTTGTACAGCATTGACGTGGAAGATGCCTGACCAATAGATGCATGCGGTGACAGCCCTTGTTGGTGGAACATTGTTGCCATTGGACTGTTCTGTCTAGACTGATTGAATGTAGGGGTCCCTAATTTCCTTGACTGTACCGGACTCCCAAATCCTGTAACCCAGTTTGTTGTGTTCTTTCCGACATTACTGTGCATCGGGCTGCCAATAAAGTCACATGATTGACTGAATACAGTTGTTGTTGAATTCAAATTAGGACAAATAGCCAAGCATTCGTCGCGCAATGCTTTACGTATCTTCCAAATCGAATGAGTTCCTGTTTTCCAGTCGAAAAGCAATATAATGCTTGGTTCGGTACTAACAAATATTATTTGGACATCACCTTCATTGTAGTATAGCAGGCCATGCGCCGGCGACTTCATCAATATTGGCGTAACTTCATCTAAGGGATGCGCCAAAGAAAAACAAGTAGGCAGTGGAACGTCTTGGTCATATCCCGACACAGACTCAGCCCGTAACTTTGCACTCATGTTGAATGGAAAATTCTTTGATTTACAAAAAGTACTATTTTGAGATTCATTCAGTTTCATAAAAGATCCAGGTAAAAACGAATTGTGCAACAAAGGAGTAGCATCCTTTTCTAACAACACTCCATACTTCATCGGCCAGACTTTTTTTACTTGAAATGGAATGCTTGTTATGTATTCTCTGCCATCTGTAGCAAATACTTTCATGCATTTGCTGTCTACCAGAAGTATTGAAGGCATTATTTTTGTTTCCAAATGCTCCGTTGTGTCTTCTATTTTGATATTCTTTTTGGTATCGCCGATTTGCGAGTTTAGAGCATCAATGAGCATAGTATTGTTGATTGATATGTGGAAATTTGCAAAAGCAGCATGCTTGATGGGGTTTTCTATGGTATAACAACAGATAGTTTCTCTCTGTTCTGGGCCAGACAGTTTGGTGGCTGGAGTGGAGATCAGACCTGGAAGTCAATTGTGAAAACTTTATCTATAGATAGATATTTTTTGCCTGTTTGATGATTTTAATAATGAACTTGTTATAAAAGTATTAACTTCAAATACTTGAATTAAACTTACATTGCTAATCTTTCACATGCCCAACATTATTTTTTTTAATCACCCTTTGGTGGTCGACCTTACAACCCACATGATGAAGATGAAGTTCTTTCGGAAATTCATATATCGTCCTTATTTTGTTTTATCCACATATCAGTTAGTATATTAATAAGTATATGGCGAAAGGACTAAATGTTCTTACATACATTGTATACAAATTCAACCTTACCTTTAGACCAGACAGCGGTACATCCTTTCACATACAATTCTTCCTCGTATACACTGTCAGTTTTAGGATTCAAAGGTCTTCTCATGTTCTGTTTACTATTACTTCCAGTTAACTGAAATTTCTTTGACAAATTGCTAGAACTATTTGCACTACCTCCTCTGGAAGTGCCAGCTGAGTTGACACAATCTGTATCCATTTTTTTTGGGGCACCGATCAGTTCAGATTTGATTGATATGTTAAAGTCGGTTTTTAAACGACTTTGTGGTCTAAAGGATTCTGACATGTAATCCCCTTTAGTTTCTTTTGGTGATTGGGGAGAGTCATCCTCAAAATCTAAAATAAGTGAAATTATTCATGAGTTATTATAAATTAGGGTAAATGAAATAAACATAGGATAGGTTTGTCTCTTGTTGGGAATAAGCTGATACTTAACATTAAAAATAATCTGTGATGAATAAGTCTGTGAGGAGCCCTCTCTTATTGAGAAATAAAAATATATTCTCTCTCACCATTGCCACCTCTGTAATACACTTCCTTGACACACCACCACTCCTTTTCTTCAGTTTCTTTAGCATCCAACAAACTCTCATCTTTGATAGCAAAGTTAGTGAGCTTGTACAGTAAAGAGTGCTCTGACACCGAGCCATTGTGGTTCTTGCTGTAAATCTGTGTTGGGTGCCTCGTCAACACAGCCCTACCGTGGGGCACAAACTCCTGGAAAAGATAATGGACCAATTGTTACGCGATTTTTTAATTGCCGCTGAAACAGGAACCGGCGGCGTGGAGAATAACGATTTTAACGCTAAAAGGGTCAAAGTAGCGATTAGATGTGATATATAAACAACCTAAAAATTATTTCACTGTAATAAATAACAGAGTTTATCAAGAGAAAGCGATGGAAAACAGATTTATATAAGGTTTACAGTAAACATGTCCTTACCAGCGGTTCAGAGGCAGCTATCATTGTAAACTCATCCAGATTTGAAGGAATTGTGAAGGGACAAATGGGACGATAAAATAGAACGCTACGCAACCCCTATTTCTGAGTATCTACTTGGAATATTCTTGCAAAAAAATATCCGCTTCGCAACGAGATTTTCAAAACGAATTTTCTATTTTTCTTTCTGACCAGTGTTGCCAAGTCTTTTTAGACTGAAGTCGCAGATTTTTTTTATCCAAGTAGCCTAATGTAGCCCAATTTTTTTCAAATTAAAGTAGCCTAAATTCACTCGAATATTAGACAAGTAGCCTAAACCGCTACAAAGCACCCCCTTTTTAGATACAAATACAGCTATTTTAAATGTAACAGCGATGGAGTCTCCTCAACCTGAACCTGAAAGTGATCAAATAAAATACTCAAGGACATAATTTTTATATATATTTTATTTCATAAAAACGAGATACCTAACGTATATAAAAGTGAGCTGTAGACCTCGCGTCGTCGCGAGTACTTTTTTTAAATGGCTGATTTATGATTTTTTTACGTTCCAACTAGACATGGGTAGGTAATGCGTATAATATCACAAAAGTGATATCACCCCAAAAGGTAATGCAATATCACACATTACGCGAGTCTTCTAACCATCACACATTACTCCGTCCGTACCAGCGCCGTTTGGTCAGGTGATGCGCGACGCGATGCGCGATGCTCGAATTTATTTGGCACGAAGCAGCGCTCGGTTCGCGGTGCGGTGACATGCATTACACCAGTGGCATTACACGAGCACGACCGAACCGAACACTGAGACAGATAATGAGCGAGTGAGAGAGCGTGTTGTTTGTTAATATTATTTAGAAAATGAATCGTATGCCGTTGGTTGGGTATACTTATACCTGTCGAATCTGTCCTGTTCCATGGACAATGTGTACTGTAATAATAATAACAACCATAAAAAAATATAAATATTTGTTTGTAGGTATGTTATGTGTACTATCTGTCTGTATCTATCTATCTCGCTCGGGTAATGTAGGTAATAGTAATGTATGCCAGAGTACGGAGCATGTCTTCGTACAGAGTGATAAATTTCATTCAACATTTCGAGTAATGTTTAGGGTGATGTGTGATGGTACGGAGTGATATCACCTTTTCGAAAGTGATAAGTAATGTGATATGACATTTAGAGGTACTGTTTTGCGCATGTCTAGTTCCAACCCTCATAACTTTTTTTTTATTTTATTCTATTTTATATTTGTTTTTTTTTTATTTTATTGGTTGAGAAATGTGACTGAGACTGTAGAGGAAAACAGCTTCAGCGGTGGACGTTGTAAGTTGGCAGCCCCCATAACTCCGTCATTTTTAAAAAAATTCCAAAAAGTGACTTGACAGAAAATTTGATTAATTTATCGTACCTGCTCACAGAATTTCACGAGAATCGGTTGAGAAACGCGACCTGTTAAATGGAACAAACAGATGGACATGCAAAAGCAACTTTGGCCAAGCTAAAGCAGAAACGCTTCGCTCGCTCGGTCAATTAGATATATCAATATAATATTAAAAAGGAACATTGGTTACTTGGATCACTAAGCCATAAACTGTTTGTAATATTAAATAAACTTTAAACTAAATATAACGAATCAAGAAAAGGATATTCAAGGATTAGTAATAATTATTGCTTGCTTCCATTTTTAATTTCACTATCATTAATATCTTTAACCTTACAAACAGTTTTTGAGATCTCGTTTAATTATAAATTTATATTAAAAATTACAAAAAAGTCACATTTTGTCTTAGATAGTAATAAAAGTTACTAAAAGAAAATCAAGAATTAGTTTGTTCAAAGAATGAATATTTCTAACATCACACGCATTTTTCAACTGATTGGAATTTAAGTTTGAAGCAGCCTAATTTCGCCCAATTTTTTTTTCGAGATAGCCTAAACGGCGACCAGTCGCCAATCGCAATTATTGGTCGCCGCGGCACCCTTCAAAGTAGTCTAAGTGGCGAAAAGTCGCCTAACTTGGCAGCACTGTTTCTGACTGACGGACCGGAGCCGGACTCGTTCGTTCGTGAATGAACGTCTGTGTCTTGTCGTCAATGAATTGTATGAATGAACGAGACTAGCGAGAGTGAGTAGAGTAGAATGGAAAATGTCGATAAAACAGTAACATTAAAATTGCTCATCTAGTGGTGGAAAATAGAAACTAGTTTTTTGTAGTTTTGCTACTGCATAACAGATGGCGCTATAACAATATTGCTTATCCATTTTTGTTTGAAATCGCAAAAGGAAGGTCCAGTCGGGCTCGGGCCTCCCTCGGCTAGGTAGGGTAGGGTAAGGCTGGCTAGCTAGCTAGCATTAGCCAGCCACTAAATTAATAACAATACCTAGGTAGGAGGGTAATAATTTTCTTTCATGATCATAAAAGCATTTCAGAAGTAGATAAGATACCTACCTATAAATAGTTAGGTTGTACCTATACCTACATACATAAGTTCTAGTTGGTGATACGACCCTACTAAGTTGACAAGTTCATAAACAACAACAAAACTATAGGGGTAGGTAGGTAAGGTATGCCCCCACCAGGCGCATGACAGGCAGATAAGTGTTTTGCATTTTCCGTGTTCCTAGATTAGCGCGCCCAAAATCTAAAATTTTCCCTACAAAGTTTTTTTTTAAAACACATATTATATTATTACATACAAGTTGTCGACCTTACAACCCACACGACGACGATGATGATGATGATTACATACAAGTCAGCTCAAGGACTATTTTGTACAAAAATAAATATTTCTGGGTAGGTTTGTATTCGTCATATCATGAGCCTAATTGTTCAGTAACACTGTAGGAATCTTAGCTGAAATAAAACAAACATTGTTAATATGAATAAACTTTATTTTTACAATAAAATATAATAAAGATAACCGCTCGCACGTAACAAAACATTCAACAATATACTTTGGAACCAAAATACTTTGGGTGCCGACTTATTATGCTAATGGTAATTAATAATAAACCTAGACCAGTGTTTCTCAAACTTGCAACTCTTTTAGCCTCCCAGTAGGGGGCGATACTATATAATATTAAAAAAAACAAGTGACTAAAAATCTGAACAATACTTATTGATAGGTAGTATGGAATTCTAGCTCTATTCTAAAGAATTCTGCTTGCAGGGAAATATTTTGTATAAATGAATAAGGTCAATAGATACGGCGATTTATAATTCACAGGTACTTTTATTGTATGTCTATTTGAACTACGTAGTATAAATTGAATTAATTCTACGTAAGAAGCATGCACGCATATCTCACAGAAATTATAGCACTAAGTACTTTATAAAACTTAGTAATGTATATCATATATTTTTTCGAATAGGGACAAAAATAGGCTCAGGATATATTATTTTTATTTTCTTGTTTTATAAACAGTTTGAGCACCTTTTTCTTGAACATTTAAGTAGAGCCTTCAGAATTATAATCACGGGTAGGTTTATAAGGGTTAAATAACTATGAATGTCTCTTCATATTTTAAGCTCTGTTTTTAAAGATACTATGTAGGTACCTATCCTAAATACGGCTCTTTACAGTGGCCAAAATATCAACAACGTTGATTCTCCATTTGATACACTGGCCCCTCTTTTAAAGCTAAAATTATCGATGGCTCTAGATGGGCTGGGAAGAATAACAATCAATTTTTTAAATAATTCAGGTAGTTCTATAAATTTTAGCATCAGCCCATCTCTACCACAATATTTTAAAATAAGGCTTTTTATTATTTAAGGCAAAATTTTGATAAGTCATTGCCAACAACAAAGAGCATTACTAATACGTTAGGAACCGCATTTTTATAAAAATAACAAAAATCTTTTAAAACAACTAAATAAAATATTAACGTTAACATTATATTCGATGTATTAATATAAAGAGAAATCAAACAACGCAACGTTTCGAATACTATAGATGTTATGGAATGCTATGCTATGTATTATAATACACAAACCAACATCTTTATATTGTGCTTCATAAAATATAACCTACTATGTATATAATAATATGAACCGCTTAAATAACATGTTATATATAATATACTACTATACCCTAGCTTTCCTATTCATCTAAATATAAATACTTGGTCTTTGGATGAGCATGTCAAGTTATGGCTTGTGTCATCATTATATATGATATTTAAAAAAAAAATAAGTGCACTTCCAATTCAGTAAACTTTACTTGAACATATAAAAATAGGTTCTACTCTAGACTAGACCTGCTGTAATATAATATAAATCTTTAATGCAAATTAACGCAAGACATATTTAAAAATCACAGAAATTACGCAACAAACTTCAACAAAACTTAAAACATTTGAGAAACACTGTTCCTGACAAACGTTTAGTGAGTAAAATAAGATCCATTAACGAACTTAAATTTGGACATTGCAATAACCTTCTACATAATGCACGAAACTTTACTTCAGGTACCAAATAGGGACAAGAATATTTTGTACATCTATAGTGAATAAAAATGAGTGCAACTTTTAGAATCTTTCTTTTTTTGGAAACTTTTAAAACGCAACACGTGTAGATGATCGTTTTAAAACTATTTTCGACATATCACAAAACTCGAGTTTAACTCGCCACATATTAGCACACCAGCCCACGACAGGCCATCCCACAGCTAACATAATGACTAACAGTAATGATAATACATAATATATTAATGAATATTATACCTACTACATTTTATCCGAATAGTGTGATAAATTCATACACTTCATAAAGCAAGTGATGGGATCACTCGTACAAAATTGTATATATAATATTGTATATATATATACTCCTACGTAAATTATTATTAATTGCACAATAAATATGCAATAGGTTTTACTTTATTATGAATAAAAAAAAATCACCATCAAAATGCAAAGCAGTCTGTGCACGTTGGTGTCCTAGATCTGATTTAACTTCTAAAATATTAAGGCGATTTAAATAATCTAACTTTTATACAAAATGAGGTTTGTAATCTGACTTATTGTATGTTTGGCATACCTAGTTTATTAAAATGTGATGGTCGATGAATCATATTATTGTTTATATCTTTTCACTGAATCCACGAATACAAGTTATTAGCATAGGTTCTTAATTAAATTATGCCCCTTTTATTTATGTTTTGTGATGTTAAAACACCCCTTATTTTTATAAATCTAAAAAAAAGCAAAACGTAGCAGCCTACTTTATCAACTAAGACAATATTATAAGTATAATAATATAGGTAGGTTTCTCTATTTTTAAATATAAATAAAATCTATAATCTACCATATAAAAAACTAATTTTAAAATGTACAATCATACTTTTATCTTTATGCGTACAATATAAAGTTAGATCTAAATAAATATTATCTGATTCTAAGGTAAATAATTTTTGGAATATCTTTAAGGCTAGTCGTGTGGTATCTTATACCGTAGAAGCGTAGTCGTCCCTCGCTTTGGCGGTGAAGGTTGCAGGCTCGTCCATCTTGGACGTGTTCGAGGCGACTTCAGCGAGCGTCGCAAGCGCTAGCAGGTCGACGCTGTGCGGCGCATGCTTGCAGATCTCCATGCTCTGCACAACAGTGCACGGCGCCTCGGTTGCCAACTTAATCTCAGGACTTACCTTCCGTGACTCGTTCGGATCCATATTGGACACCAGGCTGCTGATCTCGAACCTGGTGATGCTTACCTTCCTCGGCTTCCGTTTCTGGCTACCTATCACCTGCTCGCGCCAACTCTCTACCATCTCCCTGCGTGATTCATAATTAGGAACTGTGTTGACTATGTGAGACGAACCGAGCACTTTTGGTTTCAGATTGACAGTTTTCTTTCTGCGTTTATTTTCACGTTTCTTCTGTTGAAATTTCTCCAAGCTGAGCGACGGCAGGGCGGCTATCTTGGCATCTAAATCAAAGTCGGCAGCTTTGAATGTTTTGTTAATGTTATTGTCTAATTCAGACGCTTCGGTCAATTCGGTTTTCATTTCGATTTCGGCCGGAGTTTCTGTGAAGGTTTGCTTTTTCTCTTCTGCAACTGCGGAGTCTTCGCTGCGCATGCTGCCAGCGTCCCAGCTGCAGGACGCGTTATAGCCTTCGTCTGGTGTCTTGTCTCGCTCTCTCCTTTGTCTCTTGTTGGCCATTAATCCTCCAACGGCCATAAACTCTTGATAACGCTTCCCTTTGCACGATCGGCCCGACCTCATATTTTTCTCATCATCGGACCAATTCCTCGGATATCCGTACTCATCTTCCTTATAATATTGCTTATCAACTACTTGGTCTATCACATGCTGATGAGTGAACATGTCACTTGGCACTCCATGACGGTATATCCGGGCTTGGTTTTCATCGTAATCCTCCTTGAACACCTTTGAAGTTTCAGAGAGGGCGTTTTGGAGTTCGCGTATGTTTTCTTCTCGGCAAGTTAATTTCTTTTCTATATTAAGAGATCTGTATTCGCTTGAGATCGAGCCAAATTTGTAAGGCGTGGGTGAGTAGTATGGATTGGGGGTTGAGGTTTCAGTCTTGGCATCCAGGAGTCTGCTGAGGCCACCCATTTGGGCCTCGTCCGCGAGTTTTCCAGGCGTGAACATGGCGAGAGGTTTGGGCTCCTCGTAAAGGTGTTCGCGAGGTTTTTTGTTGAAGTCCACTTTGGTCGAATTGTTGTTGGTTTTTTCTACTTCGATTTCTTGATAGTATTCGTTTGTTGGGGATATGGTCTTTTCGCTGGGCTCGCGTGGGCGAGATGCGAGGGTACGGAGAGGTGGTGCTGGCAGCTTATACCACTTGAAGTCGGGGTTAGCGCTGAAGAACGCGTCTTTATACTGTAACAAAATATAAATGTATTTTAACAAATCACTGTAATTTTTGCATTCACTTTTTGTCGAGATAGTGATTACGAAATTAGATTACGGAAAATAGTGTACTATCTGGGGGCACCGCAGTGCCCCCGCCAAGTCGAGCATAATATTTTATAAAAAAAAGGGAACTAAAGCATTTTGGTATCGGTTGTATGACAAGGAGTAAAAGTGCCACAACGGGTATAGATAGAGACATTAAAAATTGTGTTAATTCTTAAGCCATTTCATGATAAAAAAATATAGTTTTCAACTAAATATGAAATAGTAATCCTTCCCCACATATTTAAATCAATCAGCTTATTGCAGTCCACAGCTGGACGTAGGCCTCCCCAAGGGTACGCCAAAGCGCACGATCACCCGCTTTCCTCATCCAGCCACCACCAGTGACCTTCCTCAGGTCATCAGTCCACCTGGTAGGGGGGCGTCCCACACTACGTTTCCCGAGACGCGGTCTCCATTCGAGAACCTGTCTGCTCCAACGCTCATCGGTTCTGCGACAGACGTGGCCAGCCCACTGCCACTTCAGCTTGATACATTTCTGGACGATATCCACCACCTTGGTCCTCTGCCGGATGATTTCGATTCGGATTTTATCCCGTAGCGAAATACCAAGCATAGATCTTTCCATAGCTCGCAAAGTGACATGTAGCCGGTGGGCCAGCTTCACCGTCATGTTCCACGTCATATTTAAATAATATACAAGGTGTCCAAAAAGGGTATTTGCACTTTTAAATATCAATAAATCGTCTTAATGAAGGTAGATAACAAAAAAAAAATATAATGTCATACGTGGAATTTATTGGAAATTTAGTTGCAATGGATTCGTATACCGGAGCTCAGCGTGCATTTTGTGTACGAGTTTATTATCAAAACAATAATTCGATAATAACAGCTCGCCGCTTATATCGCGCGCAATTCAATGTACGGGACATTTCTTTATCTCCCAGTGCGAATATCATTAGAAAATGGATTAAGACATTTGAGGCTACAGGGTCAACTTTAAAAAACTTTGATTGCGGACGTCCGAGAGAAATAAGGCTACCTGCAGTTATTCAAGAAGTTCACGAGTCGGTAAGGCAAGATCGCTCACTATCACTGCGAAAGCGAAGTCAATCCGTAAACATTGCAAAATCAACATTGCACTTGATTTTAAAGAAGGATTTGTATTTACGTGCTCACAAGATTCAATTAGTGCAAGAATTAAAACCCACAGATTATGAACAGCGACTAAATTTTGTTCAGGAGATGTTTGCGCGCTTTACCAACTTCAACAATGTCTTGTTTAGCGATGAAGCAAATTTCCACTTAAATAGCCATGTCAATAAACAAAACTGTCGCTATTGGTGTGATAAAAATCCTCGTTATAAGCATATGCATATGCGTCCACTTCACAGCCCTAAGGCGGTAGTGTGGGCAGCAATGTCCGCCAAGGGCATAATCGGCCCCTATTTCTTTGAGGACGGTAGGGGATATGCACTTACAGTTAACGCGGACAGATATTGTAACATGATTGAAAGTTTTTTGGCACCATCTTTACAGGAATTTAGAGGTTACAATTCGGCAACATTTTTTCAGCAGGACGGTGCCAAATGTCACACGAGTAGAAGGTCTATTGAAGCATTGAATGAGTTATTCCCAGAAAGAGTTATCTCAATAAACGGGAACCTTAAATGGCCCCCTAGGAGCCCGGACTTAAGTCCACTTGATTATTTTTTATGGGGTTACCTAAAGAGTAGGTTTACATAAATAAGCCGTCAACTCTTAGCCAATTGAAAAACAATATTGCAAGTGAAATAACAAAAATCACTAACGTTTTATGTGAACGTGTCTTAGGCAATTTACGGCCACGACTTGAAGAGTGTCAAAATCGTAATGGACGTCATTTGGACAACATAATTTTTTCGTCGTAAACTTTCCATTGTATGTACTTTTTGCAAATAGTAATAAAATTATGAAATGATATATTTTTCATTTATGATTTTCGTATATAAACTGCCAACACCCTTTTTGGACACCCAGTATATAATAATATTTAAATAATTTATTAGAATTTCATACCTGTTTAGCAAGACCTGTGTAGCAAGCTTTCTCTTCTTTATCCAAGTTGGCCCACCACTCTCCCAGTATTTTCGTAATAGATCTGTCAACATAATAACAACAAATTAAGTTTGCGATTTATTTGGTCACCTATGTAATCTATGTAATTTAATATTACTTTAAAAAATAAATATTTGTATTAATTATTTATTGGCTGTTGATGATGATGATGATGATTAATTATTTATATCTGCTATAGTGAAATGTGCCGTGTGGTGACGGCAGAGTAGAATACATTTGTCACCAACCCCTACTCTTCCCGTGGGTGTCGTAAGAGGCGACTTAGGGACTACACATTGAACAGGGAACGGGCAGCAGCGCTCTCTGATACAGTAACTTTTTAATCTGCGATCTCCAACCCACCTGCCAAGGAGATTATGGCAAAACCCTCCACTTAAGTGGAGGAGGCTCATAGTCCAGCAGTGGACTGTAACGGGCCGTTGATGTTGATAGTGAAATGACCGTAATATCTTTTAATAATTACTTTTTTAAGACACATACATAAAATCACGCTTGATCCCCAAAAGGGTGAACAGAACTTATTTTCCTACCTATTCTCCAGGTTTGGATATTTATCGCGCACGACGCTGCGGTGACGCTTGCAGAATATGAGGAACGCATTCATCGGCCGGCGCGCATGATGCGCCGGCTCTGTGTCTACGTCTTGATCTTGCATCTTCTATTTGAACCTGATAAAACAAAAAAAGATAAAAATCAATACTCGATTCACGTTTCTATTTTTACGTCTCCAACCCTCCCCGCCGCACGCCGCCCACACAGCAGAAACACTCAAATAAGAAATTATTGTGCAATGACAATGAAATAACGTGGAAATAACCATCGCTGATCGCACAGGATTTCCCTTGAAAATGTGAAACAGACAACATTTATGTGAGTGGTTGACCAAAAAAGGATCTGGAGGGATTGGAAACCGTTATTTTTTTTTGAATTTTTGAATCTGTGGTCTTTTAGCTTTGTTTTGGTCTAACCAGAATATTTTTAGGTGTCGTAGTTTTTTTTTAATGAGCCGAGGCAGTTTTGGAAAAATTACACCCTACACATAGCGCACACTAGTTTTTGTGATGTCGGGTAAGTGTATACAATCAGTTTTAACGCGATTTACTCGAAATCAATTATTTTCCCTTGAGGTCCCTTTTTGGTCAACCACTCACATATAGGTAATTATTAAACCGTTTTACCTTGTATTATTAAGTCATTATGATATGACGGGGCAAAGTTAATTACATGAATACACCCGAACATAAAGATAGCCGATATTTTTGTGGCATCAACAAATCTCTCATACCTAGGGTTGCCATATGGTATCTATAAAATCCTGCCATTTACGCTAAAGCGCCCGCCCACCACGGTGGTGGTGTAGCAAAAATAAGTAGGTATCTATTTTTCTATTCGCGTAAAATTAGAGGAGCGTCTGTTCAAAAGGAGATAAATCCACCATAACAGAATTTTCTGAAAACGCAATTTTTTAATATTTTGGTAAGATTTGCTCACAAGTTCATTATTTTAAAGATAATAGGTAAGTATTAGCACAATAAATCAGAACCATGTAATTTTTTTTTATTCAAAGCTGTATCTTAAAAAAAAAAAAAATTTTTTTTGGAAATATCGCTTTTTGGTTAGATTTTTAAGTTATAACTCCTTTTGTTCCAGATGCCAGGGAAATATCTCCTTTTGATTCAGATGACTTGGAAATAAAATAATCACCATTCTCCAGAATTTGACAGATCAGTGACAAAAGAAGAAAAAACAAATTATTTATTCTCTGATTTATTGTTAGGCAATATAAACAAGTATATGCAGCCTTATTTGACTTCACAAATTGGCTTAATTGAGATGTGAAAGAACCAAAATATCTCTTTTTGTACAGATATTTTTGGCATGGTGAACATTTTGTATGAAATATAGCTCCTTTTGTTCTATACATTCTTTTTCAGTTATTTTTCTGTTATTATTGTTCGGAAATATCTCTTTTTGATTGAAACTGTAAAGTAAACGTCGGTTTTCTATTGGAATTATCGCGTTTTGAAGCAATATACAAGCACAAAGTTGTGCATTTAAACGTAGAGAAAAATAATAAAATAAAAAAATAAAAAAAGGGATTTATCTCCTTTTGAACAGAAGCTCCTTAGTAGAAAAAGAAAGTTTTAGTTTCGTTTTTTTATTAATTGTGTTGATTATTATTTACTGCCAATGTACCTAGTTGATTGTTACCAAAGAAAAGATCAATAAATAAAACTAAATTTGTTTTACTCTAAAATCCAGAAATCCTGACACTTTCCAAGTCCGGCCGGGACCAAAAAATCCTGACATGTCAGGACAAATCCTAACGTATGGCAACCTTACTCATACCTATCTCCCTTAAACAAATCCTGACGTATGGCAACCTTACTCATACCTATCTCCCTTAAACAAATCCTGACGTATGGCAACCTTACTCATACCTATCTCCCTTAAACAAATCCTGACGTATGGCAACCTTACTCATACCTATCTCCCTTAAACAAATCCTGACGTATGGCAACCTTACTCATACCTATCTCCCTTAAACAAATCCTGACGTATGGCAACCTTACTCATACCTATCTCCCTTAAACAAATCCTGACGTATGGCAACCTTACTCATACCTATCTCCCTTAAACAAATCCTGACGTATGGCAACCCTACTCATACCTATCTCCCTTAAACAAATCCTGACGTATGGCAACCTTACTCATACCTATCTCCCTTAAACAAATCCTGACGTATGGCAACCTTACTCATACCTATCTCCCTTAAACAAATCCTGACGTATGGCAACCCTACTCATACCTATCTCCCTTAAACAAATCCTGACGTATGGCAACCTTACTCATACCTATCTCCCTTAAACAAATCCTGACGTATGGCAACCTTACTCATACCTATCTCCCTTAAACAAATCCTGACGTATGGCAACCTTACTCATACCTATCTCCCTTAAACAAATCCTGACGTATGGCAACCTTACTCATACCTATCTCCCTTAAACAAATCCTGACGTATGGCAACCTTACTCATACCTATCTCCCTTAAACAAATCCTGACGTATGGCAACCTTACTCATACCTATCTCCCTTAAACAAATCCTGACGTATGGCAACCCTACTCATACCTATCTGCCTTAAACATTTCGTGTTTCGGGCAAGGAAACAATAACTTGTTGCACGATTTGCAATGTAAATAATCCGGCAACGATTTGCGAAAGAAAAACTTCACTTTATCATTGTCTGATATAAGAGAGCGACATGGTACAGTGAAATCAGGCTGATAATGTTGATTATAGACGACATTCTCTGCTATGTGCAATATTCGTCACGTGATAAGACAAGATAAGAGGTCAATGACTTCGTATTTTTGTTCCAGTAATAAGCTGTTGTTATTTTTGAGGTACAAACATGCATGCCTACGCAATATTATTGTACGGGGACTAGATAGTTATATATATTGAACACTGTACAGTCGCTTGCAAAAGTGGAGTCATATCACGTGTTTTTATACTTTTAAATATCGTTTCATTATTGTGACCATATTGCATATTATTATTTATATTAATAAAGTCCCGTACACACCATACGATAATACAAAATCCAAGCAAAAATAACTATTAGAAAAGAAGTTATTTCAAAGTATAAAAACACGTTATATGACTCCACTTTTGCAAGCGACTGTACCTATATTAATTATTCTCAGGCTTTTGTCAGCAGTGATGATGAAAAATAGTAATAAATAATGTTATCAATGACGAAACGAATCAAAACAAACGGGTTTTATTTACAAGTAAATTCGTTCAAGAAGGCTGTTATGAAAACTGTTTAACTTCTAAATACCCTAAAATCATTTGAACAAAATATTTTTCTCCGACACGCTCGAAAATGTGATCATTACTGTAAAAAAACAGTACGCGAAGTGACTCATTTTTGGACGAAACATTGCCCCATACAAAACAGCGGCCGGCAATATGTGCCCTCAAACGGCCTAGGCCAGCAAAGTAACTTTCGTTCAGAAATTTCAATGATTTTGAGTCTTTTATAGCATACTCTTCATAAGTTTTAATGTTCTAAATTCAAATTTTAGATGAATGGTACACGACTCGTAGTAATTTGAGTTGGCTGTATGCTCTGTATGACACTGGCACAAAAAAAAGTGTACAATATGGCGGTTTGTTTGTAATTTTCGCCGCTTTTATTTTGATCGTACTATGTATTTATTTTGTTACTTATGTTTCATGATGGAGTTAACTAATCATTGAATTGAGGAAATATTATAACAATGAATGGTTCAAGAAATCAAAGTAGAAAGTGATAAAGATTAGAACTTATAAGTTTAGTGCGATACATACAAGTAGACATCTAAATTCAAGGTACCACAATATTTTTAGTATTCTGTAATTTCCTCGCATATTTCAGAGAAAAGCACTATACAAGCCTCGGCCGCAATAACTCTTGCTGGACTCGTACACAATAAAAGTCCTCGCCTGCGCCTCGGACTTTAAACGTGCCCTCGTCCAGCAATAACTAATTTTGCGGCCGCGGCAGTAAATGTTTGTATCATACATAGCGATTCATTTCAAAATATTTTTTAAATCTCTTGTTCATTAAATAAATAAAAGACAAGGCTTCATTAAGCAGTAGGTAAACACGTCAGAATCGTCAGATGTACTTAGCCAACTGAGCTATTCCATTACTGTTATTGATTAAGCCTAACTGGGTTAGCAAGTAGTCCAAATAATTCAATAAACACAATGAGCCTCGGTTACATACTTACAACGCTCGGCTATGATTATGCTATTATGATGTCAATGCACGTAGGTAGGTATTACGAGAATGATATGAGAAATACCTCAACTAGCTCTAATAAAGAATTCTACTATTAACATTGTATGGTATTGGCCCCGATTCGGGGAGTCATGCTCTAATTCTAATTTTAAAATCCAGCTATCCTTTTAATTTTTATGACCAATGAAAGGGAGGAAATGAATTCAGATGAACGAATGATATTATTTTGTTTTGAATGAATGATAACCTAAAATAAGGGCATAGCTGTCAAATTAAAAGATTTTTAAGTCGGATGTTTTACGTGCTCTCTCAAATTGTGCAATCGACGCGTCCATAAGGTTCAAATTAGATGTTTGACAGCTCTAACATTAGGATGGCCATCTCCTGTCCCTTTTAAATCAAGGTGAAAAGGACTGACGAACTTAAATTAAGGATTAGAGCATGGCTGTCTAAATCGTCACCATTGTTGTAATTTTATTATTCAGTAGTGGGCTTTTTCTACTGTTTGCGATGTTTCCGATAAGTAATTGTATTACTACTGGCGGAAGGTTTAAATGATCTTACTTTAGAGTGAAGTTGTGCTATTGGGTTAATAAGGACTTTCTCTTTTACTAAAATTGATGTCAAAATCATTGTTCCTTTTCTTGATAATTTGCATACGAACTGGCTGTACTGTACATGTTAAATTAGTCTAATACTAATATCTGTTCTACTATTTTAATTATTATTATTATTTTATTCTTAATCATGGCTTTTGAATCCAATTACATTACGTATACCTAAAGCAACAGAAGCATCTAAATAATAAGCTTTTTCTGACTTTCCAATAAGAGCAAGATACGCGCAAGCGACGACGCTTCTAGCATTTCTCAGTATTGTATAATTTCATCATTACACATTTTGATTGATGACTAAATTCAACTGCATTATACGAGGAGGGATCAAAAAGTAGTGAGAATGAAATAGAATATAATGACTGTTGATAACTTAATAATTTATTTTTCTACATAGTCTCCGAGTCTCTCTACACACCGAGTCCAGCGCTTTTCCAAGGCTTCAATCCCTTTAAAAAATAAAGTTTTGTCTTGGTCCTGCAAAAAGCTCTCCACGGCATCCATCACCTCGTTATCGTCTTCGTACGTATTCTTTCAATTTGGGGATCAAATAAAAATCGCTAGGCGCCAGATCTGGTGAATAAGGGGGGTGGTCAACCAATTCGAAGCCAGCTTGCTGAATGGCAGCCATCGCAACTGCCGACCTGTGCGCGGGTGCGTTGTCGTGATGAAACAGCACGCCCCTTCGAAGTTTCCCTCTCCTTTTCTCTTTGATGGCATTCCTCAACTTGGGAATTAAAGCTGCATAATATTGGCCTGTAATAGTGGTTCCACGCCAGGTAATCAATCCAGGTAATCAATCAACAATATCCCTTCTGAGTCCCAAAATATTGAGGCCATAACCTTGCCAGCCGATGCCACGGCACGAAACTTCTTCGGGGTCGGTGATGATGGCCGTTTCCATTGCGAAAATTGCTGTTTTGTCTCAGGATCAAAATGATGGACCCATGTTTCGTCCATTGTTACGAAACGGGACAAAAAGTTCTCAGAATCTTCTTGAAACTTGTCCAACAATATCTTCGAAATGTCAAGTCGATTTTGTTTCTGACTGTCGGTTAACATTCTCGGCACCCATCTTGCGGAAACTTTTCTCATATTCAAAGATTGTTTCAATATGGATTGAATACTTCCATAAGAAATGCCCGTTTCTTGAATTAAGTATCGGATGGTAACTCTTCGATCGCTCAATACAATTTTCTCGACTTTCGCAACATTTTCTTGGGTGACTGACGTCGATGGACGGCCGCAACGATGTTCGTCTTCCGTGCTCGTTCTCCCTACTCGACTTTGAGAAGCCCACCTTGCGACAGTAGAATACGGCGGAGCAGACTCTCCTAATGTTGCCTCCAAATCGCAATGAATCTCTTGAGTCGTTAACATTTTTAAACAGAGGTATTTAATAACGGCTCGCACTTGGTTTTTCTCCATTTTCGAGAACACGTTCCGACACGAAGCAAACAAATGACTACATTCAGAAAAAATCAAAAGAGAATCGAAGATTTTTTTTCTTTATTAATATTACAAATATGTATCTGAGCTATGCCTGCCAGTATTTTTTTTTTCTTACCAAGGAGTATGTCGTTCTCACTACTTTTTGATCCCTCCTCGTAGGCTTATCTTAACTCAGTAGTCACGTGAAACCAGCAAAACACTATAGAAGGTGCGTTCCAAATCCCATCAAATTCCGGAGTAAGCCTTGACCGAGTCCGCGCAAAGTGTGCCGAGGCTGTCTCCGGGGCAACGGCCCGCGAAAGTGAAACCGAAACGCTGCGCCCGCGCAAGTAAATGCGCGGGCCTCGCGGGTCAAGCGGTTCATGCGCGAATCTGGGGCAGGACGTATTGTCCATTAATCTGCTTTCTATAAATCTAAAGAAAAAGCAAATTTGAATATAATTCATGAATAATCTAATCGTGATAGTCAACGTAAATTTACACAATTAAATTTTAATTCCATTGTTTGCTTTTTTAAAATAAATAAGTATCTATTTTTTTACTTAAATTGAGATATTTTACGATTTTATTCCCTTTCTGCCCGATAATATTATGAGAAACATTAATAAACTGACTGATAATATCTACAAAATTGAATAAAAAAATAATAAAGAGATTTTAAAAAGAAGTAAAATATATATATACAACGTGTTACAAAAAATACCAAAAAAAAGAATATGTTTATCAAAGGCATTTATTGAAATTTTCCCATCTCTAGCTGTGTCAAA
The DNA here is from genome assembly GCA_951230895.1 of Carpatolechia fugitivella. Classification (NCBI taxonomy): domain Eukaryota; kingdom Metazoa; phylum Arthropoda; class Insecta; order Lepidoptera; family Gelechiidae; genus Carpatolechia; species Carpatolechia fugitivella. Next base: position 3,327,872 of record OX579661.1, read on the forward strand.
GAATATTCGGACCAGATATGTAATTTTAGGTCAATGTGCCTATTTTTACCGCTATGGTTAAAAATCCCTTCTACCGTCCTCCTCTCGAGACCAATGTTTACGTACTACTTGTACCAAAACATTCACATTAGAACAATTAATTAAAAAATGAAAAAACTACAAATAAATTAAAAAATCTTTGTTAAATAATTGTTATGGAATAATAAATTAATGAAATAATGAACTAAATATTTCAAAATAATATTTATGTTTGTAAATACGTAAACAAGGTAATTAAGGCAAAAAAGAAAATGTTTTCTAACATAAATTTATTTAAGTACATCTCTTTTAAAAATGTAGGCTCAAATGGTGAACAAATGCTTTTCCGTTCTGAGAATCGATAGTCTATATTTAAGGTGTCAATTGACGCTAGAGATGGGAAAATTTTAATTAAATGCCTGTGATGAAGAATATTCTTTTTTTTGGTATTTTTTGTAACACGTTGTATATATATATATTTAAGAACCGCTGGACAGCAACATAACGCGCGACAAGACATTTAAACTCGTTTATCGAGGGAAGTTGATGGAGAACCTTATTTTCTCTTCCAGAGGAAATTGCATGGGCCTCTTGTACCGGGTGTCCAAAAAGGGTATTTGCACTTTTAAATATCAATAAATCGTCTTAAAGAAGGTAGATAGCAAAAACAAATATAATGTCATACATGGAATTTATTGGAAATTTAATTGAAATGGATTCGTATATCGGAGCTCAGCGCGCATTTTGTGTACGAGCTTATTATCAAAACAATAATTCGATAATAACAGTTCGCCGCTTACATCGCGCTCAGTTCAATTTGTCTCTTTATCTCCCAGTGCGAATATCATTAGAAAATGGATTAAGACGTAATGGGCGTCATTTAAACAACATACTTTTTTTGTCGTATACTGTACTACTGTATGTAATTTTTGCAAATAGTAATAAAATTATGAAATGATATATTTTTCATATATAATTTTTGGGTATAAACTGCCAACACCCTTTTTGGACACCCTGTATAAATTAAGTTTATGTTAGAGCCGGCTTCCGCACTAAGTGAGCGGGGGAAGTCAACTTGCATAAATTAATGTTGTTGACATGTTTACCTTGCCTAAAACGATCTCGCTACTGCTAACCACAAAGATAACGAGTTAGAAAATTTGGTTTTGAGTACCTTATACACATTTGTAGCCATGCAATGTTAAGAGATTCTTGCAATTTATTATGGTCATCCACAAATTGTAGTTTCAAGCTGCGCTATGCAAATCGTTGAACTCTCGTGTCTCTAAATGATCACGTTTCAAAACAATAACATTCTAATACGAGTAGAAGCAGTCAGAGAAATCATTGGCAAGATATTTTAAACGATTTTCCTGTGGTGTCCATTCATTGTTCATCCATTATTCGTCAACTCCCGAGCTAAATCAAGTCAGAATGGCCCTATAAATTACTACTTCCTTCCGTTAAGAATTTGCAAACTGGTTTTCCTTAACAATCCTCAAAGATATTGGCGCACTCAAGGTCACTCATAACTTCTACTACTCCACTAGTGTATTTTATTGTTATTGCGTAACCTGTGCCCGTAGTTTTTTTTATACTATGACGTACGCCCTGAGCCCCCAGTAACAATTTTAAACAGTTACGTAAGACCGTAAGTCGAATGGCAGTTAACCATCAGTTTGTAGACCTGTGGTGCTGACGGCGGTCTCTTTCCACCTGTCTGTGAAGGCACGTGACGGAAGCCAACGGAATTCCCGTCATTTGTTCTCACTCAATGCTTAGTATTGCCAACAGTTTTGCGTAAAAGGAAAACATTCTGAAAGTTGAAGAAATCTTCAGAATGTACTTGCTGAGTTTGATATTGTTTTTTTTCTTTGAATAATTGGTTAGTAGGTACATTGCAAAATAAATGAATAGCTTTACTAAAAATATATATGTTGAGTCATGGTCATCCATGTCCTTTGAGTTGTATGGTCTAAGTCTATGTCACATTCACCCAAGATAGACACTTTCCTAAATGGAAAAATGTCCCTAAAATAGGAAAATAAGAATTTGCTCTTGTTCAGAAAGTTTTAATGTATCTGTCTGAGGCATGTTTAAGTTTTGGCAAAATGATGGAAACTTTCCCCTTTTTGTTTGCTAAAAATAATAAATGAGAATCGATCGATCAATGGCAATGGTTGGGTTTAGTGGGGTTGCTTGTAGCATGGGTTGAACTTGGTATTGGTAATAATTTATACACTGCTTTGAACACTTATTGTGGCATACAAGCCTGCTACTCTTAATATTGAACATGACAAAGTAGTTTGAGACTTTATCATTTACTTATTTAATGTAGCTGAACAGAGTCAAGACAGACTAATGTTCTATAAACACACAATAAGCAAATTTTTACCACGACGGGAGTGAATGTCTTATTTGAACAGGAAAAATATATAATAACGAATAGTAATAAATATTGTAAGGAATAAAGTTTTTGTTTCGGTGTACGCTAACAAGCACGTGACTTAATCGTAATCTCAAAAACGTTCAGTTTAATCTGTATTGTAAAAAAAACAGTTATTTGGAGATTTCAGAACTTAAAACAAGCATATTGCGGTGTGTTTGTTTCTAGGTCGTTTGTCAAAATTCGTGTTAGACGCAAGGTTGAGGCTGTAGAATCATCTCACGTGCTCATCTGGATGCGAATTGCGAGCAGCAAGGCCAAAAATTATATAATATAGACAAAGTTGTATATAATTTACAAAACGATATGGTAAAATACGGCGGTTCATCCAAAGAGATTTCAGAATGTTTATAGAAAATTTACTTTACTGACAAAGCAATTATTACCGACAGGTAAATACCTAACAGTAGTCAAGAGCAGATTTTCTTTTTCTACAAACTAGTTCAACCATAAATATTATAGATAATAGATATTAAATGCGCCGTGTGGTGACGGCAGAGTAGAATACATTTGTCACCAACTCCTACTCTTCCCGTGGGTGTCGTAAGAGGCGACTTAGGGACTACACATTAAACAGGGAACGGGCAGCAGCGCTCTCTGATACAGTAACCTTTTAATCTGCGATCTCCAACCCGCCTGCCAAGCGTGGAGATTATGGCAAAACCCTCCACTTAAGTGGAGGAGGCTCATAGTCCAGCAGTGGACTGTAACGGGCCGTTGATTAAATAAAATCGTGTCAAATGTTTTAATGACGACAAACCAGGTCAACTCGTTAACAAAATGTGCATTCTGCAGATAAAAAATTACGGTTCTGTCGATGGACTTATTTTCTAATGGGTAAAAATTGAAATATTTACATTACACCTACATTTCATAGTATTATTTAATGTACCTATACATGTTGTATTATTGGCTGTACCCATGAGCAAGGGTAGCTCATGTGTAGCTCACGTGTAGCTCAAGTGTAGCTCATGTGTAGCTAATGTGTAGCTCACGTGTGGCTCAAGTGTATCTCCGTAATCGATTCAATTGTATTACTATGTTGCGCTCTCTTAGTCCACAAGCCTGCACAGGCCGAATAAAATGGAATCTTATTGCTAAGTCATAGAGTATTTCAAACTTTACCTGTTGTTGAGTGTATCTACGTCATATGAACCAAACTACACTAGTGGGACTAATAGACATATTATTTAGCAATTTGTACACAAAACTGGTATAGCTGGAATCTGAGATTTTTAACATGGTTGGTAGGTAAAGAGCGTCGGTGGTTTAGTAGTTAGGGTCGCTGCAAGCGGGTTTAATCCTCACCCCACGTACCAATGTGTTTTCAAATTTTGAATTCATACAAGTATGAAAGCCCACTTCCTTTCTGTCTCCTAGTATAGGTAGGTGCCTACTCCATTTTAGTGTTTCCCTAGGCAGGTACAAGCTTTGAGTCCGTCATAAATCTATATTATATTTATATATATATATATATATATCGTTTTTATGTAGTTATATAGTATGTAAGTACTTATTATTATGTATGTTTATTAATATGTATGTTATTGTAGGTATATATATATTTCATGTAGGTTATTTAGTATAGATTATTTAGTATACAACTACATTTTGTAGTTTATACGGTATACTTGCACTATTCCGCGTTACTTTATAGTCTCCTGTATCCAAAGGTTGCCTGGAAGAAATTGCTACGAAGCAATAAGGCCGCCTAACTGTACATGACTACCTGTTCTTACTTCCACTCTGTCATTTATTATTTCTGTGTGTGCAATAAAGTATATTCATTCATTCATTCATTCAAGTATGTTCGTTTATTCGACGCTCTTACGGTGAAGGAAAACACCGTGATGAAACCCGCCAACGTCGACCAACCCGCACTGGGCCAGTGTGGTCAACTAAGGCCTAATCGCCCTAATTCAGGGTAGGCTCGAACTAAACAAGCACGCATTTCAGAGTCGTAATTAAAATAAAGGAGTTCTTTGGGTAGCAAGATTTGAACTGGAAATAATGGTCAAAGCATTTAAAAAACTCAAGTGTGTGGCTCACGAGGACGAATAAGTACCAATGCCAATCTCTTAAAATTAAAGCCCAAGTCACACAGAGCGGGAGCGGCGCGGTCCGGGGCCGGGACAAGCGGGACAGCGCTATGCCGCGCCATAGCACTGTCCCGCTTTCCCGGCCCCGGACCGCCCCTGGCACGGCTCTGTGTGACTTGGGCTTAAGGCAGACAGTGGGGCTGGTCCCCAGCAACTGCCAGCTGGGGACATTATCTTCTTCATCTTCATCGTGTGGGTTGTAAGGTCGAAAACCGACCTCACAAACCCTAGTGTCGTCTTATAGAGCCGCCAAAGGCCACTGCCATGGCTCGTGTAACGACTATAGATAGTAGCCGGGACCAACGGCTTTACGTGCCTTCCGAAGCACGGAATCATCTTTCTTTTCGGACAATCAGGTGATTCAGCCTGCAATGTCCCAACCAAACTGGGGAAAGTCTTAGAAAGAGATTTTTGCTTGGCAGTGTCCCCACTGGGAATCGAACCCGGAACCTTCGTAATGAGCTACGAAATCCCGACCATTCGGCCACGGAGACTGGGGATATTATTATAAGAACTAATAAAGATAAAAATATTTGCTACTTAGAAAGGTACGTTTAATCGCAATTATAATGACTTTCGCGAACGTTAACATTTTACTTGAACCGTAGTCGGTAATCGACAGTGCGATGTGGTGCGTTTTGATAACCAACCAGTTTCCTGTACGAAGCGATAAGGAAAGAACTAGTGGTCGGTAGTGGGGGACGGAAAAATAGACTTAATTTCATTGTTTGGCGATAGACATGTAACGAGGCATTCGTCCTCTTTCCTGTTTTATGACTGGCAACCTTTCTTGATGGCAGTTTTATCTTTCATTTTAAATTCATTTTCAAATTTAGATTTCTTACGTTTCGATTTTGTCTTTTTTCTGGCAAATTCTTCACTTTATGTCCTGATCTCCGATAGCACATACCTTTTATACTATTCTCTACTATTTGTCAGTTAATATAATATATAAATACCTTTTTTCCTTGGACTGTGCCCTGGTTATTGCCACATAACCCTCTACAACACTCTTTGTGCTCAGCAGCTTCGTGGTCAACTCAGCAGTCAACTCAAAACGCTAGCAGTATTTATTTTTCGTGCGACATAACATATTAAACATTTAGGCGTTACGTGTTTGGGGATGTGTGCAATGTCCCCACAATTTTTTTTTTATTGGCAACAGTTAAATTTACAGTTAATAGGGGATCGGACAACTTTTTTTTATTTTATAAATTCAAACTTTTTAGTTTCTGCTAACGAACACTAAAAGAATTTTTGCTCTATCTTTAAAATTGACCGAGTTATAAAGGTTTGAAATTCAAGATTAGACAGAGAGGCACATACCCACTTGTGACGTCATTTGTTAGTAACGCCATAAATAACGCTTATAAGACTAATCACAGATATTGTAGAATAGGTATTATTAAATATATCAGTAATATTTGGCTGACATAATCTCGTTTTTGAAAGAGACAGACATATTGAAACTTTAAAAAATCACTGTAAATTCGTTTTTCAACCGATTCTGTTTTTTTCTTCGCGAATCGTCTGCTGCTAATCTATATTTTAAAAATAAATTAATATAATATGGTAAATTCTTAAAATATTGTGAACAGTCCGATCCCCTATTCATCAAAGACATCAGATAATTAATATCATAGAGAAAATGTTTACAGATTGCCAGGTTTTATCTTTTTGTCTTTTGAGCGCACTTCAAAGTGTTCAACCTTCGAAAACCTTTGAAGTCCCGCCGCCGTTGACTTGATTCACCTGGGTTGGTGCGTTATGTAAACTTTTAGCACTTGTTTCGGCTATACTATGCTTACAACCAAAGTCATCACCACTGCCGCACGATTTGTAATGAAAAGTTTTATTATTATTAAAATATTTATCTTTTCGTACTGTAATTAAAAGCATTATCTAGTAGGTGGGACTCCCCACTTCTCAAAAGGTGGATGGAGCTCCACAATACTTGTAGTTGGGTTATTATAGGATGGGTTATGACAGCTCCAAAATTTTTCATACGACGTTAACAACTTTTTTTAATAATATTCAGTTTAAAAACCATAATAGCTAAAATATAAAAAAAAGTAACTTCACCTCTTATTTTATCATTAAACAGTATGTAATTTTACTTAATAAATAAACGAAATAATATTAAAAAGTTTTTAAAATTTTAATCTGTCAGAGCTCATCCTATAGTAATCCAAGTATAATTGTATATATTTCGTGTGTTTGCTTATGATGTCTTACTAACACTAGTATATAAGTTATTTTGTATTACTAACACTTTATGGATTCTATTCTATTATATTATTTACTATTTTAGAGGTAAACTGAATACCTAGTAAAGGTTTACCGTATTCTATGTATTTTTCTAAGTTACGCATGCGCTATCGGTTTCCCGTCCAAAAAAAAATTGAATTTACAAATTAAAAAAAAACATCCTACCTATTCTTTATTGTTTTCTGATCTTAAGCCTGCCACTAATAAAATTATCTATACTAAAAAAAGAAACAAAAAGAAATGCAGAAAGAGAAACAGTGGCGGATTCAGAATAAACTTTTAGGGGGTCGTCGTTTCTGTCCTCAGTAAATATTTGTACCTAGTTTTGTCGGGCTATTTCGGCAAATTAAAATAATTCCCGATTGTGCTTAAACGTTCAAAAAGTGCAACTAGCTAGATAGAAAATATGTATAACTAATCGATTTTTTAATAAACCTATTTGTCAATAATGTTATAGTTTTTGAGAGGGCTTCCATCTTACGTGTAGACCCACACTGAATAGAGTAGAAAATGAAAGAGACGTATTTAATTAAAGATATAATAATAAACGTAGTGGTCACTTCTGTATAAATCTGACGATCACTCTCTTCTATCATACTTCAATTCAATCACTTTAATTTCATAGAATTTTGCTATAAAAATAAAACATACAAATGATAAGCTCTATCAATGTCCAAGAAAGCAACTACAATAATGTTTTTCAAAAGAAGCTTGATTGGTAGGAGCCGATTGATGCGACAATGTGCAGTGACCTTGTCAACATGCTCATTCGAGAGCACGATCATTGCCTAAACAACACGACAACGTTCAATAGCGTCAGACATCACAACTAAATACATGCAACGTCTCAATTTAGTCGTGTTACACGCCTCACTTCACACTGCTTGATTATCTCGCGTCGTTTATTTACAAATGTTCTGAGTCTTGGCTCGGATATGGCAAAAACATTTATTTTCGTCAAATTGAAACAAATACGAGGCCCCAGCCACTGTCCGATATCGTGTAAACAATGGCGCGTTGGTGGGGCGAAGTTCTTTTTATACTCATTATTAAATTGCCATTCGTGCCGGATAAAAGACAAAAATAATAAATACCTTTTTTAAGACAAGGGCGCCGAGAAGACCGACTATTGGTTAAGTTGGTTAAGTTCGGATAACATAGATTTAAGTTTTTCCCTTTATAAATTTAAAAATTGTTTAAAAAGTATTTTATATCCGCCCACTCGGGCTGGACTCGTTTCTGTTGCTTAGTTTTTTCTTTTAGATTTCTAATATTAGTTTTAAGTTTATTGTTTTTTAAGCATGCTGTGCTCACCTATAATTATTGGTGCATTAGGTTAAGATCTTTATAAAATATATGAAAGTGAAATGTAACCAATGTTGGTGTGCCAAATAAATAAATCATAATAAATAAATAAGTTCACAAACTGGTAAAATAACTAGTGAACATAATGTTAAAGAGTGACAATTACTAAAACATTGGTTAATTAGGTACACCATTAGTTCATTACTTAACCATGGCAATTTCATAACGAACCGGTATTTTGGTTTTTGAGCCGCCATCACTTAATTCAGCTCAATAATATTCGTCGCATGCCGAGTCGATATATCATCAATAAATAGAGCATGACATCTAATTCCACAATTACTCAGACCAAGTTTCGTGTCACTGATAATAATAACGGCCTTCAACAAATAATTTTTACACGGAAAAGAATTATTCAGAACATGGAGCATTACTGACGAAGAAACAGCTGAAAACTCCAGAGTACAAGCATGAGAATAATTTCCTACAAACGCAACGTAAGCAAAATATCAGTTACTGCAATAGGAATTAATTACGTGCGTCGCGGACGACATGCAAAGGTTTCAGTCAGAAGCTTTTTGGCGACTTGAAATAAAAACTAAACGAAAATATAGATCCGTCAATCAATACGTAGATCCCGTCAGGTGTATACAAAATAAATTACTTTATACTATCTAGCTAGGGATTAGGGAGTAAACAATTTTAAATTATTAATTTAAAGTGATTCTGGGGTTAATTTTATACAATGTGACAATATTAAAGATAAGATAAGATAAGATAAATTTTATTTCAATATAAATTTAACCTAGAAACAGTAAAGACTTAAATCTAAAACATGACATGGTCAACTATAAACAATGAAAACAGCAATTCTTATTACTATGCAGAATGTAAAAAAGTATAGGTATATTAATTATGCTAAGTAAAAAGTATTAAAAGTTTATTATTGTCAATCAAACGAAAAATGTAAATGAATCTTATTGAACAATATGTGGGGCCATTTTCATCTCACCCAAAACGACTTCAAAGTTCTAGATTTGCTATGCTTTGATTTTCTATGCAAGTTACTGTTTTATCATTTAATAAATAATGAAGCTAATTTGACAAGTCAGTCAATACTCGCGTATTGTATCCATCTGCTCTTTGAACCAAATGCCCTTTTCATATTCCTTTGGGATGCATGTAATGTACCCAAAAGTTGCAGGATCTGGATGTAACTTTACCAAAAATGTCAAGAACTAATGAAATTACACTAATACTTTTGTATTATATTATATATAAATAGCATATTTTTAGAGCGGTGTGGGTTGATAATGATGACGTTCTGTCTAATTTCAGTTTACTGATTCATTTACCCATGAGCTATAAAACAATTTTCGAACACGTATCGTACGTCACGTATCAGTCAAAATAATCGATTTAAAAAGTTTAACTTTAGTGTGTAATTTATAAATTATGCCTTTTCAAATGATATGATAGATAACGGATAAATACATGTGAAGGTACGAATTTGGCAAGGAATTAAAACAATCAGCTTTATCTTACATACAGTCATAATTAAGTATTTTTTCAATTCAAAGTTAGTTTTCTTAAAGAAGAAATGAGTTTAGTTATGGAGTTATATAAGAACTATATAATTACCTTTAGACCAATCATTTCTTTTGTTCGTTCTTGATAAAACTTCCTATTAGTTGAAATAAGATACCAGACAAAATCTCATTTTAATGTCAATGTTATATCAGAGAACCAGTTTGACTATAAACCTTTATTAAATGGAATTTTATTGCAGTGTTTTAGTTGCACGTACTTACCTAAGTATTTGTATTGTACTATTTTATAAAGAAGTAAAAGCTATAATATTTTACATTTTGATGAAGACAAAAAAAAAAAAATTATCATAACAGGAAAAGCAAGTTTAGTTTTTTTTAGGTACCATTATAATGTGGAATTACTAAGCTGACGCGTTTCATTGAAAATACTTCTTTGTTAGTCTAACACTGACTGAGTAAAAAAAATAATTAGATAGGTAGGTATTATCTAAAATTTACTGAAAAAAGACAACGGCGACGCACGTCAGGACTTTTTTCTCGGAACGCCAGAAGGGGGCGTTGCGATCGCACTCTGTTTGTATTTAGCCTTACGGGAGATCGACTAAAACTGAGCAAAAGATACCTAAATAGTCAGCGCGAGATGCGTGTCAAGGGGGGTAAAGATTTTAGGTTTTAGAACCAATGGAAAAATAGGTACTAGATGATCATCATGATTGATCAAATCACCTACTTATCAACTTTGTAAATGGAGTACACAAACGTAGATTGGTATTTCTATAGTATTTTATTAAATAGATAAGGGTAGTAAAAAAAAACCGGAATTTTGCCCATTTTATGAGCTAGTCAACAGAAAAAAAAACATATTTAAATGGGGAATCACACTGAGCACATTAATGTCATTCATGTCTATATATACGACTAGGTAGCTAATAGTAGGTAAGACCCTACCTACTTACTTTGGTACCTACCTACTGCCTACCCACGTACCTAGACAAGTGTAGATACATACCTACGTAGATATTCAATCTAAAATTAGATAAAACATTACAAAGACTCAGCTTTAAATCAATATCGGAACGTGCTACGACCGTGTCAATACTTTAAATGCATTAAGTAGATATTTTATATGCTGACGAAAGAATAAAATTGAGAATTTCCGGACGAAAAGTGGGCAGTTTCACTTAAAATATAAATGAGCATCTGTTTTACACGTATGTCTTTGTAGTTACTACATAAATGTATGTAGGTAGATACGGACGTATTTAAAGTAGGTACTCACCTACCTACCTAGGTATGTATTGAGGAGACATATTGTTGTAAACACGATAGGTATACACGAACCGCCATTTCACAAACACATGCCTATTAAGCATTAATACGTCCGTGTATATTCTACATCGGATATTTCACACAGAAAACACTTTCTATATTCGACTGATCCATTTTTAGTCAAATCGCCGATTGTTGCTAGGCGAAAATATGTTAGCCAGTTGTGACCTTTACACTTAGTTATGAATCGAATATGAAACTATGATACATCGGCGATGTTTGTACACTTAACTACTGCCCAACTAGCCTGATGAGGACGTAATTTTTGCTGCATAATTTTCAAGGGCATATCGCAAAACTTCTCGACGACGACGCGATGAAAAACAAGGGGGCCTCTTCATCGTCAAAATAACAACGGATCATGAATGAAAACGTCTTAAACCTACAAAGGAAAACTAAACAACGACCACTTATAATACAATTAGCAAAGAAATAAAAGAAAATACTTACAAACTTGTCAGCAACGATACGTGTATAATCACATACATGACGTCATTTGGCGCAACAAAAACCCGAATTATTGAGCAAAAATGTATAGTGACCGCGTCGAAAACAACACCGACATGAACTATACGCAATACTTTAATAAATACAAAGCTATAGTTATGTCAGTACGAGCGATTTAGGACATTTTTACAATATTTTATTTTGTTGTCACAGACTCCAGTTTTGACAAGATGGTCGCGCACCGACTGTTTTGCTTTGGTTGTCAGCTGATACGAAACACTGTTCTACTTCAAAATGAACGATTTATTATCTATCTCTTTTTAACGCGTGCCAATAGTACAAATGTGCGAAAGAATCCGATATATGTTAGCTATTCATAAAGGAAACTTGAAGTAGGACAAACGTCATCTTTCTTGTTGCATTAATTATTTTGCAAGGAAAATCATCAACATTATCATATTTTTCCATAAGAGATGAATCGGGAACGGGTATTTTAGAGCTGTAAAGCGTTTTTTATTTCACAATATGTTGTAATCGTCTTCCAATTAGAAGTTTTCTTTGGGCGTGACGTGTTGATAACTTGATTATTTTTTTGCCACACAGCGCCATCTCTATGGGAGTAGCGAAACAAAAAGCTATTTTGCTGAACGTTTTTGGTGACAAGTTTCACTCTGGTGCCGTTAAATAATGGATAGATGGCATCTCGGTGCGGAATATAAAATTATGAAAAAAAGTTTTTATTTGCATTGACTTCATTTTATGTCTTTTATTTCCTTCTGCTTGCTGATTTATACCAATTTGTTCAATTTTATCCAACATCATTATCTTCAACTGCTCTTAATATGCTCGAGCCTACCCTGGATTAGGCCATAGTCTACCACGCTCGCAGTTGGCCCAGTACGGATTGGTCACACACAACCTTTGAATTTCTTCGCAGGAGTAGGTTTCCTCATCATGTTTAGAAAACATTGTTTTCCTTCCATTTTATTATGATTGTAAGATTTGTAATGTACCTGAAGGGTTTAGAACACCGTAATTAACTTAATAACTTATTTCTTTGCCACATCTAAAGTATATGGTACCTTTTCGCTGTCTCCGGAATGCAGGCTTATGCAGGTATGTTTGGAATCCGTGTTTATCTGCCTGTTCGGTACGAGATCATTGCCCGTGCGTAATATTACTGTCACATGCCATTGTTATTGTTACCTCCTAAAGGCAAAGCAGGTAATTCCAAGAAAAAGAAATATCATACTAACACTACCTACGCACGAATTCATTTTAATTTTGGGTCTAACGAAATATCGAACTTTTTATAGGTAGGTAACTAAATTGAAACTTTAGTTTGTTATAACCTTGTATTTTATATATAATAAGAAAATACGAGGTACATATAATGTTAATTATAAAGCAGTGCTCGTATCGTAAGCTTCACTTCTACAACCTCTAATAAATATCAGGAAGATAAACTTGTTACGAGAATATTTTTGTTATACTACGGCGTAGCGGTCGTAGCAATTGGCTACGAATTAAAGAACATAGCATAGGGGCGGGCTACTTGCATTGATTTTTGGCAGGTTTTTCTGTTAACAGACATACATACACAAAGACACGCTTCCATTCCTAAAGGGACGAGCAGTACAAATGTGGTTATAGGTCGTAGTCCCTGTGACAGTGAGCCTAACTTAATTATATTAGAAACAAATAAATACGTTTGTATGTTAATAGAAGTTTCATATCTATGAAGCATCGAGCATCTGCTCAAACCTGAAGGGTCTTCAATAATCGCGAGGTATATAATAAAAAAAAAAATCAAATTGGGTACTCGTCGTCGTAAACGACATGTTATAATCAGAAACCTAAATTTGGGCGATTTTTCAACGTTAATGGTCCAGACAGCCTAATGTATGTACAGTGCGTAGATAAATAGGTATATAGTCAACGGTAGTTCGGTGAAACTAAAAGGTATACCACAGGGAACAGTAGGGTAGTTGAATAAAACAAAGCTCTTATTACATAATTATACATTTATTGTATGTAACATCAAAATTTACAACATTGGGTTCTAAAGCTTGTCGAGCATTTAAAAGTAGGGTTCTAATATTTACAAGTTTCGATCTTCACACACAACCAAGTAATATACTTAAATATAATATATCTTTGGCATTAAAAATAAACATTATTACACAAATCTACGTCGTCTAAAACGTTTAATAAATATATTTACAAATTTATGTAACTCTACTTAATTAGATGGATATTATTATAATTACTTACTTATCTAAGCGAGGGGAAAAATAAAAACGAAATAAAGAAAAAAAAATTGAGATAAGAAATTTGTTACCAATGGCAACACCAAACGCCAAAAACATGTGTACCCAATCGATAGGCCTACCGATTTTACTTAAAATATCGATAGTATATCGATATTGGACTATCGAGCGGCATCACTAATTTAAACCTTTACGATCGGTTTAAAAGGCTTCGTTGCCAGAACCGTAAAACCTCTAGGTTGTAAGGTTTTTTTTTTTTAATATTTGGTTTTACGGTTCTGGCTACGAACGATGCCTTTTGAACCGATCGTAAAAGGTTCCACTCTGAGTTATTATGTCTATAGTTGGTTTCACTCATAACAAAGTAAATTTAGATAGGGTTGCCATTTAACTCAGCATAGCGCTTTCACTTTTTTTTTCTAATTCTTTTATGTCGCGCTGATAATGTAGAGATGCTCACAACTAGAAGGGATTTTGGAATCAGTGTGTTAAGGAAACGCCAATTTTAGTAGAAGCTAGGCTTCAAGATGATGTTACTACTATACAAGACAAGATGTTACAAGGTAGCATTCGGCTCTTAGCGTCTGACTGCGAACAGTGGTTTTCTTCTTCTTCTCAACTCAAGCCAGTCCAGCCCAGTAATTGGCCATATTAACAGCTCTTTGGTTCATCATCAACGGCCCGTTACAGTCCACTGCTGGACTATGAGCCTCCTCTACTTAAGTGGAGGGTTTTGCCATAATCTCCACGCTTGGCAGGTGGGTTGGAGATCGCAGATTAAAAGGTTACTGTATCAGAGAGCGCTGCTGCCCGTTCCCTGTTCAATGTGTAGTCCCTAAGTCGCCTCTTACGACTCCCACGGGAAGAGTAGGGGATGGTGACAAATGTATTCTACTCTGCCGTCACCATACGGCAAACCTTCCTCTTTGGTTGGCCTCATTTAAGTCTGCCTTTGTGCAAGAGACAGGGCAGTCAAGACAAGACAGCAGATGCTTAGAAAGCACGGCGCCGCAGCTTCACCAGTAATTGCTAGGGAAGCCCTTCGGTTTTCCCTGGATCTGCCTACACCTGCCCGGAGACGGTTCAGCGCCAGCGAACAGTGGTAAACCAATCGTTTCAAGTCATTGTCATCATCATCATCGTGTGGGTTGTAAGGTCGACAACCGACCTCACAAACCCATCAGGGTTTGACACCAGTCAGTGTTATAGAGCCGCCAAAGGCCACTGACTTGGCTCGTGTGACGACTAGATTGTATATAATTTTAAACTTCCGCGGTAAGCCCGTAAAATGTCTCATAAATGTTATGACTAGATAGTACGAGTAGCCGGATTTATCTCCGTGGCTGGGACCAACGGCTTAACGTGCCTTCTGAAGCACGGAATCATCTTCCTTTTCGGACAATCAGGTGATTCAGCCTGCAATGTCCTAACCAAACTGGAGATTTTTGCTTGACAATGTCCCCACCGGTATTCAAACCCGGAACCTCCGTAATGGGCGTCGAAATCTCGACCACTCGGCCACGCAGGCTGCCGTTTCAAGTCACCACTTTGGTAGAAAGAGCGATGCATCGCTACTCAAGTTAATTTCTATATGAATCTCGCGTCGGGTCGCTTCAAGTGCTTCATTCATACAAAAGTTAAACAGCAATAGCGAGTTCCGTTTGCGTCGAGTTCCGGTAATAGACTATCCGCCCGTCTAAGACCGATATCATCTACATTTTTGGTGATTTTCTTCATGATATTTGGAAAGAACACGCTATCATGATCTCATAAAACTTTAATAATTATAAAGCGAAAAATTAAAAATTTTGTCGATCTTGGACAGGACTCGAACCTGCATCTCCTTGGCTATCCGGGCCCCAAGTTCTTTGAAAGGTCGACGAAATTAAACACTGCCTTTTTTTACTTTAATGCTCGGAGTAAAATAAACTACCGACATTCATGTTTCAAGTTTTCATTGAAATTATCATGAATACGATGCGCTTACTCAATACTATAGATTATTATTGTTACAGATGTCTGTTAACGAAATATCTAATAATCATATCAAAGCGAAAAATGAAAATTTTGATTGATAAAGCTTTGTTGATATCGGTTTTAGACGGGCGCATAGTCTATAACGTCAGAGTCCATTAATATCGTTTCCTTATAACGTAATTGACGTGTGGTGACGGCAGAGTAGAATACATTTGTCACCAACCCCTACTCTTCCCGTGGGTGTCGTAAGAGGTGACTTAGGGAGGGACTACACATTGAACAGGGAACGGGCAGCAGCGCTCTCTGATACAGTAACCTTTTAATCTGCGATCTCCAACCCGCCTGCCAAGCGTGGAGATTATGGCAAAACCCTCCACTTAAGTGGAGGAGGCTCATAGTCCAGCAGTGGACTGTAACGGGCCGTTGATAAGGTAATTGGGTGCTAACTAACGGTTATTACTGTTGTTGTATCATGTAATCGCTGCTTTAGTCGGGTCTACAACCGAATGCTACATCGCAAAATTAGGACTACAATAACCATTATTAATCTTATTGTTTAATAAACTTATTTACACTACACTACTTACTATTTTTTTTAAGTTGTTACTGTTTGTAGATAACTGTATTAATATATTATTAAAATAAGAGAAGCGTACTTAAAATTAAATTAAAAAATAACAGCTATAAAGATACTGCATATATATTTAATTTCGGTTGGTCTATAACTCAGAATTTAACTTATAAAAATCAATTTAAAATAGTCCTCAGTCTCAGTTGAGCATTTTGTAAAATTAATTGACCGAGCGAGCGCGAAGCGATGTCCATCTGTCTGTCTGTTTGTTCCACTCTACAGGTCGCGTTTCTCAACCGATTCTCGTGAAATTTTGTGAGCAGGTTCGATAAATATATAGAATTTTTGTCGAGTCAGTTATTGGAAATAAAAAAAATACTCGCGAGTTCCAGAGTCACTAGTAAAATAAATTACGTAGGTATACGTAGGTACGTGAATGTAAATACACAAGTTTGATATAACCATGACTGGGTATAATTTAATAAATGAGCATAAATATTCAACGGTATGTGTAGGTACTATTAAAAAAAGAAAAAAAAAATAGTTTATTTCGCTTATTCCGCTATTGATTTAAAATAAGTTCGTTTCACATGAAACAGTAAAGAGTTTATGTTATCTACACGATATTGTTGTCACTATCTCACAGAACTAAGAAAAAGTATGCAAGCAGCCCTAAAAACCATATTATCACACAGTTCACATCACATACGAACCATCCCACCACATTCCTTCCCACAAGTCTATTCAAAACCTGACGCTGGGTTCATAGACCACACAGTAGTAGGGCTAGGTGCCCATATGGAGTATTTTTCTAAACGCCTTTCTGAACTCAGGGTTGAAGATGGTGTAGATGACTGGGTTCAGGAAGGAGTTGATGTAGCCGAGCCAGGTGGTGAGAATGAAGGCTGTCACTCCTGGGGAGTAAGGCAGGTCGAACTTCGTGCACAGGGCGTCGAGGACCGAGCAGGTGAAGAATGGGGCCCAGCAGAACAGGAAGACACCTGGAAGAGAAATTAAGAGTTTAATATACAGGGCGTGTGAGACATGTACTCAAAATTATACATATTCCCACCGAATTTCGTTTTGTTGATCGGAAAACGTGGTTTTATTGATCGTCTTTTCGTGTATCACTGTAATTTTAACATAAAATAATTTAAGTGACAAGTCTCCATAAACTGATACAGTGAATAACATAAACAATACGCGAAAAATGAGACAGCTATGAAAATTGGGTAAGTATTATATTCGAGAGCAACTAAAAAAGTACTTCTAAAATTTCTTTGAATTAATCGACCCGTTTTTGCATCCAACAATTTATATGACAAGACAAAAAAGTAAGCTACGAACGGCAACGCGCGTAGCACATACTACGCCGTAGCAAAGTTCAGAACAAATAAAGGACGACGTTAGAGAATGCTCGAGTATCACAAACAATCTATTCTCTCACTAGTGAGAACTACTAGTAGTTCTCTAGAGAAAGGGCACGCGCGCGCCATTTTAAAAATAACAACGTTCTCTTTAACGTCTTCAGCTCTACTGTGACTGTACACACTTAACTCTTTACAAGGTGGAACAGTGTTAATAACGTACGTGTTACATTCAAGCGATGTACTGAACAATTATTTGTTAATTTGGACGTATGTAGACAAAATACGTGTTAACTAAATAAGGAAAAGTCTTCAGTCCGTGAAACTAAACAAAATTAGTTATAGAACTTCTTCAAAATCTCAGAAAAAAATTGACTGATCGGTCAATTTGTATGGAGTTTTTTTGAGATTAGAAAAAATATAGAACGGAAGTACAGTTTCATAGGTTTTGTATTATTAAGTTAACTCGAATGGAGACCACGTCTCGGAAACGTAGTGTGGACTGATGACCTGAAGGTCACTGGTGGTGGCTGGATGAGGAAAGCGGGTGATCGTAGGCCTTGGCGTGCCCTTGGGGAGGCCTACGTTCAGCAGTGGACTGCAATAGGCTGATTGATTGATTAGTTGATATTTTACAACCATATTTAAATAAACGTCATTGGGTACGTCAAATGTAGTATTTAGACCGTCTCGTCATATGCAGCATATTAAAAAAAAACCTCCTGGGAGCACTGTACTACTTCTAATTTTCCATAGGACGCTGTAACCTGTTTCTATAGGTTGAAATATTTTTGTCCTCTTTTGACCCATTTTCCTTGAAAAAGGTTGATGCTTCGCTGATTACACGATAACTTAGAATATGTAGTTAAGGGGCTACCTGACTGCGCACCAGCGCCACTTCGAAAAAAAATCATAACTTTTTTTTTTTTTACATTGTATGGGTTTGCTCTTGACCCCGATCCAGCCCGAGAGCAGGGATGGGATCTACGATGTAGCGAGCTTACACAGAAGGAGCCTATTCACTCTGGCTTTAAAGAGAGTCGGATTATATGTGCTCGGAAATACAGACGCCGGCAGGAGATTCCACTCCTTTGCGGTGCGCATTATAAAAGATGTTGAGAAGCGTTTGGTGCGCAAGCGAGGAATAGTCACCAAGAAAGGATGGTAACCTGCCGTGCGTCTGGACGTCCGATGAAAGAAGGGGGAAGGCGGAATGAGTTCATTCAACTCTTGAGCACACTCCCCGAAGTACATTCTGTAAAATACTGATAAGCAGGCAACCTTGCGACGATGAGTCAAGCTGTGAAGCTTAGCTTCCACTAGTTTTTTGTCGCCTATGATTCTCTTGGCTCTGCGTTCCACCGAGTCCAGTGCAGCAAGTTGGTATTTGGCCGACCCGTCCCAAAGGTGACAGCAACTCCGAAAAAACTAAATATATTAAAAAAGTGGACGATCATTTTAAAGTGTAGGTACTTTAGTATTTTTAGAAATACCGAATTTTATAAATTTTATACGGTGTAGTAAGAGATAGCGAAAGTGCTAAAAACGGCCGTTATTAGCACTTTCGCTATCTGTTACTACAATTAACAATAGATAACTGAATTTATCAATTCTAAAAATACAACAAGACTAATGAAACAATTTGATCGTTCATATTTTTGATATTTTGTGTTTTCACTAAGTTATGATTTTCTTATCCAAGTGGCGCTAGTGTTCACATAGGGTACCCCCTTAAGTTAGGTAATGTAGCCAGTTAGTGAAAGTTTTATCTAGAAAATAGTTCAGTTACACTGTGAATTGTAGACAAACTTAGATTTAAGTTTCCAACATAAAGAAAAGCTTCTCTTTCAAGTTTGATTCACAAAATAAATAGGTCCAGAAGGTACACTTCTTATAACGTGTAAAACACACAACAGAGATGCTTGCGAGTCGCTTCAAAGGACTTCTACGATCAAATACAAATTCAGGTTTATTTATTAAAAAAAAGGAACTTTTTAAATTTGATTTTAGAGCCTGATTGTGTAGGTTTAAAACTAACTTAATGGGAGCTTTGAAACTAGCCAGTAGCCCAAACCTGAAGTTTCAGGAGATTACTTTTTCCAGAAAAAAACATTATTCTTCTACACTACTCTATTAATAATTTTCAACTTCATAATTAGAATGAATTTGCAAATGCAAATAATGTTAGTTTTATGTATGAAGTTCTACAGCATTACCAATCATCGGTTGTCGACCTTACAACCCATACGATGATGATGATGATGAACAGTATTACCAATTTTATTTCATTAAGTACTAAAGTGTGTGTCTTCTGGACCTATCTATTCTGTGTTGGAAGATACTTGTGCTAAAAGTAGGACAAACAGGATGCAAACTCGTTAGTGTAAGGTAACCACTGACATTATTGTCCTTTAATAAGGACGTCGGTAACAAGGGTGCAATTTGATACAATGCTCTGTTTTACTACTCTTTGATATTTTACCATACCACTCGTTCTACCAGTAGACGTATTTAAGAATACCTAACAAATTTTCCGTAGTATTTCGGATCTGTTACACAAATTATGTAGTACTAATTCAAGTGTCATACTGACTACAAGCTTAAAAGGTATTTGACTGCTTTTTTAATTTTATAAATCCAAACATCTAAATTTCTGCTATCGAACTCTAAAATAATTTTTGCTCTATCTTTAAAATTGACCGAGTTATAAAGATTTGAAATTCAAGATTACACAGAGAGACACTTTCTAGCATGTGACGTCACTTGCTAGTAACGCCATATAATCTCCATACGAAAAATCGTTTTTGAAAGAGACAGACATGTTCAAAATTTAAAAAATCACTGTAAATTCGTTTTTCAACCGATTCTGTTTTTTTCTTCGCGAATCGTCTGCTACTAATCTATATTTTAAAATTAATTCATAAAATATGGTAAATTTAGAAGCAGTTTGTAGGTATTTTTTCAGCTTTTATCATATTTTTTGACAGTTTTACCGTAAAAGACAAATCAACTCATCATAGTAGTTTGTACATTACATTTCAGTGGCAATAAAACAGTCTAACGTAATGCACATGTCACTTATTCTAATAACAAACCTTCCTACATCTTAACATCTTTAACATCAAATATAGAAACTGTAGTGGCAAGAGAATAAAAAAAAAAACCGAGACACAAGCTGTAGGATTTTACAGGATTTTAAAGACGTCAAATGTCTACTAACTTGACGACCCTATTTGCGATAGTAGCTTGAAGCAATGGCTTAACGTTTAAGTAAGAATACGAAGTAATCGCTTTTCTAAAATGTTTAGTACGGACTGATTTCAGTCAGGAACAGGAGCGGCATTTTATTGCCTCTGGACTTATTAGACCAAGGATAAAAAAATGCCTATGGAACTACTAGTAGTGCCTCCTGATAGTACATTGGGCTGCAAATGATATATTGTTTTGTCTAGTGGTTATTCTTTAGTAAAATCGAATCATAAAATATATATTTCGCCCTCTAGTTGTCTCACGTGCACTTAAAATGCATGAAACCGTTGAAATAAGGAGCAACAATGAGACAATGCAGTTCGAATTTAATGAAAGTTCTCGATGCACGTTGCAGAGATTGCTGCTACACAGCTTCTGTACAGCTTCTATACGATTAATCTCCAATACGCTGAATAGAAGTGCTGAATAATGGACTACCGTATCGTTAACTATTTCCAGTTGGTTATGAATTTAGTAACAGCTCATTTATTCTGATTTTTGTGCGAACACCGTGTATTTTAATATTTGGATAATTGCAATTAAAATGTAAAGTAAATAATATGAAAGAATAGTTACAACATTACATTAGAGTATCATCAACAGATCACATACGTTCCCACCGAGGGGCTCAAGCCTACCCTTAATTGGGGCGATCAAGCCTTAGTCGACTTTACAATATTCACACTCAACCTTTGAATTTCTTCGCAGAAGTGTCCCTGACGATGTTTCCTTCCGTACTCTTCAGCATTTTTAAGAACTATAGTTTTATTTTCTTCTTGTTTTTATATGACCTATGGCCATTATTTTGCTTCAGTTTGACCGAATAAATATAACAAAAACAAATAAAAATAAATACAATTGGTAGAAATTTGGGAAAAGGAAATGATGAAATTTAAAATTTAATGCATTTTCTATTCCTTCTATTAACATAATCCATCATAAAATCTTGACAAGGTTAGGGCATTTAAGGCAAAGATGACGAAATTTGAAGTTAACGAACTGAGAATAACCCATATCAGTGTTAGTGGTCTCATGTGTCGAGCGAAATTACTTTCCATGTTTGAAAAACTACCATGGCCTTTTAAAAGGACAAAAGACGGTAGAAAGCTTTAATTAAAATTGTTTCTGACCTACATACATGCTTGTAGTTCACTGAAAGGAAATTCTGATTCAGAACGGCTCGGCATTCAATTTTCATAGATTGGTTACGAATATTGATAATAAAATAAAATCGCGATTTCAAAAATAAAGCTTGTTACTTATGATTAAAATTTAATTTCCTTATACATTTCAGTTTCATTGGTGATTTATTGCAAATAATAGGTACAATAAATATTAAGCTGTAGTCAACAACATTTAAAAAAGCCGAAAGCGAAACAGAATCTAACAACGTTTAAAACTTTCAGAACTTTTAAACTCGGACAGATGTCAGTCCTGTAGAAGCGACACCGTCTGCCTGCTAGCCCTTTCCCCAGGTCCCAAGGTACTTAACTTAGGACAAGTTAAAGGACGAGTAAGTTATTTGATGCCTCATGTTATTTGACACTGATGCTTGAGACAGTTGACGTTAATTCAACGTATTTTGAATATACATATTTCGAATTAATATTCCAAGCTTACAATCCTCTGTAACATTGCTACGAAACAAACAAAGATTTTTCGGACACGGCTTTATTTTCTTAATAAAAAAATAATAAATAAATATTATAATAAATATTGCAGCTCAACACGTACGTATATGAGCTGCAATTGATAATAAATATTGTATTCAGATTATCTTTTAGTTTACGAGTTTCTGGATAAGTGTCAATACAGCATGAAATTTACATCGTTTTGTTCCCGCCGCGCCGTGTAGTGATAGTACCCGTCAAACTGAACAACTTTTCACGAAAAAAAAAATTCCTGCGACAAAAATATTTTTGTGCTCTCCATACAAAATGGTCGGTCGGGAGTCTCACTTTGTATGGAGAGACCGAAAATGTTTTTGTCGCTTTAATTTTTCTTTGTTATAATCATCTGCGTCTGAAATTCGCAGTGTAAAGAGTACACTTTTACATAGCTCCCAGAAGACTTATGTCGTCGACTCCTGCCCACCATTATACGAACTTTCCAGAACTTCCCTTGAATCTTTCCAGCAGTATTGACGGTTGATTTGCATTTATTTTTGCCCAGAGACCCTTTTTGATTGCGAGAAAATACGACGAAGAAAAGTGTTAAAAAGTATCGGGTTTTCTTGGGAACTAGGTTAGTGTCTGAGGTTTCTCTTTTATCGATGTTTTTAAGTTTATTATTTGTTACGACCTGGTTTTAGACTTGTCTGTAAAATAGAGTCCCATAATGAGTCATTTATAGTATGATATAGTCAACTCGATAAGCAAACATTAGACTGGACACGTTTGTCGCAGAACCGACAATCGCTGGAGCAAGCAAGTTCTGGCAGTGGAGACAACATTTAGGCAAACGAAGTGTGTACATAATATAAATACTAGAAATAAAAATAAAATAGCGCACCCAAAGTTTAGACTGTGTAAGGTTAACAATTCATTCATGGGGAACTGTATTCGCTTCTATAATAAAATACCAGATGTTATTGTAAATCTGTCCGATAGCCAATTTAAAGCTAAAATTAAAACTATTTTATGTTCTAAGGCCTATTATACGATAAATGATTACTTAGATGATAAAAACGTCTGGTCAACTGTTGTTCCGAATCAGCGGAGTAGATTGTAATTATGACTCATATATGATTCTTTATATATTTAAAAGAAAAGTACAAAAGATACAATTCCTGTGGAGTTTCTTCTGGCCGTTCTTCTCCACACTGGTAGTGAACGTGCCATCCATGATAGCTTTGACGTCGAAAAATGATTTGTAAAAATCTTAATTCGAATAAAAAAAATTGACTTTTGACTTAACAGGCTAAAATAATGATGATGAGACAATTGTATAGCGAGTACTTAAGTAGCGATTGCGATCTCACGGGGGGAGAACAACCGTGTGGGGGAACCCAGAATTTTCGAAGCTTAAGGCGTGGGGAGGCACTGGGACTCACGCGGCGCTCGGGGGGGCTGGCTGGTAGTAGCAATAGCCGCTGCCAAGCTGGTTCTTCTTGGGTAGTCGCGGGGGCCATTGGGTCACTCCATGCCAGAAGCGGAGAGAACCAGGGATAGACCTAACACAACTCACCTACCGAGAGTATCACGCGGTACGGCTGAGCTGATGCGGCGCTATCATGAAAGGAGCATCCATCAAAACTGGGATTAAGGGTGAAATAGTTCTTATATACAGAGCAGGTCACCCGTCTGCGCTCCTCGCAGACGTCCCCCTTATACGTACATACATAAGTAGCGAGTGATTGCGTAGTAAGGAGGGATAATGAGACATTGGAACTGCGTAGCAAGTAACAGTGAATATTGTGTTTATGTACTCACCGAGCACAATAGCCAGTGTCTGTGTGGCCTTCTTTTCCTTCTTGGCGAAGGACTTGGCGCGCAGTTTGCCGGCCCGGTTGGCGCGGAATATCGTGAACCGAGCCGCGGCTGCCGCGCTCCTGAACCGCTTGCGGGGCGTCGTCATCACCGAGCTGCTGCTGATGCGGCTTAACTTCTTCCTGGTGAAGGAAATACATTGCTGTTAATAAATTGCAAATACTAGAGGCTCAGTGAGCTGTAGACCTCGCGAGTCTGTATATCTTTTCACTTTTTTTTTTTTTTTTCCACAAACATTTCCGACCACTTGATTTTTTTTTTAACTTTATTTTATTTTATTGGTTAAGAAATGTGATGAAAACCTGTAGATGAAAACAGCCTCAGCGGTAGACCTTGTAAGCTGGCAACTAACCCATAACTCCGTCATTTTTTAAAATTTCCAAGAACTGACTCGACCAAAAAATTCGATTAATTCATCGAACCTGCTCACAAAATTTCACGAGAATCGGTTGAGAAACGCGACCTGCAGAGTGAAACAAACAAACAAACAGATGGACATACAAAAGCAAATTTGGCCAAGCTGAAACAGGGACGCTTCGCTCGCTCGGTCAATAATAATAATAAACCCGTCCCGTCTCGCTTTAAATCAGAATAATAAAAAAGAATAATTAAGAACAAAAAAAGTCAGTAGGAAAAATAAAAATCGATTTTTGAGAACTTATTTTGCAAACCGTACCATAAGTACCCGCCGCCATTTTCATATCTATTCTTTATCTGCATGGGTTATATCCATCTATCTATCTTAAGTTCATAAAATATCCCCAACGAAAGTTTCAAGCCTACCTCTGATTTAGTGTAGGTTGTTCGATTTAACATACAACATGGAACTTCTGCAGGCTTGTGCAGTGTGCAGGTTTTATACGATGTTTTTGTATCAAAAAATATGAATCGAAATCAAATTGGCAATACTCTTATACATCACGTAGTGTTCGAACAAATTTTTATTCAACTATTGGAGATAGGCGCGTGATTTTACTTTTGAAACGAAATAATATAACAGCCAGTATTAAACCAGTGTTTGGCAGTGTTATGCCAGTGTCGAGTGTGGTAGCCAATCAGTCTAATCCTAATAATGTTCGAATTTGGTTTGTAATTTGTAAACTGAAGCTTGTAGCTCTGTGAAACCACAGTACATAGATATACCAAATTACGTGAATTGTCAAATCTCACTATGTATTGAATGGCAAAATAGTGCTTAATGAACGGGAAAAATAAATAGGTTTTTGAGCGAATGAATTCCTTCTAAAAACCTTCTCTCCCAGCGATAGAAAAGGTTAGACGAAGCCTCCAAAATCAAATTTCATGTCGATGTTTATTGTGGCTCTAACAAACATATTTCTCGACTTCTTTACTTTGGTTTTCCTTATGTTTTCTCTTCTCCAGTAGGTAATATTCGTGAATGTGTAGCAAGCTTGTTGAAAGGGTTTGCCTGTCCCCTCATTACCATCCAAGTCCGCCCAACGAGATTGTTATGGGACTTATAACTTGTACCCTAACCATCAAATTTAGGCGCAACGGCGTTTGGTTGGTTTTCCACAGATCCCACATTTCGAAAGGACGACATCATTTATTTTGTCCTTGGACTATATTTTCTTGATCAAATTATAATCCAACTTTTAAGTTGTTAATACTAAGGTTCAGACATCAATTCGTGCAAAGATTTTGCCTTCGTTTGGAAATTTAATTTTTGACTTTCAAATAAAATATCGGTAACAAAACATTGAATAGCAAGTGCTCGGAGTGCATAACACAAGTTTGGCAAATTTTTCGTACAAATATCAATTATTACATTTACTTACATCAAATAATATTATACTTTGGCGGTCGCATTCCTACTATATTTCCGAACTAACTGAAATTGAATGTGCGTAAATTAAAAATACTCCTGAAATTAACGAAGTCCTATCTATAGGTAGTCTGTTAGTCTGTGGTCTCAGATCTACTAAATATTTGATCATAATGCCCATGTCTGTCGAATGCGTGGATAAAATAATCAAACCAGAAGAGGTATTGTGTAAGTTGAGCCGTATTTTAATAATGTGGTTATCTACTGATTGCGACGAAATTATAATTTAACCACATGTATAGTAGCAGAACGAAACGTTTCAGTCAGTTTTCATATTGATTTCTATAACGTTTCGCGAGCAAATAATATTACATTTTCAAACTATGTCACAGAACAGTCTGCTTCATAAGAAATTGTTTTACTCTTTGACAAAAGATTACATTTATTTTGTGTTTTTTATTTTTTCTTTATTTAATTAATTCTGATTAAAGATGTTTTTTTTTATCTTGACAGAGAAGATTATGGAAAGATGTCATTATTGGTTCTGATATTAATATTTATGACAAACTTAGTGATTTATTTATTATTTGTTTCAAAAAATCTAGTGGTTGATCCGCTTGGATGTAATTTTTGCCACATTAACAAGGAGATGTCGATAAAACATTTAGCGAAACCCACAGAGTAACAAAAGACGATCGCGCTTCAGAAATCTTTCATCATCATCATCAACAGCTCATATACGTCCCCACCGAGAAATCTTCAGCAAAACCATATTTGGAAACCTTCGATACATTTACTGAAATGTTGGTAGTACTTATTTTGCACAGGAATGTAGGCAATGTTGGCATTACTGTTCCTTTGACTCGTGCAAGCAAAAGTATACTTTAAGGCCCGGTTTCCACCAAAGCGGAGAGGAGAGGAGATGTGACAAGCTGAGCTGCGAAGCTGGCTGGCTATTTCCACCAAAGCGGAGAGAAGATGTGAGCTGTGCGTCCGTAGCGGCGAAGCGCGGGCATCAGCGGGGCGGGGAGTGGGAGCGCGAGCGCCGTCGCGAGGCCTCGCACGCCGCTCGCCGCCCGGCTACACACATCTTCGCACAGCCGCGCCTCGCTTGCTATAGAAAAATTAGACATCTCCTCTCCGCTCCGCTCGATCCATTTCCACCGAAGCTAAGCGGAGAGGAGATGTGGAAATAACGAAATCTGATTGGTTATTCAAACACATCCTCTCCTCTTTCAGATCCTCTCCGCTCAGCTTTGGTGGAAACCGGGCCTGTGGTGACGAACCTTTTCATTCTGGGAGTGTACATGTGTAATTAATGGCCCGGAAAAGGATCTCCTATGAGGTAATGTCATAAGACCACAAGACGTACATGTGTGAAAATAATTCATGAGATTTTCATGCAGAAAAGGCCGAAGCATGAAAACGATATGTCACAAAAAGCTTATAGTTAATTATGATGATATAGTACAGCTAGCGGCACCTCGTATCTTTAGCTCTGAGCGAGCGGTACCTCTCTCTCAGTCACCCCACCCTTACCCTAAGCGAGAAAGAGAGTCGAAGCTCGCTCAGAGCTATAGATACGTGCCGCTAGCTATATGCTGAGTCTTCGCTCTCGGGTCTGTGGTCACATGCCTACTAAATTTCCCAGCAAACGCCCATGTCTACGGAACGCGTGGAAATAATAAATAAATCAAGGCCTAATTGTATTTTCGTAGGAGTTCGCGTGTATCAGCTGCTGCGTTAATTACAGACCTTCCCGGATTTACGCGTCCTGGCTGAAATACAGCTTGAGTGACGTCACGACGCCATTTTTAAATCTTCTTCGTTTTTCAAAAGTTCTAAGCTTGCTTGAAGGGAATTAAATAAAACTGGCCGGTAAGAAAATAGCGGCGTTTTGTTAAGCGTATTTTTGAAAACTTAAAACTGAATTGTTATATCAGACTTTTATAAAACGTGCAGATTTAAATAAAGAACGTAGAACTATGCTTGTTCTATATTAGCTTTATTTATGACTTTTGCACAAAATGCCGCCGATACGTAATTTGTGACTTTTGCGTGTACAGAAGACTTATAAATGAAGTGTAATGGACGGGCTAAATTATTGATATATGTACTTGTATCTCTGATAATAGTAAGTTTTTCATAAAACCGTCTGGGTCTGATGATGTCTACACGAGATAAGAATACTTAATAGGTTTCATACTAACGATAGAAATGGGTATTGAAAATAGGTTCATACATTGTGGACATCAATGAGCTTGTACGAGTAAATCTTGTGATACGTTCGGCCAGCATTATCCGTTCTGTGGTTGGAATAATTAGCATTGATGCTGAGAGCGTCAGTGGTCTAGTGGCTAGGGCCGCTGCCTCCCGTCCGGGAGACGCGGGTTCGATCCCCAACACGTACCAATGTGTTTTCGAATTTAGAATTCATATGTACGTTTATTTGACGCTCTTACGGTGAAGGAAAAAACACACTCCTGCGAAGAAATTTAAAGGTTGTATGTGAAGTCGACCAACCCGCATTGGGCCAGCGTGGTCGACTAAGGCCTAATCACTCCATACCAGGGTAGGCTCGAGCCCCTCAGTGAGGACGCATATGAGAGCCCCTCGGTGAGGACGTATATGAGCTGTTGATGAATCTACAGCGCCATAGGTATTGCATGTTTATCACAATATTCTGGACGAATAGGGTATTTGACTGTTCCTAAATTTACTATATTTTATGAATTAATTTTAAAATATAGATTAGTAGCAGACGATTCGCGAAGAAAAAAACAGAATCGGTTGAAAAACAAATTTACAGTGATTTTTTAAAGTTTCAATATGTCTGTCTCTTTCAAAAACTATTTTTTGTATGGAGATTATAATATGGCGTTACTAGCAAGTGACGTCACATTGTCAAACCTTTATAACTCGGTAAATTTTAAAGATAGAGCAGAAATTATTTTAGTGTTCGATAGCAGAAACTAACAAGTTTGGATTTATAAAATAAAAAAAAGTAGTCAAACACCCTATTCAGGAAATAATGTCACCAGTAGCTCAACAGCCTCCCTCATTCTAAAGAAGATGGCTCTGATTCTGTTTCTGTTATAAATTTCCAAGGTTGGTTGAGTTTTCTCCGATACATCAAACAAAATTAGTAGGGATGTACCAGTACCAATGATACCTAATAATATCGACTGATTTTATCGATCGGCCAATGCGGTGTTTCTAAATTCCGTATTTATTCTAGTTAGTAAGGCATTAGATCATCAACAGCTCATATACCCACCGAGGGGCTCGAGCCTACGCTGAATTAGAGCGATTAAAAGAGATGTCTCTCTAAAAATAAAAGTACACAGGAGAAAGACAATTCAATATTAATAGAAATCTAAGACGACCATCCAATAAACGACGCGAAGTTGATTATGAAACCTAATACTATTGGCTCTGTGAGCTGTAGACCTCGCGAGTTTGTCTTATATCGTCTTTTTTTATTATTTTCTACCCCTTCACACCCAAGACCCCTTGAAGTTTATGCATCTAAGGGTAACAAAAAAGTTTAGTGAAATTTTAGAACATTTTTCGAATTGCCTGTTTTTTTATTTACCTTTGCCATTTAAAAAAAAATCGAAAAACTGTATCGACAAAGACAATTATGTAATTATTGAGCCTAATGATAAAATTTCACGAAAATCGGTTGAGAAATGCGACTTGTAGAGGAGAACAGCCAGACAGACATATAAACTGAAACCGAGCTTCGAACGACGATCGTTCAATTATGAATAGCCACAAATGACTGAATGAATGAATGTTTTATAAAAATATAATTATGTATATTTCTAGGACTGGTTGATAAGTATGCGTGAATCATGAAAAACCTTTATTATACCTTATTTTATTATTTAAAATTATCATTTTGGATTAAATTAAACTGATTTCAAAAAGTTTTAATTCAAGTGAAAAATTTACAATTATTATTTATTTTATGAATCCCATTTAGTATTTGATTCATCAGCTGATTATTAACAGCAATGATCGATATCGTATCGAATAAATTCCCGGAGAGTAACGTCCCTAAAAGTTACTAACGCAGAATAGTCGTACCGAGCATGGTCTTACGAAACCTTCCCGAAACACTCAGCATTCCCGGCTTCCCACCCTTCACAGAATCGAAAGCCCCTCGTTCCTATTTTCTCGCTTAAAATTGTCTTAATACTTTAAGTGGAAGGAAATCATCTTAGAAACACAGTATTGTCTGAGAATCTTGCCACAAGTTCCTTTCCTATATTTCCTATAATATTTCCTATAAGATCATCTTCTTATCTTATTAATTGTATTTTATTGACTTTATTTGAAAGTAAGCTTTTAAAAGTGTTATGTTAATTTCTCGTTAATAAATCGTGTGTGCAACTATCTGGACTGAACCCTGTTTTCTTCTGCCACGCTACCTCTCTACAACTACATCTTCTACCTCATCTTCACCACCTTCAAACTATCTATCATCGTGCGGCCAGCAGCGTGTTGCAGCTGCTGGGCTACACTGGCTGGGTAACGCGTGAACATAATAATTAGTCGGTAAATCACTTGTTTTGTTGGAGTCGCGTTTCGAGTTTTGTCCTGCGGTTTAGTTGCAGCTGTTGCCCGATTTATGACATTCGTTTGTGCTGGAATTTCGCGTTTCACCACGAGCAACCTAAATTACACGTGCGTTAGAAAATTAAAGAAATGCACATAAGGACAAAATGGTAACATACATTATATATAACATAATGCTGAGAGCGTCGGTGGTCTACTGGCTAGGGCCGCTGCCTCCTATCCGGGAGACTCGGGTTCGATCCCCAGCACGTACCAATTTGTTTTTTTGAATTTCAAATTCATATGTACGTTTACTCGACGCTTTTACGGTGAAGTTCAAAGGTTGTGTGTGAAGTCGACCAACGCGCACTGAGCCAGCGTGGTCGACTAAGGCCTAATCGCTCTAAATCAGAGTAGGCTCAAGCCCCTCGGTGGGGACGTATATGAGCTGTTGATGAATGCTGATTATATAGAACGTAAGTTGAAGCTCCTCAATAGAACCTTCAGTTTAATGTGTTAATTTGTGTCGAATGTGTAAAGCGCCCAACTGACTAAGAGTCGATGTCGTCGCCATGGCCGAAAACACGGTCGAGACGCTCATCATCATCATGATAAAAAAAACACATAAATAACTACAGACTGCATGAAAAATTTAAAACTTTTGGCGCCAAAAATAGGCCATCTTGGTTTTTTTATAAATTTGATGTACCCAGTGTCACTCTCACCAGTAAGACGAATCTAACGATACCTCTTTAGCTAAAATCCATCAAGCCGTTTAGGCTGTAGAGCGTGCCAAAGAAATATACATACATACATACATACACTCGAAAAACATAACCCTCCTTCTAAAGCAGTCGGGTAATAAACGGTTTCCAATTTATTCCTGGTTTTAATTTCCATGGTGCGATGATCATCTTTAAAAAAATAGAATTATTCCCGATCCCACGCCTCTTCAGTTTTCCAAATATAATTATTATATATTATTGTTTTATAATATACATTTTACTTTAAATAATTATGCGATCGATCACACAAACGCGATAAGTCCATCTATGTTTGTTTTCATGTGGTTGTCTTTGTGTGCATCTCTTCGTCATCGTAGTGGATTTGTAAAGCCACATTTTGGAAAATCGGTTCCCCCTAAATACAGATATTTTGTAAACAAATTGGCAAACGGGAGTACCTAAGTACAAAAAATAAAATAATTACGACGTCTCGTTCGCCATAATTGAGACCACCAACCGTTCGTAAATTTCATCCCAATGACTCAATAAATCTTCTAAAAAAATTAACCACAGTGCAATTAACATTATGGAAAGCACAATTCATATAATTTGTCGGTAAATTTGCATTTAGATTCGGTTCTGAATAATAAATTAGCATAACAATGGCTTCAGTAACTCGAGGATGTAATTTATTACACCTATGTTTAATGAACTTTATGATTTTTCATCTCTTTCTAGCGTTTGAACAAATATGTTTCTATCTCATTCGATTATGGGGTGTACGGATTGTTTTTAGATTACTTATTAATGAAAGGGTAATGTTCGGAGTTATCGTAGTAAACTTTGAAGGATTGAGACCAAATTTTCAAAAAATTTGTTTAATTATTTCGTTAATTTTCCAAATTAAACATACTTAATATAGTCAAATCGTGGACTAATGTGAAGGCAAAAATAACATCGGATAATATATTTTAGGCAAATATTACCTTAATTTGAGGTTTTTTCGGTTCGACCTTTCGTTCTACAAGTAATCACTATTATCATACTAAAACGACCAGCTCCAGGTACTTCAAGCAAACAATATAGGTAAACTGAATATAGATAAGTTGTTGGTGGTGATGGTTGTTGTTGCCTAGAATTAAAGATACAAGTAAAAGTTTCGAACAGAAAGAAAGAGACAAAATCCTTGAATAAAGATTGACTAAAATAAAAAAAATCTTTTTCAAAAAAAAAAAAAACTAGATTAACTATTGTGGTGTGTAATCTCAAATATGACAAACTAGCAGTCCGTTCACGGCTACGCTCGCGTTACATAAGATTTTCCCGTGAGAATAAAAATTTATCCCATAAAAATGTCATCCTATGTATTAATCCAGGTTACAAACTATCTCCATTACAAATTTCATCCAAATCCGTTGAGTACTTTAAGCGTGAAGGCGGAACAAACATCCAAACATCTAAACATCCAAAGAGGTATTTTAACATTTATAATATTGGTGTGTTTGATCTTTAATTTCAAAACAAAAGAGATACTAATCATGATCAAAATATTTTAGTTTACAAATCTTAATTATACTTGCTGTATCAGTTAAAATGGCATGTAAATATAACCATTGGGCATGTCTAGAAATTTCCTTTCGCAGGACAACAGTATGTGGCAGCATAAAGTAAGGAATTGGCGATGCATTTCTCAGATGTAAGGAACGGAATCGACAAATAGAACGTATTTTCCAGAGAAATGTTTGCAATTTGCATGAAAAATGTATCGACTTTGTAGTAAATATTGCACCAGAGCTCAAGAGTCGAAAATGGCTTTCACAAAGTTTAAAATTTGAAGCTATTTATTCTGTAAAAAGAACCATGCAATTCGGATAAATAAGGGAATGCAATGCTCAGACAGAATATATATAAAATTGTAAAAGATTCTGCTTGACAGTTCTAATTAATAAAAAGACTTCTAATTTATAGAAATACTTATAATAATAATACTTAGATTATTATTGTTACAGAAAACGTCTGTTAACGAAATATCTAATAATTATAAAGCGAAAAATTAAGTGTCAAGTTTCGTCGACCTTTCACAGAGCTTGGTGGCTAATGCGCCTGTTTCTGGCCCGGATAGCCAAGGAGATGCAGGTTCGAGTCCTGTCCAAGATCGACAATTTTTTTAATTTTTCGCTTTATACTTGTAATTATCAAAAATAATACTTCTTTTTTGTAACTAAAAGACCAGTAAAAGTGGCCACTTAAGTGGTCCTTTATAGATATTCGAACGTAGTTTAAGATGCTCAAATAATTTTCAAAAAATTCGAAATAGGAAATTGTTGATAGATTTTGGAAACACAAAAAAATTACTGAAATTGTTATTATAAAAAGGCAGTGGAATGTAAGGTTAAAATTAAAACTTCACGGTCGAGCACTGCTCCTTAAAAAACAGGAGATAATCTTAGTTTAAAGAGCAGGGTTTTTATAGTAATACAGTATTTATGTACATTTTGAACTAATATTTCTTAAAGATTGTATTAACTGTAATTTTTAAACAATAAACTTTATTCTATTCTATTCTATTAATAGTTTTTTTTAGTCTAACCACTTACTTCAGCTCCGGCTTCTTTCCTTCCTTTTTATCCTCTCCCTTTATCTTCTCACCGTTATCCCGCTTCTCTTCTTTGGGCTCCTTCTGCGTGGGGGATGCAGGCGGAGAAGGTTCTTTGACGTCACCATCTACAACGTCTATGTTGGACGCTACGTAGCCAGAATCGTTGTTGGTGTTAGGATCCATCATCGGTATTGGCGACGCTAGATTGGCCATTATCCTGTTAAAAATATCATTAACATCATCAAGTCAATAATAGTAATTTGTATAACAAGCCTAGTTAACAACCATCATCATAATATTGGGGGATTTGTCTTCATCGACACGCAAAGAAGAAGATTTGTACGCCGATAGGCAGAACACATTGGAACTCTTATAATTCTACCTATGCTATCTTTCTGACATGTGTTTCACAAATAAATATTTGAATCTTTGAATCTTTAGAAGATCATAATATCAGTTGAAAGACAATAAACAATCTTTCAAATCTATGTAAGTTTAAACAAAAAAAATTGTGTTTACGAAGCACTTAAAGCCGGTACTTGAAGCCGGCTTGGGTGGCTTTTGTACTTAAGATTAAAATAGTTAAGCTCTCCGTGGATAAGCTAGTCATGATTTAAAAGGCACCTGAACTGAACATAGACGCGATAAAAACTGCTTAATAAGTGTTTTGCCAATAGTTATATTTCTTTCTTGCTTTTTGTTTGTACTTCTACTGTAGATATTAATTTCTTAAGCCAAGATAGAGTTTGATTGGCTTCAAAACTCTGTCCAAAGGCAAATATAAAGCTAGTTGAGATAGTCTCTATTTTAGTTTTAAAAAGAGGTGATTGGCGAACCGCATTCCAAATATAAAGAATTTGCAATCTGTATCACCATCATTCTACCATATTTTTATGTACACTTTTCTCAATTTCTGTTGTACTCTTACGACAAAGATTTCGGCTTGAGTTTTTTTTTATCAGTCTATTGCAGTCCACTGCTGGACGTAGGCCTCCCCAAGGGCACGCAAAAGCGCACGATCACCCGCTTTCCTCATCCAGCCACCACCAGCGACCTTCCTCAGGTCATCAGTCCACCTGGCAGGGAGGCGTCCCCCACTACGTTTCCCGAGACGTGGTCTCCAACGCTCATTAATTACCTATGTAATATATACATGGTTTGACAATGAAGACGATAAACGCATATTTAATTATATCCTAGCCCTGATGATGATTAACGGGTGAGAAACTGCACATTACAGAGTTCTAAGCTCCCTCAGCCACAAAGTATTTTTCATCTATTTTTCCTAGATTATAAAGGGATTATCTTAAGGGTAAGAATAATATAGGATCCCAGGTTGAATGAAGGCTATCGTTGTAACAAATCACTAGCAAGGTAGGGACCGTTTAACGCTACAATCACATCCCTTACAAACCGCAAGTATATTAGCACTTTTTTTTTTTGGCTTGGATATTCCTTTTTAGGGTTCCGTAGTAAAAAAGGAACCCTTATAGTTTCGGTCTGTCCGTCTGTCTGTCTATCTTTCCGCGGCTTAGCTCAGAGACTCATAGTACCAGAAGGCTGTAATTTGGCATGGATATAAATATAAATCATGCCGACAAAGCTGAAGAACAAAATAATAAAAAAAAATATTTTTTTTAGGGTTCCTCTGGTACACGTCAAGAGGGGGTTATTTTTTTTTTCACGATTATCTTATAGTGTGAGGTATCGTTAGATAGGTATTTTAAAAACAATGGGGGTTTGCTAAGACCATTTTTCGATGCTAGTGTAAGTTTTAGAAATATTCCGTTATGCTTATTTTTGTTAGAGTCAAGTTTCCCCCCCCTCTACCAGCGAAACCGTTGTATATGGAAACGTGAAAAAAATCATGGTAGTAGTGTAGATGATGAATTTAAAAGGAAAACTATCAACATCAAGTACGCTTTACAGGTTATTGAATAATAGACCAACTTATAAAAAGTACTAGTACAAGTAAGAAATTTGGTACTACAAATATCATAGAAAAATATTTTGATGATGTTAGAAGGCTGTAATTTGGCATGGACATACATATGAATCATGCCGACAAAGGAGAAGAATAAAATCATAAAAAAAAAATTTTTTTTAGGGTTCCTCTGGTACACGTGAAGTGGGGGTTATTTTTTAAATTCACGATTACCTTATGGTGTGAGGTATCGTTTGATAGGGTTAAAAAAAATGGGGGTTTGCTAAAACCATTTTTCGATGCTAGTTTACGTTTCAGAAATATTTTAAGTGCTTATTTTTGTTAGAGTCAAGTTCCCCCCCCCCCCCCTACCAGCGAAACCGTTGTATTTGGAAATGTGAAAAAATTCACGGTAGTAATGTATATGATGAATACTTCAACTTATGAAATGTACTTGTACTAGTATGAAATTCGGTACAAATATCATAAAAAAATACTTTGATAAAGTTTAAACTGTCTATGTAGTAAATTTAAGTACGAGAAAAGTAATAAAATACCAACTTTAAAATGTACTTGTGCTAAGTAAGAAATTCAGTACAAGTATCATAGAAAATGACTTGATGGAGTCCGTCTATGTAGGTAGTAAATTTAAGTAGGTATTAGAACAGTAAAAAGATTGCGAAAAAAAAATCATAACATCATTTACTAAAATAATTTCATAACCTAGTTACCTTATTTACCAGTCAATTTAAAATGTGTAACAATCGCGAGTTGCCAATGGAACATTCGAAACATTCGAATAAAACTATTTTGAAATTCGAATAAAGCGCGCCGCGCCGCGGAGCTTATGGCCCTGCGGGGCTTGCGCGCGGGGAGTCGATGTAACAAATAGAGCGGCAGCCGCGCGCGCTCATTAGCGCGAGCGACTGGATGCTGTTCGGATGTGCCTCGAAATCCTACCTATTAGATTGCAATTATTAGCACTTTGAATATTCAAATTTTTGATTATTTTTGTTAGAATTTAAGTATACTAACATATGAAAGACTTGAAATTACAATACTATTTCTTTTTCAATTCCAGTTAGATATTCCATAAACTATTATAATTTTATTTAGCAATTTAGTCTAGCCTACTTTTATTTCCAAAAACTTAGTTCTCAGCGGAGCAATTTTCATTCGTAGTACTTACATAATATTGTAGATAAAATTAAATATAGGTACTACCTATATAATAGGTTATAGGTACGTTTCTTTTTAAGTTTCTCTTTAGCTATTCTTTTGTTAGGCAACTACGGAACCCTACACTTTGCGTGGTCCGACACGTGCTTGGCCAGTTTTATTTGTTTCCTATTTCTTGCGTACATAAAAGGCTCAGAGGAACAAAAGACGATCACGACGCACGTCAGAAATCTTTGATAAAAGGGTACCTTGACTGATTAGTCAAATCAACACCTTTTTATTAAATTTCAGAACAATAACATAGATTATATTATAATATGGAAAATCAAGGCAAATAACGGCGTGACGCGTGCTGAGATCGTTTATATATATGCATTTTGTTTGATTTGTATTAATAAATCACAAATTGTGTAAAATAAACCGCAGGTGCTCAATCTTAGATGCTCAACTACCCAATTGTCCGTCTCTGGTGCCCTTGTGGTCGTAAGGTACTAGGGCCTCTTCTTACTATGCTATGCATGATTAGATAGATAGTATATTTATGATAGATAGTATGATTTCTTTTATATTATGTATCTACATCAAATCTATTGGTCGCACGCTATAATCTCTTTGCATGTGCTGTTTCTGAATTTTAACTTGCAGTTATAAGGGTAGATATGGGCTAGCTTTTAAAATTGGTTTAATATAGTAATTGTTATTTCATGATGATGTATTTAAGTACTCACAGACCAGTTTCTTCAACCACAGCAGCCAACATGAATCGAGCTGATTTCATGTTCATCTCTTCGGCAAACGCGCCGATGTCCGTTCTGCCAAAACTGCAAAATATGTATTTTGTAAACAAAAAAATGTTCATGGTTTTTGGGTCTTCGATTCGGCAAAGAGAGTTGTGTGTGTACGAGTATGAACAAAATTTGACAACTTTTTAATTTGTATAAGGTATATCAACAGCTCATATACGTCCCCACCGAGGGTCTCGAGCCTACTCTGAATTAGAGCGATTAGGCTTTAGTTGACCTGGCTGGCCCAGAGCGGGTTGGTCGACTTCACACACAACCTTTGTATTTCTTCGCAGGAGTGTGCAGGTTTCGACACGATGATGTTTTCCTTCACCGTAAGAGCGTCTAATAAACGTACATATGAATTCGAAATTCGGAAACACATTGGTACGTGGTGGGGATCGAACCCGCGTCTCCCGGACGGGAGGCAGCGGCCCTAACCACTAGACCACCGACGCTCTCAAGGTATACGAAGGTATTGCAGCTTTTTAATTTGTATTAGGTATGGGGACGTTTATGAGCTGTTGATAATAATAAAAATATTTTTTAAATAGATCGAATATGAAATTTGGACAACTACTCGTATGTTTGGTTAAGCAAAATACGATTATGTTAGTGCAAAATGGTCATGTGGCCAAAATAAATTGTCTTTGGCAGGTTAAGTTCATCACATCATATCACACTAATCCTACTGTCGTTATTATATATGCGAAAGTTTGGATGTTTGGACGTTTGTTGCCGAATCACGCTTGAACCACTGGACGGATCGGGATGGAACTTGGTACACATAAAGGTTACGCCCTGGAATAGGACACAGGCTACTTTTTACCGCGGTAAAACACTTCATTCTCACGGGAAAACTCATTTAACGCGGGTGAAACCGCGGGCGGAAAGCTAGTATTATTATAATTATGACAAAATAGATTTGGATGTTTAGATGTTTGTTCCACCTTCACGCTTAAAGTACTCAACGGATTTGGATGAAATTTGGAATGGAGATAGTTTGTAACCTGGATTAATACATAGAATACTTTTTACGGGAAAAAGTCTTATTCCCACGGGAAAATCTTGCACAACGCGAAGGTAGCCGCGGGCGGACCGCTTAGTTGGCCATAAATCTGATATGTCTTCTATGTTTATCTTTCTTTTAAAAATCTGGATTATTGTGCTATTATAATGTGAGTTTTTATTTGAATATCGTGAATGAACCTGAACTAAATCATCTGAATGGACACCAGGATTTATTGAGATAAAATTCAAAGTTTTAAAAAGATTTCTTTTATCTTCCAACATTTTTGCTTATCTCGCTACTCGTTTTGTCTCTATATTTCACTTCGCCAACTTTTCTGTGAAAAACAAAGCTGTTTGATGTAAATGAAGGAATAGACGGCTTTTCGGGTGTTTTGAAACTTGTTTAAGAAGTCACAGAAGACGTTTGTATGGTAATCAGACGTCGCCAAGTCTTTTACAAAGTGACAATTTAGTGTAAGCTGTTTGATTGGTTGTAAATTTCGAATTGGGGAAAGCTTTCATTTGCAATCGAGCAACTAATAAAATCTTATTACTTTTCTTCCAGTCTGTGAGGAGCGGAGGGTCAAGGGTCAGAAAGGTCAATAAGGGCACATGTAACATCGTTACCCACTTGTGCCGTCATTTGTTAGTAACACCATATAATCTCCGTACAAAAATCGTTTTTGAAAGGGACAGACATGTTGAATCTTTAAAAAATCACTGTAAATTAGTTTTTCTACCGATTCTATTTTTTTCGTCGCGAATCGTCTGCTACTAGTCTATATTATAAAAATAATTCATAAAATATGGTGAACAGTCCGATCCCCTATTACATGAAGCAGATCTTATTGACTATAATTTCTTCAATATTGGTCACGATTTTCTGCGTATAACCAGGAAAGTTGTAAAAAATATCCTTTGCTCTTTGCTGTCTTCCTGAAATCATAATAGTATGTCGATACTTCTTCTAGTTTTTTTATTTTCTGCGACAAAAATAATTGGATTTATTCTTTGCGATTCGAATACGCGAAACCTTAATCTGGCAGTACGATTCTGGTAACTTCCACAGGCTTATTATTACTTTGTCCGAAAAGAAAGATGATTCCGTGCTTCGGAAGGCACGCTAAGCCGTTTGTCCCGGCTACTATCTAGTCGTTACACGACCCAAGTCACTGGCCTTTGGCGGCTCTATAACACTAACACCAGGGTTGGTGAGGTCGGTTGTCAATCTTACAACCCACACGATGATGATGATGACGTGTTTTAACTACACAAGTGTTAACAACAAATTAATTTGATTGTTGCGTAAAGATGGAATTTTCAACTATGTGGAGTGACCACATACAAAAGCAG
This sequence comes from Carpatolechia fugitivella, assembly GCA_951230895.1. Classification (NCBI taxonomy): domain Eukaryota; kingdom Metazoa; phylum Arthropoda; class Insecta; order Lepidoptera; family Gelechiidae; genus Carpatolechia; species Carpatolechia fugitivella. The sequence continues at coordinate 3,368,178 of OX579661.1, forward strand.
CTGGCGGGTCTGAAAGAATAGAGTAAGATCATCAGTTGTTAAAGAACTTACGTATCATCTTCGTCATCCTCATTGCTCCCAGAAGCTGTATTCGTGGGCTGGTCCTGCTGCAGCCCTTCCAGCTTCTTTGTCTGCGCCACGTTCTCGATGACCACGGCTGCTGCACTGCTGGTGACTGCCGACGACAGTGCTGAAGAGGTCTTCGCTTGTCGTTGCTTTTTCGCTCTTTGTCTGATCGCCTGCAAATAAGGTAATCTTAATTTAATGTTGTGATGCTGCATGCGCGCAGCACAGAACCGGTCGTTGTGAAGATGCTTGGGGGAGAGCTTTGTCCAGCAGTAGGCGGCTTTTGGCTGTGATGGTGATGATAATGATAGTGGTAAAAGTGTGTCTTTTAACTTTAAAACGATGATCGTACTTCTCGAAATATTGAATGCTAACTGGCATTGTTCTTGCGGTACCTACTAATTTAACGATACAATGGGGGATTTACCGACAGTCAATTAAAAAAAAAAATTGTTCATAAAACTTCGGTAGATCGCGTTGACGATTCATGGATCCTAAGAAATCCGGCGAGTCACCCAGGGCCATAAAAGGATTTAAAAAAATCTACGAAGTACAATCTACACCTGGCGCCACCTATCGTCTTAATTAGAACTGTCAGAAAATTCCTCATTGCAACCTATACTCGTCAATAAGTCTGCTTACAATCGGTCTGTAACATATTTTATTTTATGTTTTGGTATATTTATTTTATTTTTATATGGTGACTTGACTGTTGTACTCGTAGGAAAAAATAAAAAACTCAATTTCATAATTACTACTATATTACCATACAAGTTCATACAACCCACACGATGATGATGATGTCCTTAAATTCATACCGATCAACATACAAACTTATTGAGTAACTTTATTGAGTTGAGTTAGCAATCTCTTTCACACAACTTACAATATAGACGCCAGATTGTCGGTAATATTGTGTCGATTTTCGAACAAATTAGTTCTGAGGCAAAAATTAATTCTTGCTCGTGACAATATATAGCAAAAGTAGGCAAATGTAAGCTGCTTTCGTACAATGAACTTTAAATACTTCCTAGCTTTATATACACATGAAATATTAGGCAATAATTTTAGTCTTGAACCTGACAGCGCCTCCCAATATTATAAGTACCTAATCACAAGTAACGATGTTCATAACATGATATTTACGATTATCCGATAAACAAAATGGCCGACGTGTCGTAAAACGTTGAAGTCCCTCAAATATCCCACTTTTGATGTATGTATCGAGATATCGGTAGACATAAAATTCAATAAGGACTAAAGAAATTTGTAGTAAAAAATTTGTGATCATAGTTTCAAATTTTTTTGGTCTAAATACGATTGAATATTTTTTATTATCACGAATTAATACTATCATGAAATATTAAACTCCAAATAAAAAGAATCTGCGATGTAGATAATTCGCGTATTAGTACATCTTTTTGTTCAAGTTTTCGGGTGTAATCAACGGCAAAGCAAAAGAAAAATATGTTTTTCCACAGTGAATCAAAGCGAGAAAACAAACAAATGAATTGGGCTTTTTTTAAATTATATTTCTTTTTTCTGATTTGTATCAGACATAGTGCGTAAGGGCTCTCAGCTTCTTTCCACTAAGATTTACTCAAAGATTATCTTGGTATTCTTTGTTTAAATTTCTTTACTTAAAAAAAAAATCATTCATGATAATGATAATGATAATGATAATGATTTATTTGCTAAAAAAATGGTACAGGTTTGCAGGTGTACAGCATAGTAAATAACGAGCACATTTTCAGTCACTTTAAAGTAACATGCAAATTATAAATGTCATAATAACTTAAAAAACAATACACAAAATTACACTAAAAATGTCCAAACAAGTCATGCAAACTTTACACTTAAATAATCCTTAACTGAGTAAAAATTGTGTGATTGAAGCCATTTGAACAATTCTCTTTTAAATACGAGTTTAGTCATGCAAACTTCAACCTCCCTTTTCCCCCTTAGACTTAGTAATTGCCATACGTTATAAGACCAATCTACTGTCCTTTCATGTCTTTAGACCCAATAATTGCGACTCTGCATAGATCAGTCAGTCATTCAATCAGTGAGTTCATCTTCTTCTAAATACATAAAGAGATGTCTTACAAACGTGAAGAAAGTTCGCAATGTCGCGTCGTCGTCGGGACTCAAGCAAAATTAGTTCCTCTAATTCAATTTGAAGTCCTGATTTAATTGCAAATTCCTAAGATTTAAGTTGATAGCTGCTTATTTCTTTTAGTTTCACCACAGAATTAATAAATAGTAGTTTCACGACAAACACGGCCGGAAGGCGTTGGAAGTTGTTTCATGGTTGAACGGCATCCCACAAGGTTGACAGATGACTTGGTGAAAGTTGGTGGGCGCCAAGTAGCGCAGGACCGTTCACATTTAAAACCTATGGGGGAGCCCTATGATCAGTAGTGGAAGTCTTCCGGCTGAGAAAATGATAAGGATGACGACAAATTTGTGGAACTTCATGAAGTTTTTTTTTTAATAGCCTTTTTTAGCTGTCCTGCCGCTGGGCAAAGGCCTCCCCTTTTTCCTTCCACTGATCTTGATCTTGGGCCACGTTTTTCCATTGCCTTTCGAATGCCTCTAGTTCGTCGCGCCATCGCTCCTCAGGCCCTCTTCTCCGACTTTATAAAGATTATTGTCTTCTTATTTGTACTGCCTTTATTACATTTTATTTAAGTCCTAATAAATTAAATCCGAAAAATTATTGGCCCGTGACGTAATTGGAGGATAATCCTAATAAGAGTAAATTATACCTAAGAGATTTTGAAGATCCCTTGATTAAAAAAAATAAGACGCTTCTCTTCGGACGTTTTTTCTCATAGATGAAACCAATTTGGTCAGTGATTTGTGTAAGTGAATAATGACGGCTCCGTAGCCCAGGGGGTAGTTAGTGTATCTGCCTTTCGACGCACAGGGTCGCGGGTTCGAATCCCGCCAAGGGCAAACATTCATGTGATGAGCATTTGTGTTTGCCTTGTGTCTGGTCGTTGTTTATCTATATAAGTATGTATTTATCTATTTATGTAATGTATATCAGCTGTCTGGTACCCATAGTACAAGCTCTGCTTAGTATGGGATTAGATGGCCGTGTGTAGAATACACTTTGATTCTTGAATCACGACTGTCCGGTCAAAAAGCAGTCCCTCTAATTACTACTTCACACACATACTCACACACACCACACAAACAAATGCTTAGACCCATTAATAAAAACAACAAAAATAATCATCAAGCACAAACTTTGGCGTATATTTTCAAATTAGCATGTAATATTTATAATACTATACTTTTTATATCTACACTAAATTTAGTATTTCTAGTGCACTAAGTTTACTGTGCTGTGAGGGAAGGCCTGATGACCTATAATACAGGTTTATATATAAACCTAGCTTAGGCATCAGCCCTCCACAAGAACACGACATTGTTTCTGGTGTATGTTAAAATTATTTTTCTTGTGATGTGGAAATTAATAAAGTTATTATTATTATTATTATACTACACCATTGACACACTAGTGAATAATAAATTAGCTGAACTCCACTGAACTCGATTCTAGGAAGCGATCAACTTGTTTAACTGTGCCAAATGAATCGGTTTAACATTCTAAACTTGGTGCTTCGATCGTACAAGCAGACTTGTAAACTTTGTACAAACTTTGTACTCTTGTAAATTAGTTTAGAGGCATTGGGAGGAAACTGGAATCTGTGAGGAAGAGAGAGGGGAGGAGAACGTGTTTAAATTTAAACACTAGCGTTGCGATATTAGATACTATAGAAACGAGTAGATAGATCAACAAACTACAAGTTGGAGTTCATCTAATAGAGGTACAATTTAATATGTAACTACTGATTATTGAGGGCGTCGTCGGTGGTCTAGCAGTTAGGGCCGCTGCCTCCCGTCCGGGAGACGCGGGTTCGATCCCCACCACATACCAATGTGTTTTCGAATTTGGAATTCATATGTACGTTTATTCGACGCTCTTACGGTGAAGGAAGAAATCGTGATGAAACCTGCTAACTCCTGCGAAGAAATTCAAAGGTTGTGTGTGAAGTCGACCAACCCGCACTGGGCCAGCGTGGTCGACTAAGGTCTTATCGCTCTAATTCAGGGTATGCTTGAGTCCCTCGGTGGAGACGTATATGAGCTGTTGATGACTGATTATTGAGTAGGTAGGTATCGAATACGATACCATGGCAAATAAATTGAATAGATACTAAAGAAAATTACACTTTGTAAAAAAATATGCAAGTATTTAAATGTCTTGGTTTGGTCTCTACCACGAGCGTACAAAATAATATGAAGAGTTAAAATAAAGATTTAGAAAACGAAGCTAGCAACAAGCTTTTCCAATAATAAATCATCATACATTCAAATAATAAATTAAGTAAACAGTATCTTTTCATATAAAAGTGAAGGATATTAATACATAGACTTTTTGATCGTATATTCACTTGCTGATCGCCCGCGGAAGCACCCGCGTTAGGATTTTTTATAAGTGGTATAAAGTAACCTTTTTATTTTATTTACAATCAGTTGCAGACTACATTCTTAAAAAAAACTACCTTTCTTAACACAGTTCTCATTAAAAGAAAAATAAACCAACAAACACGAGTTCACATTTAAATTATTAGTATGATAGAGTTACGATATTTCCTCGTATATTGAGCTCGTATCAAAGTTTTCTGTCAATCGTGTTTGTGTTCCAAACAATGACAAATCGAGCTCAGTGTATCGGAATAATGATAAATGTAGCCTATTTGTGTCACATGTATATTCTATGTTGTAACTGTCCCTATTTCTCTACAACATAATAATATTATGTGCTTTGCGACATTAAGTAAGAAAGATTGTGATTGATTGTAGGTTAGTCTTGAATAAAAGAAAACACTAATGATGCATACAAAGCTGATTAGACCGACACCATGGCCATTTTTTTTTAGTTTCAGAGAAACTAGCTTCATGGTCAAAATCACCATACCACAGATTTAAAATATCTATGATTTTAAATAGTCCGCGTTTCACGTTGTAGCTGTCATAACTCGTATCGTTCGTAGCATAGCTACGCCGTAGTACAGCTACGCCGCGCCGTAGTATGTGATTTTTCTTGAACATTATAACTAATATAACAAATATACAAGTACAAGGCTAGTGCAAAGGTTATGCTGTTGTAGACGAGAGAGATTTAAATATCGAATAGTGAAATTCTACTGGACTTATTGTACCAAAGAGTCCAAAAAGGCTGTTGATTGAAATCTCTTGGTACTATTTTTGACATCACACTAATAAAATCTTACGATCTGGTGAAGGTAGCGGGAAGCCACTGGATGCGGGCAGCGCATAACCGCTCGTTGTGGGATCCTTTGTCCAGCAGTGGATGTCTTTTGGCTTAGACGATGGTGATGATGATGACTGATAAAATATTACCTTGAATATATGATAATAGAGCAGCAGAATAACCACGCAGGGTATGTAGAACGAGCCGACGGATGAGTAGATGACGTAATCGGTGTTGTTGAAGAGACACTGGTCTTCTCTCCTCTCAGGCGTGTTGTTCAGACCCAGGACTATTGGGGAACCTGGGGAAAAATGTTACAAGTTCAAGACTTTTGTATTGACCTACAGGGTACAGACCTGCAGACGCAGCTTCCTCAAGAACTCACACCCATCGAAAAAGACCCACCTTCAGCAAGACTTCAGCTTTGGGCTGAAAGGTTTCCCCAAGCGGACACCCTGCAGAACACCTCCCTCCAGGCCATCAGCTACCTTGGGCGACCTGGAGGGCGCTCAATCGAATTCGCGCGGGTGTGTGTAGATATAGGGCAAATCGCAAAAGGTGGGGCTTCACTGATGACGATCAGTGTGACTGCGGTAACACGAAAACTATGGAGCACCTGTTGTCTTGCCCTAACTGCCCTGTTTCTTGCTCTATATAAGACCTAAATGAGGCCAATGATAAGGCAGTCAATCAATCAACGGCCCGTTACAGTCCACTGCTGGACTATGAGCCCCTCTACTTAAGTGGAGAGTTTTGCCATAATCTCCACGCTTGGCAGGCGGGTTGGAGATCGCAGGTTAAAAGGTTACTGTATCAGAGAGCGCTGCTGCCCGTTCCCTGTTCAATGTGTAGTCTCTAAGTCGCTTCTTACGACACCCACGGGAAGAGTAGGGGTTGGTGACAAATGTATTTTACTCTGCCGTCACCACACGGCCTTTGAATAAGGCAATAGCTCTGGCAAATTTTTGGGTTGGACTGGTTTAACCCCCATTGACATGAAAAGAAAGAAGAAGTCGTGCGACACCTATGGGAAGACGATTTGGTCTTATTCTATTTTTTTCCCTCAGACCAACATGGAAGTAATGACGAAGTAAAGAAGAAGATTAGCCGTGTGGTGACGGCAGAGTAGAATACATTTGTCACCAACCCCTACTCTTCCCATGGGTGTCGTAAGAGGCGACTTAGGGACTACACATTGAACAGGGAACGGGCAGCAGCGCTCTCTGATACAGTAACCTTTTAATCTGCGATCTCCAACCCGCCTGCCAAGCGTGGAGATTATGGTAAAACCCACCACTTAAGTGGAGGGTTTTGTAATAATCTCCACGCTTGGCAAGCGGGTTGGAGATCGCAGATTAAAAGGTTACTGTATCAGAGAGCGCTGTTGCTCGTTCCCTGTTCAATGTGTGGTCCCTAAGTCGCCTTTTACGACACCCACGGGAAGAGTAAGGGTTGGTGACAAATGTATTCTACTCTGCCGTCACCACACGGCGTACATCTACATGTAGCTATATATTTACGTCGCTTACCTAGAAGTGGTCACCCATCCCTTTCACATTCATATTGAAGATTTAAAGGGTGTGATGGATGATATATTACCTCTATTATAATAAGCCTTATAGGCTGTTCAAGAAAGACGAATTGGTTTAAAACATAATCGGGCAAAATATCAGTTAAAATTACCTGTTTAATATTTATTTCACTAAACTTAGACAATTCGCAATAGCTCCACTATCAAAGGAAAGATACAAAGTTACGGCTGTTGGGCTAATATATTTTACGTTTAAACAATATTGCTAAAGACTGCTTACTCAGACTTTAAAGGTTATTTTATTTTTGATAAAGTTGTGAGTTTGGGTATCGATGATGATAGCTCATATAAATTGACGGCTCCGTAGCCCAGGTGGTAGTGTATCTGCCTCCGACGCACAGGGTCGCGGGTTCGAATCCCGCCCAGGGCAAACATTCGTGTGATGAGCACTTGTGTTTGCCTTGTGTCTGGTTGTTGTTTAATTATATAAGTATGTATTTATCTATTTATGTAATGTATATCAGCTGTCTGGTACCCATAGTACAAGCTCTGCTTAGTTTGGGATCAGATGGCTGGGATGTGTGAAGATGTCCCCACAGATGTATATTAATTTATACTGAAGTTGGGTATTATAAAGGTAGTTTGCTTTTTTGTGTATGAGCCATAGATTATATTTTCGCAATTATGTAAGATTTAAAACGAGCTGGTATTTTAGTCAATAAATCGTATAAATACGTATAAAACGTATAAATCGATTGTATATTTTAAAACTAGATGTATTAAATTTAATAACGCCCTGAACCTGTACAAGATAAACGCGTCTTTCATCTATATTTATGAGCAGTATCGATAGATCTCCACAGTAAGGGGTCCTTTTGAAATGACAGGCGATTAACATGCCGCCGCTTCTGGACCGGTGTTCGGACATATCCGGATAGTATTTAGTAAAATATATTATATTTGCTATCTGTATAATTTCACTATCAACATCATATCTATAATACTGTGGTGAATACATATCTACTAAGGTGAGGTTGGTAGTCAATCTTACAACCCACATGGTGAAAAAGAAGAAGAAGAATATTCTTCAAGTTTATTAAATCGTACTATCGGTCCTTAGTTAGCAGAAGAAGCGGTATTTTTTTCGGTTCTGATCATAGAGCATTTTAATTTATTCAATATTTACAGAATACAGCAAGAAATTCTCACAATAAAACTTTAAATTAAATCGTATACAAAAACAAAGGCGCTTCAAGTCAATGCCTCCAAACAATATGAAATTCTTCGCCCGACCGAAAAACAAAGGGGTGTAGTACGATCACGGACTTCATCAATCTTGATACTTTATCAGCTCAGTCGAGAGTACAGAGCTTGGCTTTCAAGCACGTTTGAGTGAACGATGACGATGCTTGTACCTAGGAAGAAAAGGGTTTGACAGGGCCGTAGCTGGGACTCATCTCTATAGTACGTGCTTAATAAGGCTCGCAATGGCAACACTATGTTTAGTGATTTATTTGTAGGCATATTTGTTATAATACAGACCAAGAATACAGATATATATCAACATCATCAACGGCCCGTTACAGTCCACTGCTGGACTATGAGCCTCCTTCACTTAAGTGGAGGGTTTTGCCAAATATATATGTCACCGTAAAGTTGTGAACGCCAGTTTATAATCTTACTCGCTATATTATAAACTTACGGAAAATTGTGAACTGAAACCAACCATTTACAATTTTACGTATTATTTCTCGTTAGTTTATAATCTTACGATGACAAACCGTCAAATTGTAAACAAAGGTGCAGAGTTCATAATCTGTCTGCTTTTATCACCCGTAAAATTGTGAACCGTGTTCCTGATTGGTCGGTTTTGGCAGTAGCTAGACACGTCAAACGTTTAACCAATCAGTGTGCAAGGTGCGTTCCGTCTACGTTCCGTCCTACAGTTTGACATCGTAAGATTATAAACTAACGAGAAATAATACGTAAAATTGTAAATGGTTTGTTTCAGATCACAATTTTCCGTAAGTTTATAATATCGCGAGTAAGATTATAAACTAACGGCGTTCACAATCTTACGGATACATATATACCTCCAGGTAATAGGTATTTACCTTTTTATTTTGTACATTTCACACGGTAACGCTTGATTTTCTTCTTCTTTTTTAATTTAATCTTTATGTATACGTGAATATATTCATTAATATATATTTTTAACTTTTTTTCGTTATGCAACTGTAACCTTCCATATTTCCGTTTATATATTTGATGTGTTTTTGTCTGGTATTCCTGATTTGTTGTTTAATATTGCAACTGTTTAAATGTTTTTATTGACTCGGAATTTAGTTAAAGCGATTGTGATGGAACTGATAGATGGCCCAATCAAGCTCATTACCTTTATCGAACAAAAACACGCATTAAGGTAATGTTATACGGCTCATTTACTGCCTTTAACCAAATGGAACCTCACTGATATATGGAAACACGCAATCAAATCATTACGTACAGTCGGCCAGGAAAGAAGTTTACTATTTTTGATGAAAGTTTCAATAAGTTATATACTCAGTATCTGACAGATCGATCTGTAAACAAATAATAAAAACGTGTTAAAATAGTCTTTGTTTTTCAATAATTTGCAAATGATATTACACACACACACACACACACACTTACACACGCATTTATACACAAATATTGGAGTAGCTGCCAAACATGTCCTTAGCTCTTAAGTTTACTAATGTAACAAAGTACATCATATGGGAAGACACTGGAGCTTGTAACACAGTTTTTAACTAACACAAGCTTCAGGGTTTAATATTCTGAGACATTGTAAATTTACAAATATTTTTTTTATTATTATTATTATTATTATATTCAGCCTTAGAGTTGTATACCTTTTTATTTACTTATAGTACTATGAATAGCATGGACTAGCTAGCTGAGTAAAAAAAAAAACAAGTATTTTATTAATTACAACTTTAGATCATTATATAAAATAGAAAACTTTATCTGATTGGTTAGCGATCACAAGTTTTTTTACAGGGACGTACTCACCACGAGAATCCGCTTCGCCTACATTAATATTTGACTGCGCAATTCGCAAAAGTCGCAAAACGGTGCTCCGAGTCAAATTGACCAATTTTACAATAAAATTGTTCAGTTAAAAACATTCTAAATCAAACTACAACTTGTGTTAATTAGATGGTAGTGAGTGATGCCACAGTATTATTTCATATGAGCATTTCCCTTTTCAGTTTTCAGCTCTTACTGGTGGAAATTATGAACAAGCTTCATTTTTAGGGTTCCGTAGTAAATAGGAACCCCTATAGTTTCACCATGTCCGTCTGTCTGTCCGTCCGCGGCTTATCTCAGAGACTCTTAGTACTAGAAGGCTGTAATTTGGCATGGATATACATATTAATCATGCCGACAAAGCTGAATAATAAAATCTTGAAAATTTTTTTTAGGGATTCCTCTGGTACTATTATTTTTTTAATTCACAATTACCTTATAGTGTGAGGTATCGTTGGTTGGGTTTTTTTAAAATAATGGAGTTTGCTAAAACAACAACAACAATTTTTCGATGCTAGAGTACGTTTTAGAAACATTTCGTTTTAAAGTGCTTATTTTTGTTACAGTCAAGTTCCCCCCCCCCCCCCCTACCAGCGAAACAGGTTGTATTTGGAAATGTGAAAAAATTCACGGTAGTAGTGTATATGATGAATTTAAAAGAAAAACTATCAACATCAAGTAGGCTTTACAGGTTATCGAATGATAGACCAACTTATAATCTTTACTTGTACAAGTAAGAAATTTGGTACTACAAAAAATATCACAGAAAAATATTTTGATGATGTTACTGTCTTAAATAGGTACTAGTATTGGACAACTACGGAACCGTACACGTTGCGTGGCCCGACGCGTGCTTGGCCGGTATCCAATATCTCTCAAGTGAATCCGCGGGATAAATTGAGTGGAAATATTAAGTGACTCGCGCAGTTTTGTTGCTCCTCTTTTTTTCTTATCGTGGCTTCTGTTAATTTAAAGCAGCTTTGCTTGATATATTTGCGTTTTATGTCCCTTAGATCCGGAATAATATTATTTATTAATACGGTCTGTATTTACTACAGTAAAGACCCTATGACGTTTTTGTTACAAATATTTTAGGGTCAGTTTTATTTTCCCTTTAGATAAAATAAAAAGGGGAACATGGCACTAACACTCTGCTGAGGGTAGTCGCGGATAGGATGGATAGCCCTATCCTCAAACATTGGATGTCCATCCATGTCATGGATAATGAAAATTTTAAGTTTTACTAACATATGTAGTTATAAGTAGGTATTTTACTAACAATATGGACTTGTAATTAGTATACTATGTCTGAAATAAATGCTTTCATTTAATTTCATTAGTATAATTTTGAATATTAGAAGATACTGTAAAAGATGAAAATGAAAACGTTTATTTTCCATAGAATAGTGTTACATCTGTTAGATTCATATTAATTGTTTTTATGGGAGAAATCACTATACCCGGGTAACTATAGGAAGAGCTCTAACAGATTAAAACTTTAAAAACGATTTAATATTACTTCGTTTATTTATTAACTTATACAGCATGAAATTTACATCGTTTTGTTCCCGCCGTGTAGTGATAGTACCCGTCAAACTGAACAACTTTTCACGAAAAAAAAAATTCCTGTGACAAAAATATTTTTGGTCTCTCCATACAAAATGGGTCAGTCGGGAGTCTCACTTTGTATGGAGAGGCCAAAAATTTTTTTGTCGCAGGAAATTTTTTTTTCGTGAAAAGTTGTTCAGTTTGACGGGTACTATCACTACACGGCGGGAACAAAACGATGTAAATTTCACGGTGTATAATTACTGGGGGAGATGGGCCTCCTTAGCATTGGGCTGCAACCCGTCTAGGAGAAGGAAAACTCCGAAATATAACCCGCGAGGGCAGTTTGAGGCTCAAGGAGTAGAATCTGGTCGAGGCTCAAACTGCACAGTCCACATCAGGGCAGGATGTTGACTTAGGGTGGCGGTTGGCAATGGCATCGCATTCAAACCCGGCACCTACAGACCGAGTACAGGCTACTGTCTACCTGGCAACACGCAAAGGGCAAGCGCGTCAGGTTAAAAGCCCAATCCTCTCGAAGACATTCCATGAATCACGATCCAAACAAAAGGCCCCTAGTGCCCGGCGGCACCAGTGCCAGCAGCTACGACGGTATGCCTGCTGACACTGGAGTCAATTGGGGTGCGAAGAATCCCCGGGCGTCATTCCCTCACCGTCAAACGACTAACGCGATACGATTGGATTCCGAACACAAGCTTAACGTAATAACCTATAATATCCGTACTTTGAGCTCAGAAGAAAGATTAATTGAATTAGAACACGCTTTAGATAACATGAACTGGGATATTATTGGTCTGTCCGAAGTCAGACGAGAAGGCGAAGATACACTAGAGCGAAATAACAACGTTTTCTTCTATTCCGGAAGAAGCGGTGGTCAGTCGGGGGTTGGCTTTTTGGTATCTAAACGGTGGATTAACAATATACTAGAGTTTGTAGCGTACTCCGATAGAGTCGCGGCACTTAAATTCCGGATTAGTGAGAAACATACCCTGACTGTTGTTCAAGTATATGCGCCCACATCGTCACATGCCGATATCGAAATCGAGGAGTTTTACGATACATTGGATAAAGCTTGTGATGAACAGCGCGGGACTTGGACGGTAGTAATTGGCGATTTTAATGCGAAAGTGGGTCAAAGGCAAAACTCAGATAACGAGCAGATCCTGGGACCTTATGGTCTCGGAGAACGTAATGAGCGAGGCACACGTCTCCTCCAGTTTGCCTTCGGTCAAAATCTTAACGTGGCTAATAGTATGTTCTTTAAAAAACCCCAAAGGCGATGGACGTGGATTTCGCCAAATGGTAACGTAAAGAACGAGATTGACTACGCTCTTGCTTCAGACAGAACAATTATACAAAACGTTAATGTAATTAATAACATTAAATTTTACTCAGATCATAGGCCTCTTCGTAGTACCTTGGTATTTAAAACTAAAATTCTCCGGCATCAATGTTTCAACAGGAATATTAAATACATAAATAAAAACACGTTAATCGCAAACGTAGATAGTTTCAACCTGGAACTCACTAATACTTTTAGCTTATTGGAAAGAACAGAGCTAGATTCTGTGGATGTAGAACATGAGTTTAGCAAAATAGTTAAAAGTATAACAACAGCCAGCAATAAAATAAAACAGGTTAAAAATAAATTAAAGAAGCTAACATCAGAAACTATACAATTGATTGACAATAGACAAGCATTGAGAGATAATATAAATAGCATACAATACAGAGAACTGGACAGGGAAGTTAAAAGAAATATACGTAGAGATATTCGAGCATACAATACAAAAATTGTTCAAGTTGCATTAGAAAAAAACACTTCTATGAAAATAGCAAGAAAGGGTATCACAAAAGGCAAATCTTGGATAACATGCATGAAGGACAGGGAAGGGGTTAAGCATAGAGACAGAGATAAGATTTTAGAAATTTGTACCACGTTTTATAAAGAACTTTACTCGGATCCATCATCAGTTACGCCACAGTCTGGAACTGAATACTCATGTTCGGGAGACATTCCACCTATTACTGAACTTGAAGTTCAATCTGCTATTAGGCAGATGAAGTATAATAAGAGCCCCGGACATGATTGCATTTCAACAGAATCTCTCAGAGTCGGAGAACCAGTATTAATCCCAAAAATAAAAAAAAAAAAAAAAAAAAAAAATATTTAACTCAATTCTGCATACAGGAAAGCTACCCGAAAAATTCTGCCATGCGGAGATTAAACTTCTCCACAAAAAAGGCGACAGATCAGATATCGGTAATTACAGACCAATAAGTCTTGTTTCTCACCTGTATAAGGCTTTTATAAAAGTTATTGAACGCCGTATATCTGGTCTGCTCGATAGGGAACAGCCTCCAGAGCAAGCAGGTTTTCGCCCAGGACTTTCAACAACTGACCATCTTCATGCCATAAACCAGATAATTGAGAAACATCATGAATTCAATCTCCCTCTGTATCTAGCTTTTGTTGATTACTCTAAGGCTTTTGACAGCCTTACCCATAGTTCTATTTACCAAGCCCTAGAAAACCAAAATGTACCCCAAACTTACATAAAGTTGCTGAGGAACATATACAACAATAGTAGCGCTGCTGTCAACTTGCAAATACCTGGACCATCATTTCCGATTCAAAAGGGTGTCAAACAGGGCGATCCGCTGTCCCCAAAACTATTTACCGCCACTCTAGAGGAAATATTCCGAAAGCTGGCTCCGGCGTGGGCAAACAGAGGCATTAGCGTTGGCGAAGCAAGACTGACTAATCTTCGCTTCGCGGACGATATTGTTCTCTTCTCATCGACGGTCACTGAGCTACAACAAATGTTACAAGAGCTGAGCAGGGAGAGCCTTGAAGTTGGTTTGAGGATGAATATGTCGAAGACCAAGCTCATGACAAATCGCGCCGAGAAAATCGTGGACTTAGATGGGGAAAGAATAGCATATGTCCGTGAGTACCTTTACCTTGGCCAAGTAGTCTCTTTCCAGACCAGACAAGACAAGGAAGTCGAAAGACGAACTGAAAATGCCTGGAAGAGCTACTGGGCCATGAAAGATCTTGTTAAGGGTAAATTGCCGCTAACATTGAAAAGAAAACTCATGGATATGTGCATCTTACCCATCCTTACGTACGGCGCGCAGACTTGGGCTTTGACTGACATCCAAAAGACCAAACTCCAGGTGTGCCAGCGAAACATGGAGCGCAGCATACTTGGTGTAAGGCTAAGCGACCGAGTTCGAAACACGACGCTGCGCTCCCAGACAAAACTAATTGATGTAGCTCAGAAGGCCGCCCACTTAAAATGGGACTGGGCTGGCCACGTCACCCGAATGCCTAACGAACTGTGGGCTAAAAAGACCAACAGTTGGGTGCCCCAGAACGCAGCAAGATGTCGTGGTCGGCCCCGCAAGAGGTGGCGAGACGAACTCGCTGCCTACTGTGGCGAGTGGGAAAGTTTGGCCCAGGATCGGGATAAGTGGAAGGAAGCGAGGGAGGCCTTTGCCCTACAGTGGGACACTTCAGGCTAATAATAAATAAATAAATAATTACTGTGTAATGATAAAATTATGTGTTAGCGGTTCGTGCATCGAAAGATGTAAGAGGTGAAGTTACTTTTTTTCAGTTTATAGCAATAAAATTATTAAAACTGAATATTATATAAAAATTTGTTAACGTCGTCGTATGAAGAATTTTGAAGCTGTCAGAGATTTTCCTATAACGCCTTAGCGGATCTGTGGACTCTGTATTTTGATATCCGAAAATGGGTATGGATAAGAATGAATGAATGAATGAATGAAATAAACTTTACTGCACACAGACAGAAACATAAGATAAGTTGATCCTTATAGCCTTTCTTTCTAACAAATGCTTGCTACATGTTCCCGTCTGACTTTAAAGATAAAAAGGCCCCGTAGCGTAGTTGGTAGTACGCCTGCCTACGAAGCACAGGGTCGCGGGTTCGAATCCCGCCCAGGGCAAACATTCTGATTGATTCATTGTGATGAGCACTTGTGTTTGCCTTATGTCTGGATGTTGTTTATCTATATATGTATGTATTTATCTAAGTATTTAAGTAATGCAAATACAAATATACTTTATTGACACCAAACGAAAACAAAACCGAAAAACATAACAGAAACATAAAAACATAAGAGTCAACAGGCGGCCCTATTGCTAAGGTAGCATTCTCTTCCAGGCAACTTTGGGTCTAGGAAAAACACACAGAAAATGTGAAACGGGTTGGTGGCTAAAGAAAAAAAAATACATAACGTTAAAATAATATATAAACTACATACCCAGAGGTACTCAAAATAATCAATCAATCAATCATTTTATTAGCCATAGAAATGGTTATAAAGATTACAAATTGTTTTAGTCACAGTATCACATATCTAGCCTAACTAATAAGCATGCAAATAATAAATAATACCTAATACTAGTTTGTAAATATGTTTAAAAATTGAAAAATAATTAGAACAATAATTTATAGATATCAACCATTATATTAATATAAAATACCTACACAAATACATAATTAAAATACTTAGAAAATGATATCAGCTGTTTAATACCCATAGTACAAGCTTTGCTTAGTTTGGGATCAGGTGGCCGTGTGCGAGAAGTCCCTTTTATTTATTTATTTCACGCAGCAAGATAAAACTCGAACAGGAAAACTCAAACAAAAATGTATGTTGCTTTTACACCCCATTTAACCCACAAACAAATGATTGTGGGATCCCCTGTCGTTGTGATTAACTCTCACATTAATCACTACAAATAAACAATAAAGAAACGTAATAGCGTTTTGTTTTGTTTGTTGTTTTTTTCTTGCTTTGAACTTAGGTGCTTTGACATGTTGGATCCTTACTCGCAGGTTGTTGTACTCGTATCATTGAACCACGGAGACAACAGCCTCCGTGGCCGAGTGGTCGAGATTTCGACGCCCATTACGGAGGTTCCGGGTTCGATTCCCGGTGGGGACACTGTCAAGCAAAATTCTCTTTGTGAGACTTTCCCCAGTTTGGTTAGGACATTGCAGGCTAAATCACCTGATTGTCCGAAAAGAAAGATGATTTTGCTTCGGAAGGCACGTTAAGCCGTTGGTCCCGGCTACCTATCTAGTCGTTACATGAGCCAAGTCAGTTGCCTTTGGCGGCTCTATAACACTGACACCAGGATTTGTGAGGTCGGTTGTCGACCTTACAACCCACACGATGATGATGATGATGATTATTGAATTTGTTAGATGGAGCAAGATAAGATAATAATAATAAAAAACATAATTTGTGTTAAAAAAGTCATAATAGACTAACAATAAGCGAGGCTAGTGTGGATTGGTGTGGACAAGTGCTCATCACACAAATGTTTGCCCTGGGCGGGATTTGAACCCGCGACCCTGTGCGTCGGAGGCAGATACACTACCACCTGGGCTACGGACCCGTCAGGCACGTTAAGTCGTTTGTTTCCCGAGATACAAGAAATAATTGAAAAGCAGACGAATAAACATATTTTGAATATCCTCCTTTGTAACTCTCCTGTTTCATAACTCGTAGGTTTCGTATAACAATATAATTCTTAGATGGAAACATGTTTCGTACAAAGATTATTTCTTGTTAACTCATACGAAACAAAGATTGGGTAAAAAGTTATAAAAGGGTATCGGACTGTTCCTAAATTTACCATATTTTATGAATTATTTTTAAAATACAGATTAGTAGCAGACGATTCACGAAGAAAAAAACAGAATCGGTTGAAAAACGAATTTACAGTGATTTTTAAAGTTTCAATATGTCTGTCTCTTTCAAAAACGATTTTTTGTATGTATTTTATATGGCATTACTAGCAAGTGATGTCACAAGTGGATATGTGCCTCTCTGTCTTATCTTGAATTTCAAACCTTTGTAACTCGGTCAATTTTAAAGACAGAGCAAAAATTCTTTTAGTGTTCGATAGCAGAAACTAAGAAGTTTGGATTTATAAAATAATATCCTAATGTGAAGTAATGTATTTACATTTACGAGTATTATACATAATATGTACCTATTTATATCTCACCTGAAGCAGTTTAATTTATCGCCACAATGCAAATTAAATTACCTGGCTTCCTAAGCTACGAATTTTGTCCCTAAGTTACAAAACAAATCATCAAGTGGTAGATGCCTATGTAAATAGGTGTTCCAAGAGTTGATTACCAAATTACTGAAAACAACACATCCTTTTGTAAAACGTACCTAGTCATTATTTTATCAATCAATCAATTAATCAATCAGCCTATTGCAATCCACTGCTAGACGTAGGCCTCCCCCAGGGCATGCCTAAGCGCACGATCACCCGCTTTCCTCATCCAGCCACCACCAGAGATCTTCCTCAGGTCATCAGTCCACCTGGCAGAGCGGCGTCCCACACTACCTATACGTTTCCCGAGACGTGGTCTTCATTCGATAACCCATCTGCTCAAGGATAGATCAATTATTTTATATCTATAGGTACATGTGTCACAGAATTAACATTGTCTATGTAGTAGAGCGTCGGTGGTCTAGTGGCTAGGGCCGCTGCGTTCCGCCCGGGAGACGCGGGTTCGATCCCCACCACGTACCAAGTGTTTTTGAATTTCAAATTTATATATACGTTTATTCTTACGGTGAAGCACACTCCTGCAAAGAAATTCAAAGGTTTTGTGTGAAGTCGGTCGACCCGCACTAGTCCAGGGTGGGCGACTAAGGCCTAATCGCCCTAATTCAGGGTAGGCTCGAGCCCCTCGGTGGGGACGTGATGAGCTGTTGACGATGATGATGTAGTAACGTGTGAGATGTTTCGTCCTTGTTCTAGTTAAAAGCTTATCTTCCGCGACAGCAGTACATCTGTTGACCCTTTGTGTTCAGAGCTTGCTACTACGTAACGTAGTCATTATCTAATCTACTCTAGGCATACGTTATCTCGTTGTGCATTAACTAGTACACAGTGTTAATATGCTTCTAGTTCAGGGCACCATTATACAAATGACTCCCGCTAGAAACATTGCGCGCGGAATTCGACGCGACTTGACGCTGTTTCGAGTATGAAGCTGAAATGCATCGTTGCAACATTCAGCTGCTGAAGTATGCAATACGACACAGAAATAAACAGAATCATTTGTTAGTAACGGAAGATGGCGGCCATGTTGTCGTTTTAATTCTGTCTATTGGAGTGTTTAGTGTATGGTCGGGTAGGGTAGGGTAAGACAAGATACTCGTAGGTTTTTAACCGGTGAATGCCTCAGATCTAAAAACTGTAATAATATAATTGAAACGTATGCATTTTTATACATCCGCATACATCCGCCATAGAAAATTTTGTTTTCGTAAAGAGGGACAGATACATTTGTTTAATAATCCTCCGGCTGCTATTGTGAACACTATCAACCACGATCATTCAAAACAAAACAAAAAAACTTGTTTGCAGCTTTTCAGTTCATTTATTAATTAGGTTTGAAAGTTTAAAGTTTTTACGCAGTCGGGTTTTTGTTTTTTTAATTTTATTTTAATCTATTTAGTTTTTGTAATGAATGACCGTTATTGTCGTGTCTCTTCCACACATTATACCTATAGGTAATTCAATATAAAACGTTGAAATTTTTGATGTTTCTTAGCATTTCTCATTCCAAATTACATTTAAACATATAAGTATATAAATATGTTCAATTTCAAAATCAACAAAATTACAATGTTACAATTATAGTCTAAATAAATAAAATTAACATTATTTATTTATATTGTCATAAATTATTAATACATACATGCACAATGTTAGTCAAAAATACCTCCCAAGTACATATAAGTTGTATATATTTTTGAAGACCATTCATAAAGCCTTTTATTTTGATACCCCACTCGATAGGTTTTGGAGAGATAACATTTTTGAAGCCTTGTTTTTGCGCCAAAAATCGGCCATCTCAATTTTTTTTTAATTTTGATGAGTACCCAGTGTCACTCTCACAAATAAGACGAATCTAAAGACACCTCTTTAACTAAAATTCATCAAGCCGTTTAGGCTGTTGTGCGTGCCAAAAAAATATACATACGTACAAACATAACCCTCCTTCTAAAGCAGTCGGGTAAAAAGCCACTGGCGAGTTTCTACTCGTATAGTTGATAAAATGTGGCTATAGACAATAGTACTGTAACGACTCTCCGGGAGAGAGCCGCCACTTAAGAAATACAAAAGGCACTTATAACACAAACACTATTTTATTAAATTATAAAACTACACTCGCACTACTGAAATAACATTCAATCGTCCGCACTCGACAGCGGACGGCAGGTGAGAACGTCAAATCTCTACGGCCCCATCCCGTCTGAAGTTTCTATCGCTCTCTTTCTAAACTAAATAGTTAAAAAGAGAACGAATATATTACAAAAAGAATACTATCGCCAGTATCAAACTACATAGCACTCGGACCAACGAGGCCCGATGCTACAACTACCCCCGGTCTCCCCTGAAAAAAATTGTTTTTGGTTGAAGACCCAAAAAATTTTTTTGCTAGTTACAATCTACTAGTAACTAACTACCTACCTAAGAGAGGGAAAAATTCACTTAATAAAAATCTAATAAAAAAAAACAAAGGAAGACTTAGATCCTGGACTTAGCTAAAGTCTAATTACCAGAAAAATATTTTCTAATAATTTTTTTAAATAAAAAACCTCTCCAAAAATACTTAAAACAGGACCCATATCTTACCATCCTAAACCAAAGCTAACAGCTACCTCAATCACAAAATCCAAACCCTAACCTGAATCTATAAAATTCTTCAAAGACATAGCATGAAAAAAATTAAAATGAAAAAAAAGTTAACGATAAAAAAAAACTGAATCAAGATAATCAAAATAATGTTAACACCAATCACAATACTCAAGAATCTCAAGAATTAAATTATATTTAATTTAAAAGCAAAATAGAAAAAGGAGTTAAGGTGTTAAAATTGTAGCTATGTTTCAAAAGAAAGAGAAGTTAACATACCCACTAACAAAGAAGAATACAACCAATTAAGCATAACGCATATAGAAAAAACAATCAGATGAGCTAAGATATAAATGTTGTTTTTTTTTTCATGAAAATAAAAAAAAAAATATTTTCTTTTCATTCAGGCATCACTGATGTCCTGAAGTACATCTCGCGTCAGTAAGGAGGTGTAGAAGAAAATATTAATGATTTTTTAAATATAAAAGTTTTATCACTGAATAGTTAAAAAGAGAACGAATATATTACAAAAATAATACTATCGCCAGTATCAAACTACATAGCACTCGGACCAACGAGGCCCGATGCTACAGTACACTGTTATACGAGGGGTGAAAGTAATGAAAAGCACAGTGTTTACCTCTGGTTAAAGACTTATTTAGTGCCTCGAACTATTAGGGCCCTCGCTACGCTCAGGCCCCAAACCCCGTCTCGGCGCTAAATAAGTCTTTAACCAGAGGTAAACACTGTGCTTTTCATTACGAATACAAAGAAAGTAAAAATAAAAAAACGATTTAGCAAAAGAAAAAATTAGTGACTTCCATATCTGAATCAGATGAACTCATTGTAAACAAAACCCTACAACTCGAGAAACAAATGATAATCGGATTGTTGCTTTCCCGCCTATTTTTTATTTTTTGCTGTGGCCGTGCCGGCCAGCTTTTGAGCCATTAATTTAATTTCCATCATTGAAAGATGTTAAATATTTTGCCCAAATCTATTTTATTTTAAAGAAATAGTTGAAAGTTAATTACAATAAAGTCATTTAAAACATATATATTCTTTAATTAATACTTAACTTTATGTTATTTCAATTTAACAGTGCGCTGTAATTGAGTGGCTGTATAGAAAGATGAAACATAGTTCAATAGAAATGTGAAATTAAAACCAGTTTTTTATTTTAATAATTTGCCAGAATGAGTGAAAATGAATGAATGAATGAATGACAGCTGTCAGTTGAAAGTGATTCTCCCTCCGGGCTGAAAAGTATTACCTTCAATCCGCTCCTCAGGCAACTTCCGAACTACTTTCAGAGTATGAGTAATGAAAATCCTAGTTGGTGAATCAAAGACCATTAATGAAGTAAAGAATTATAATAATTACAGAGTAGCAAACGACGACGATCGCAGCCGACGCGTTTCAGAAATCTTTGGAATTAGTATACAAAAGTTCATTGCTAACATTTTACCGTTTTGGCATGACATTTCTTTTTGAGAACGCATAATAATCCACAGTAAACTCCATACACGTGGACGGAGCACCTTGTCAATATCATTTAATCTTCGATCACAGAAAGCATTTAATGCTCTACTAGTGTTCCAACCGCGGCGGTTTTCCCGAAAAAAGTATTTTATGTATTAATCCAGGTTACAGACTATCTCATTCCAAATTACATCTAAATCCGTTGAGTACTTTAAGCGTGAAGGCGGAACAAACATCTAAGAAAAAAAAAAAATTATAGATGAGTTTTCTATTCTATTCTATTTCTTTTTTTTTTTATTTTCTTTTCTTTGTTTAGTTTTCTTTTCTATTTAACATCAAATAATTTCATTTCATTTTCACATTTATAACATTAGTGTGATATTAGTGTGATCAAACGCTACTTTGTTACATTAATATCCACCTCGGATGCGTCTTTGTATAGAGGCTTTTAATTAAAAGTTTTACGATTGTTTAAACCCATGTTTATGATTGTTTTACGTTCGCAATATGCTTCTCCATATTGCTATGATATTATACGTCATTCGTCTCGTCTCGTGTTTCGAGTGACGCACGTATATATCTCGAATTTTTGATAATGGAATAATAATTCAGATGTTGGTATTTTTTTACGCGCGCAATATGTTTGAAAACCTATGTTCTGTGTCAAAAATTGTTCGGTTTTACTAACAGCATAAAATACTTGTATTTTACATCAATCAATCTTTAAAATTAACTATACTTATTAGCAGCGCTCTCTGATACAGTAACCTTTTAATCTGCGATCTCCAACCCGCCTGCCAAGCGTGGATATTATGGCAAAGCCCTCCACTTAAGTGGAGGAGGCTCATAGTCCAGCAGTGGACTGTAACGGGCCGGTGATGTTGATACTTAGTATAAATGTAATATAAAAATTGGCAAATCCTTTAACAAAATATTAAATATCAAATATTTTTTTAAGTATTGCAATTTTGTTGTTCTGTGTAATATGAGTGTGATGTATTATATTATGTATTTACCTATACAATAGTTAATTTAGAATGTAGAGTTGCAGACGTTTTTGTGCAGTGTTA
This sequence comes from Carpatolechia fugitivella, assembly GCA_951230895.1. NCBI lineage: Eukaryota > Metazoa > Arthropoda > Insecta > Lepidoptera > Gelechiidae > Carpatolechia > Carpatolechia fugitivella. Next base: position 3,390,974 of record OX579661.1, read on the forward strand.
TTATAAACGATATTATTTTCAATCGCCTTTACTCGTACATGAAAATAATTAAACTAAGAACGTTTTCTACTAGCAACATCAAACAGAGCCGCTAACAAAACGCAACAAGTAAGCAACTAATCAACGATGAAATAAAAAGACAATACGTTTGTTAGCCAGTCTTTGAAGTTACATCGCATTTGCACATGAATAGTAAACTCAAAGGGAGATCTTACGAACGCGGCTTATTTCTTTTCTTCTCGCATGGTGTATGTGTGTGTAAGATATTTCTTTGAGTCTCTTGGGGCGGCAGACTGTGTTGTTAAAGATAGAAAGTTCATATAACAATATGGTATCTTCTAAGTAGTTCTAAGTATGAGCGTTATGATTGCTGTAGAAATGGGTATCACTCTGGTTTTAACCAGTGTGAATAAATATACATTTTATCAGTTTTCAAACCGTTTTTTAGGATTCCGTAGTCAAAAAGGAACCCTTATAGTTTTGCCATGTCCGTCTGTCTGTCTGTCCGTCCGCGGCTTAGCTCAGAGACTCTTAGTACTAGAAGGCTGTAATTTGGCGTGGATATACATATTAATCATGCCGACAAAGCTGAGGAATAAAATCTTTAAGAGTCTTAAAATTTTAAAAAGCATCTTCAAAATAATCTTTGAATCTTTAAAAATCTCGGTACACGTGAAGTGGGGGTTATTTTTTTAATTCGCGACTACCTTTTAGTGTGAGGTATCGTTAGATTAAAAATAATGGAGGTTTGCTAAAACCATTTTTCGATGCTAGTGTACCTTTCAGAAACATTTCGTTTTAAAGTGCATATTTTTGTTAGAGTCAAGTGTCCCCAAGCAGCGAAACCGTTGTATTTGGAAATGTGAAAAAAAATCACGGTGATAGTGTATTTAAAAGGAAAACTATCAAAATCAAGTAGGTTATCGAGTAATAGACCAATTTATAAAATGTAATTGTAACAATTTATAAAATGTTACATATGCGTCAATATCCAGATATGGTATTTACCTACAGCAAACACTGGCAACTAGACTAGGGGTAAGAGCCTTCCGCTCCCCCAAAAGTCCGGTTACGCTTGATACGTCGATTTTGCGACACAAGCATTAGGTCCATGTCAAAAAAAAAAAAAAAAAAAAAAAAAAACTGGCAACTAGCAACACTGGCAACTAGCTATTTATTGCCGGCAAACACTGGCAACTAGCAACACTGGCAACTAGCCATCTACTGCCGGTGTTGATGTTGTCGAACGCTTTGAGGTGCGCTTGAAACCAACAAGGATGACATTACAAACTGTTGCAGGGATTTGCGCGTTTGAGGTTTATATCTGGTGCCAATAGGGGATCGGACTACTTTTTTTTAATTTTATAAATCCAAACTTCTTAGTTTCTGCTATCGAACACTAAAAGAATTTTTGCTCTATCTTTAAAATTGACCGAGTTATAAACGTTTAGAATTCAAGATTTGTCACAGAGGCACATACCCACTTGTGACGTCATTTGTTAGTAACGCCATATAATCTCCATACAAAAAGTAGATTTTGAAAGAGACAGACATATTGAAACTTTAAAAAATCACTGTAAATTCGTTTTTCAACCGATTCTGTTTTTTTCTTCGCGAATCGTCTGCTACTAATGTATATTTTAAAAATAATTTATAAAATATGGTAAATTCATAAAATATGGTTAACAGTCCGATCCCCTATTAAAGTCACTTGTTTACAGCTACAAACTTATTTATAAACAAAGATTATATCTCTGTCTAAATCATTTATTGCTGTATTACAAACGTGGTTTTAGTCTGTGCTCCTTGGAAGCCATCTAATGCACTGCTCGCCCCTTCAGGCAAAGGAGTGTGATCATATGTATGTACTGCGAGGGTAGGCCCCCCACAAGGTGGATCGGCGATCGGGATGCAGGCCAAGTAAGACCGGTCGTTGTGGAGATCCTTGTGGGAGGCCTTTGTAGAGCAGTGGAAGTGATGATGATGATGATATTACAAAAGTGTTTTTACCTGTCCACAGATATGGCGACGAGGTTGAAGATGCTTGAGGTGGAGCAGGTAACATCCATGGCGATGTAGCAATCGCACACCACCGCCGGCAGACCCCACACGCCATAGAACTGTAAAAAACAAACACATGTTATCCAATGTTGGCAAATTTGATCATCATTATCAGTTTTTCAAACTGGGAATCTTATCCGTGGTCCAAGTTTGACGCAGACGAGCTTCCTCCTACACCAAAGAAACATTGTCAGCGTCAGTCTATCTACAGGACAAGACTTCTTTACTTTCAAGGTCTCTCTGGAGTCAAATGGCTGAACTGTCAATTTTGCATGTAAACCACTGTCGCCTGTTGCACATAATGAAAGGATTACGTTTTCGAATACTTTAAACTCTGATTGCTTGCTCTGATTTAAACTGTGATTCTGCTACGCCGTAGCACCGTAGACCTCTACGGCGTAGCGTTTGTATTTGTTAGAGGTTACAGTTACGGTTTTAAAAGTCTAGAGACACATTAAATTATCATTTTAGTCTATTATATTTAGTCAACATGACATAAAAAATAATGTTAATCTCTTTTCTGCTTAGCACCTGAAAGGCAAGAAGGTTGTGAACAGCAATAAAAACAATTGTTTATTTATCACCCTCCAACTCCGTTCTTGCCGAAAGGAGTCATGAAGTAAGTATCGTAATAAAAGCAGTAATTCCTAAGACTCGTCGATATAAACCATCGCTTCAGTACCGTAACTTTTCGGGGACATTTAAATTGTTGCCAAAATAAATAATAGGCCAGCTATTAATTTGAATACAATAAAAAATGCACTGTCATTGTCAGGCACGTCTTGGACGAATAAACCAGGCACGTCTATTAGTTGATGGCTTTGTATTTTTTGCCTTGTCTTTGGTTACAGGCCTTAATTTATCAACATTTATTACTTAACTATAACCTACTTTAACATTATTATAAAAACATAACAAAGAAATATATGTTTTAAATGATTTTTTGGGTTTCGTAGCTTCAAAAGAAAACAAAACCCTTAAAAGATCACTCGCGTGTCCTGTCACATAAGTTTTTTTTATTTTGATCCAGCAAGTGAAAATAAAAGTACATTTAAATAAATAGTTTTAAAAGTTTTGAGCGGGAAAAAACATAATATTAGGTACTTATCTGGAATGTTGTCGTTTGTATGAGTACCAAAAATTTATAGGGTTTCGTTTGACAGACGAAAAAAACAATTCCTTTTTAACTAAAATTAGATGACAAGTTAAATGAACCCCAACACTTTTATAGCTCAGAAACAGATAAGTAGGTGTATTGTAAGGGTCGGAACAGCCAGTTTGGGTAAACAAACAACTATTCGACGAGTTTTCACGACTTTGTATTGGCTATCATAAAAGTGTGTGTGTGTGTGTGTGTGTGTAAGCAATAAGCACTCATGGAGAGAAGACGTTGGAGTTACAAGTAGATAATGTATGTTAAGGATTTTTTTTTAGTTTGTAGCGAGCCTAGTAGGCTTGTCAAAGTTTTTGAGCTAGTTTTGACTTTACTTCTACCTGCTATAATATTGACGGTTAACAATCAATAGTGTCTATCTCAGTTTCTTACGTTATCTACTTTTTTATGTAGATGGATTTAGAGTTTTAATTTTGCTTAGCCTGTTCAAGCGTCCATGTCAAAATTCACTAAATTTTTAAAGTTTTTCGCTACAGAAATACCACTCATATCAAGAGCGCGTATAGAGTAGAGAAACCTTTTTTTTTCATCACCTGTAAAGTTGAGTTTTTTGAGATAGACGCTACTGATTCTTAACCCGTCAAATAGTCACCCATCCCTCGAATTTAATCAGTCCCTCATCCCTCATTTGTAATTCTGTAGTGATATTATTGTTTTTACATAATCTTAGCCTACATAATACATTGTAATAGTCGAGTGGTAATGGTAAAGTATATTCGGAAATAAATTCTATTTCTTTCTTATTTCCTTGACCTAAAGAAATAGCTACCAGCTCAATTAAAAACATTGTGACTCCACTTAGGACTTGGTTGAGCCTACCAAGGAATTAAGAAAAACAGATCTTACTTTGGAAGCATTTTAATAAAACTTTATCATTAGGTACAGAATTTAAGAGCGTTATACATACCAGTGTTAGGCGCAATCACTAAAAATTTAAAGTGATTTATTAGTCAAACTAAAATTTTAGTAATTAATTTAGTTTGATTGATTCAATCGTGATTGAAAAAAATAGTTTTAGTTGTAACTAAATTTGAGTACTATTTAGTCGTCAATTTTAGTTAGATTGAATTCAACAATCAATTTGAAAAAATAAAACATTATTAAAATCGGTTTATGTGAACTAAAAAGTTTTCCCAAAATATCAATTTATTAAAAATAAAAACGAAATAAAAATTTTGTTAATTGGAAATCAATCCTGACTAAAAACTAATCAATTTCAGAATCAATCCGCACGTGATTAAAACCAATTCAATCGACAATCGTTAGTCCAAACTAAATTCGTTAGTTTTAGTTTTTAATCGTCAAACAAACTAAATTTGGCCCAACACTGATACGTACGTAGGACATTAAGATTTCCAAGTTCAAAAATACTATTATTATTACGCGGTGGGATTCGAACCGCGATCTCGTGTTCAGAAGGTGACCCCCAGCCGTTACACCACTGATGCTCATCAGCGACAGCCGCACACAACACAAAGCATGAATCAACTAGCTCAAACAATTTCAAAGTCAAAATCTGCCTAAGAACAATTTCGTTCAGCCAACGAACAATCATAAATTCCGTTTCTTTTTTAACGTTTATAAATGGGCTATCTCGGTCCTTATTTAGACAAAGTTAGATTATAAAGATGAGAAAAGTCCATGAGATTCGTAAATTCCGTAAAGGTTCGTTTACGCGGTGCCAGTGAATCGAGGGAGTACAGTGATTCTGGTAGAGTGCACTGTCTGGGCACTCGTTTTTCTGCTGCGCGAAATGATTTGAAGAAAGTTTTGACTGACACAGATTCTATATTGAAATTCGCTTTATAAATATAAGATGAAGTATTGAATTTGCTTATCATTTTAGCAAAGTTCGTCCTGCGGAAACAAACTATATCAGATATTAATGATAAATTTAAAAGTCTGTTTTAGTTCAAAGTTGATTTTTATGCAAGTATGCTTTCTTTTAAGTGCAAAGTTTTAGCAGACGAACGGCATTTGTCGATTTCTGAAACGGGAAACCAGATGAAAGGTGCGGAATTGGTTCTGACTACAGCTAGAACCGTAAAGAGTAATCGGTCAGTAGATAGTTCAAGTAACTTAATAACTTGTAAGTTATTTCTTGGTTTACTGGCATGGTTTATACTACCCAAAATCCTAAGGAGGTTACTTATATATCCAAATCCTCGTCTCAATTCAGAAGTTTTTCTTTTTAAGGATTATGCACATTATTGCGCATACTCGTAAATTTATACTTTTGTAGGTGGCTATTGATATTGTTACGGACAAGGGTTCGAAATTTGGATTAAAACACCAATGACGTAATTCGAGGGTTTATTCGACGATGAACAACTGGTTCCAGGGCAAATCACACTATATTCCAATTCGCACAGTCACTCGTAATCCGTAGGTATCGCTTAGGTCGCAGGTTTCTTCGCTCTTGATCGCTTTGAAGTTTTCACTCCGAGTGAGCTCACTCGAAACTAAACTGAACTTGCTTTTTTTTTATTTATTTTTTGACATGGACCTAATGCTTGTGTCGCAAAATCTACGTATCAAGCGTAACCGGACTTTTGGGGGAGCGGAAGGCTCTTACCCCTAGAATCGACGTATCAAGCGTAACCGGACTTTTGGGGGAGCGGAAGGCTCTTACCCCTAGAATCAACGTATCAAGCGTAACCGGACTTTTGGGGGAGTGGAAGGCTCTTACCCCTAGAATCGACGTATCAAGCGTAACCGGACTTTTGGGGGAGCGGAAGGCTCTTACCCCTAGAATCAACGTATCAAGCGTAACCAGACTTTTGGGGGAGCGGAAGGCTCTTACCCCTAGAATCGACGTATCAAGCGTAACCGGACTTTTGGGGGAGCGGAAGGCTCTTACCCCTAGAATCGACGTATCAAGCGTAACCGGACTTTTGGGGGAGCGGAAGGCTCTTACCCCTAGAATCGACGTATCAAGCGTAACCGGACTTTTGGGGGAGCGGAAGGCTCTTACCCCTAGGCTCGACGTATCAAGCGTAACCGGACTTTTGGGGGAGCAGAAGGCTCTTACCCCTAGACTGAACTTGCGCAGAGCCGGCCGCCTTATACGAGATATGCGCCGAAATCGGGTCTAGAATCTTCCAGAAACTACTAGTGCAGTCCTACACTACGACGAAAATTCTGGAATAGATTCACCATCTAGTATCGAGTAGACGTATTACTTACACAGCTCTCGAGCGTTTTGAGATATCTAGATAGTTCCCGGCTCTGTGGATAGATGGCGCTAGCTGCTACTGCTAGACCGTAACAATATTTACCTGTTTTTAGGGTTCCATAGTAAAAAAGGACCCCATATAGTTTCGCCATGTCTATCTGTCTGTCTGTCTGTCCGTCCGCGGCTTAGCTCAGAGACTCTTTAGTACTAGAAGGCTGTAATTTGGCATGGATCATTATGGATCTATAATACGGGCTTAATTTAAATAATTGTAGTTTGGGTTCAGGGAGATTTAAAAGTCTATTCCGCCGAGCGCTTTTTATAACTTCATATAAATGTAAATGTTTCGTGGAGATTATGGCAAAACCCTCCACTTAAGTGGAGGAGGCTTGACTATATTGATTTGCATACTAGTTTTACTGGTGTTAATGGCAAATAAATGATTTTATCTTTTATCTTTATCTTTATCTTAGGCTCATAGTCCAGCAGTGGACTGTAACGGGCCGTTGATGTGTGAAGTCAACCAACTCGCACTGGGCTATCGTGGTCGACTCAAATAAGGCTCGTGCCCCTCGGTGGGGACGTATAAAAACTGACAACAGCAACATCACTCGGAAACAGAATTATTAGTATATTCATTCTATCATTCATTCATTATTATTCTTGACCACTGGACTCAGAAGAAGAATATTTTTCCTTTTCTTGAAACTAGTTTAGATTGATTTCGAAAGTGGCTGAAGGACAACTATACCTACACCAAAAATCGTAAACATCTATTTACGTCAGAGAAGCACAACATTTTTGCAATTACACGTGGAGTACCTACATTTTTTATTACCACCAGGTGGCTATCTGCACGATCCCTACACCTTTGGAAAAATACAGGCGTACCAGTATAGAGATGGAAAAAAATGGAGCGAATCGTAGCAAACATTGTATAAATTTTCATTATGTAAAATGACATTGACATTAATCCTGGCAACAAAAGTTTAAAAAACAACCACATTATTTTATAAATAATTCCAACAAAAAGATGCTGAAGTTCATAGTAGGCTCATTTCGTAAAGAATTTACAAACCAATTTATACACCTAAATTTTCCCTCGCGTTTTCCCATATTTTTATATGAACACTGTGTTGCCATTAAAAAATAAAAAAAATTAAATAAGAAAAATTTTATTTGTAATTTTACAGAATATTAAACCCTGGAGCTTGTGCTAGTTGAAAACTGTGTTACAAGCTCCAATATAGTCTAAAATCTTCAAACTTATATAATTTTTATTAATTAAAAAAATGTAAACTTGTATTATAATATTCATAGAAACCGGTAATCAATCGTAAATGAAATAGAAAGTGAATCAACGCCAATCATATAAAAAAGTAAACAGTAGAGTCGCCTCGCCACAATCTTTCCCATCACTAGCGTTCCCATCTCTAGCATAGCAACTACGTGCCATTTTGAAAACCACTCTCCTCTGGAACGATACGTCCGAGCCGATATATTCCAGTTTTATTCTCCTATGTGACTCCCGCGCAAATATGCACTATCTCATCCTGTGAAGGCTCAATTTCCGGTTCTATGTTCTTTTTTAAGAGAACAAATAAATCTTGATTGGTAAGTGGCGGGTCTCGCACTGTGTATAGGTATAGTGCAAGCGCCTTTAGACAGCGATGTAATTATTTGGTTTACATTGCTGTGATTGGGTCACACTTATGATGGTAAATTAGTGCTGCAACAGCAATGACCTGACCGTTAGCATTGCCAAAATAGTTGCCGACCGGCTTTTCCATGCAAATCTAAGAAATTAAACTTTCCACTGTGGAAATAAGGTTTAGTTCAGTCATTTAGAACTATAGACTATACATTTTAAATAAATTAAATGCTTGTGATTTGTTCCGCCCTCAGAGGAACAAAAGACGATCGCTTCGCTTCGTTCCGCCATTGAAAAGAAATGACAGATATACACAAACCCGCGAATTTTAAGTATGTTCTTCCAAATAAAAAAAAAAACTTCAAACTCAAGGAATAGATTTTTATTATTATTATCGATAGCTGAATATATTTACCGTCAATAGGGGATCGGACGACTATTTTTAAATTTTATAAATCCAATGTTCTTAGTTTCTGCTATCGAACACTAAAAGAATCTTTAAAACTGACCGAGTTATAAAGGTTTGAAATTCAAAATTAGACAGAGAGGCACATACCACTTGTGACGTATTTGTTAGTAACGCCATATAATCTCCATACAAAAAATAGTTTTTGAAAGAGACAGACATATTGAAACTTTAATAAATCACTGTAAATTCGTTTTTCAACCGCTTTTGTTTTTTCTTCGCGAGTCGTCTGCTACTAATCTATATTTTGAAAATAATTCATAAAATATGGTAAATTTAGGAACAGTCCGATCCCCTATTAAAGGTATTATTTTAACCAGAAGACGTAGTAGAAGTCTTATAGCGGGTTTCTGCTATCGAACACTAAAAGAATTTATGCTCTATCTTTAAAATTGACCAAGTTATAAAGGTTTGAAATTCAAGATTAGACAGAGAGGCACATACCCACTTGTGACGTCATTTGTTAGTAACGCCATATAATCTCCATACAAAAATCGTTTTTGAAAGAGACAGACTTATTGAAACTTTTAAAAATCACTGTAAATTCGTTTTTCAATCGATTCTATTTTTTTCTTCGCAAATCGTCTGCTACTAATCTATATTTTAAAAATAATTCATAAAATTATGGTAAATTCATAAAATATGGTGAACAGTCCGATCCCCTATTGCGTCTACCCATATAATCCATATTATATAGGTCCCAGAATAATAAAAACATTACACGTATCACGTTTATTTTTCTAAGGGTTAAGACAAAGTGTATAGCGTCTCCTAATTAGGTGGTACCATCCACTCGTGCGTGCATTACTCATGTAATAAAAAAAGTAAAGTGATGTTTTTTTTTTCATACAACCAAAAACATGTATGGTACGTGAATAAATGCAATTATACCTTGATTTTTAATTCCGTGGAATTCTGACAGATGAAGTATTGCCAGGCAGAAAACAGGTTACCAAAATTACAGATATCAGTGAGTTATTTTAAAGTCATACTTTATGCAGCCTTCATTTTATTAAATTTTTTCAATTGTTGGATGACTATAATATTTTTAAGTTGTAATCTGTTCAAGTTACTACATTCAATGTGGGAGAATATTGACTAAGGCCGGGTATCATTTTCAAATAACCGCAAGTTGCAAACAGTTGGTTAATATTTCTATTTCTAATGCAAAAAGGCTTTTAAAAATGCATGGAACCAAAAAATGAAGATGTTCTTAATCTAACATATTAGCAATGCTATTAAAATAACAATTCTTCCATGCAAACTTCACTTTAATTTCGTATTGTATGGCCACAGATAAAAAAGCACAGCGTAAACCATACAAGTATCAATAGAGTTTGCACAAGTCACTGGAGTTGTTATTTTAATTGCATTGTATGTAAATTATGATTTGCCTGTCTTGTTATAATAGTGATAACAGAAATGTACATGTGAAAAAAGGTTTGCGACAAGTGACCTGAGAACTGTCAGAATTCCACGGAATTAAAAATCAAGGTATAGATAAGGATGATAATTATAGCTGACTATTATTAATAGAGAACAGAGTCGTCGGTGGTCTAGAGTGGCTAGGGCCACTGCCTCCCGACGTCCGGGAGACGCGGGTTCGATCCCCACCACGTACCCACGTGTTTTCAAATTTCGAATTTATATGTGCGTTTATTCGACGCTCTTACCTGCACACTCTTGCGAAGAAAATCAAAGGCTGTGTGTGAAATCGACTAACCCGCACTAGGCCAGCGTGGTCGACTAAGGCCTAATCGCTCTAATTCAGGGTAGATAGATAGATGATAGATAGATGAAAACGGTTATTCAATGATACAGTACAAGAACAACAAATACTAGGGTAGGCTTGAGCCCCTCGGTTTGGACGTATAATGAGCTGTTTCTGATTATTAATAGCCCTTGAGATGATTTTCTCTCATGTGAAGAGGAACTCTTCGGCTTCACGGTTTGAATAACATAAAGGACAATGGTGCAATAATTTTGTTTAGCTATTTTGAAAAACCTTTTTAACCTTAGAAAGATAACGTTATTTTTTGCTACTGACAAGATAAAGATGCGCAGCGCCTTAGAGGCGCTCAATTTTCAATATATTTTTTTATACGAATTTAATTAATTATTTTACTTTTTTATAACTATGTGAAATGCTACATTATTAATAAGTAAATAAAACACAAATTAAAGCTATTTCTTTTTAATTATAATAAAAAAATTGGCATTTTGAAAGTCCCTTACGAAAATCAACAAAAAATAAAATGTGTTCTGTATGGAGGTAAAATGGCACCTTTCGAGCGCAACGTGTTGCCATAGCAACGAAACTATGGTACTTACCGAACAGGAGCGGTCGCCTCTCGGGAGTGTTGACTGACAACTGAGTTGGCGCCGAAACACGAGCTTGTACGCGCGTAAATTAGAAAAAGACAGCAATATATTTGTTTTGCGGGTGCCTCTGAAGCGCACATTATCTTTCTGGGGTTAAACATCGCGTTAGCCAAATAACGCAAAACCTGGGACCAAATTTTTTGAGATTTCGTGGAACTTCTGGAACAAAAGTTCCACAAAACCTAAAAAAAAAAAAACTTTTCATACAAACTGATCAGCTGATCTAGTCAATATGTATGAAAGATTTTTTTGTGAATTGTAAATAGTAGTTTTTCAGCTTCATGGATGGAACACCCGTTGTACCTGCGCAAAATTTATCATTTACTGGCTGTCCGCCCGCTACGCTCGCGTCATGTAATATTTTCCCGCGGGAATACGACTTTTTCCCGTAAAAAGTATCCTATGTGTTAATCCAGGGTACAAACTATCTCCTTTCCAAATTTCATCCAAATCCGTTTAGTAGTTAAAGCGTGAAAGCGGAACAATCATCCAAACATCTAAATATATGTGATGTGATATTTTTTTGCGAATTGTCAAGAGTTTTTGAAGTTCATGTAACACCCGTTGTAGTACCTATGCAAAATTTATCATTCATTAACATCATCAACGGCCCGTTACAGTCCACTGCGGGACTATGAGCCTCCTCCACTTGTGGAGGGTTTTGCCATAATCTCCACGCTTGGCAGGCGGGTTGGAGATCGCAGATTAAAAGGTTACTGTATCAGAGAGCGCTGCTGCCCGTTCCCTGTTCAATGTGTAGTCCCTAAGACGCCTCTTACCACGAGAAGAGTAGGGGTTGGTGACAAATGTATTCTACTCTGCCGTCACCACACGGCAACAAATTTATCATTAATCATTGTATTTTACACAAAGCTGGCGCCGGTGCTGCCCACTAGTAAACATTATGGAAAGCGCTCTCATGTCCTTTATGGATATAAAGCGTTTCCCTACGCAGGCCTATTATTGTAACGACACGTGGGAGTTAAGGGTTAAAACAAAGTTAGATAGAATCGAAAAAAAAAACAAAAGTATTTTTTAACAATTCGTACGTTTTCCGTTTCATATAAGTTGGAAGTTTATTTGAGTGGCAAATGCCCAATGGGAGGCGAAATAATTTCTGTAGAAGATAAGTTTCAAAATGATTTCTAAAAGGGTTTCTTTGAAGTGGTAATGCAGGCCGGTAGAGCTAGCAATTTTGTAGTATTATAAAAAAAAATGTGGGGTGGGATTCGTGGGATGTATAAAGTTAGTGACCGATCTCAGATCTAGTGTTCCCGGCTATTATATTATCGCTACAACAACTGTTTTTGCTTGCGATCGAGATGCCTGGCGTGATAGAGGAGAGGCCTTTGCCCAGCAGTGGGACACAAAATACAAATATACTTTATTGACACCAAAAACATATAATAAAACATACAGAAAAAGAAAAAACTAAACAAACAACTGTTTAGCGTTAAGTCTTGTGATATGCCCGTATGTGTTTATCTATCTATCCATGTCAGAGCCCTTTAGGCTCAATAATACAGACATCAGGTTCATCAATACGATAATATTATAATACCATAGCATCCCTTATATTTAACTAGCTTTCCGTCCACGGCTACGCTCGCGTCATGTAAGGCTTTCCCGTGGGAATAAGGCTTTTTCCCGTAAAAAGTATCCTATGCGTTAATTCAGGGCATAAACTATCTCCATTCCAAATGTCATCCCAATCCGTTTAGTAGTTAAGGCGTGAAAGCGGAACAAACATTCAAACATCTAAATATTAATAATAAATCTATAGTAATAATAAATCTTTATTTGTACAAAACACGGTGTTATAAAGATGATATTAAAATGTCTAAACATCTAACTAAACATCCAAATATATTTTCACATTATTATAATATTAGTGTGATTAATTTAATCTTTGATTAGAAGAGTCATTATTTAAAGCATATCCGGAATATTGATCCGGGTTGCAATTCTCGAAGGCCTAAGAATAATGGGGCTCATCGGAAAACGCTTCACATCCATTGTGGGGATGAGGGCACATTTCAATTTACAATAGAGGGTCTCGCCCGGTGACTCTGATAAATTAGGTCCTGGCGCCTGCACATCGCTCACAGGAACTTCGGTAGCTATAGGTCAGGATACAATTTTTATACCTGTAAATTTTCGGAAATTCATCCGAATTAGGTTAGCCTTAAATCTGAATCCAAAAATATTGGACACGTTGTTTTTGTTTAAATTCCTTGAGAGCCAATTCAAGCTCTGCTAACCCTTTAGAGAAAAGGGACGTGATTTTATGTTTTTATGTACATACGCGCGTAGGCATATATAGGTACATAAGCCTTTACGCGAATAACCATCAAATGAATAAATAAAAAGTTATAAAAAATTTATAAAACTACGAAATTGATTAATACATTTTTAGGTAAATGTAGAAAGCACGGAATATAAAACAAGAGAGGAAAAACAATTGGTTATTTCACGAAGTTTATCTATCCGTTGTCGAAAGAAAACTGTGTAAGATTAAGAATGTTCTATGAATAATAAACATACTCTTCATTTTTAACTCATATTAATCTGCTGAAATCCTCGCAAAGTTTTATTACGGTAGTTCAAACTGGTTAGGAAACTACGAACGTACAGGCAAAAAGTTTAACTTATGTGCTACAAATATAATTGCATTTAACCGACCTACCTACTTGTACACAAATTTAAAATTAATTTTCAATTCTCAGGCTCTGAAAGTGCTTATTTGTACAGGATATAGGCTGCACAAAAATAAATTTTGTGCACAAAAATGTATCTATGTTGAGGCAAAGAAAATGAGCCATACAGCCAAACACAATAAGAAGTTCATAGATAGAATTTGTTATTTTACAATATTTACTTTAATTTATTTGCCTTGTATGTTTTCTTTAAGACATAAAATATATTACATTTTAAATTCAAGTACGGTAGGCTATTTAATTAATTTAATAGTAGGCTGTATAGATCTGCAGCCCAAGCCTAATATCAATGTCGTAAGATTTAAAAAAAATAAAGCGGCGGGAAACAGCTCTTGTTTTTTCGTGCGTTTATTAATTTCTTCAATTTGCTAAAATTGTTAAAAATGTCCAGTGAAGAAGAGGATTTAACACTCTCTCCTAATACGCTTATGGAAATTAATGCACAGAGAGTGTGCAACAGATATTATCGCCAAAGTCTCGGGAAAAATATCTCAAACTTTAAGATAAGAAATGTTATGTTATACTACTGTTTTATTTCCTCGCAATCGAAGTGAAAGGCAGAGTTTATAACTCGTCCACAAAACCATTTTATCCTCGACATTACTATCAGCCCTCACCTTCAGCTCGGGCTGCTAAAAGTCTCGGATAAAAATGGTTCGTTTTGTGCACTTGTTGTAAAATCTACTATTAAATCCTACCTAAAGTTGAAACAACTCCTCCCTTCAGCGTAATCTGGCCAATTACGTTAGCAGAGTTTTCGGGCAGAAGTCGGCAACTTACGCTGAACGTGACCAACTCAGGCACGTATTGCCAATTCATTGTACAGTCCAAATGACCTGAAGGGTTGCTGGTTTAAGGGGTGTTCGTCAATTTTGTGAAATATAATATGGCGTAGAAAGATTTGATAATTTGAATTTTCGCGAAAACCGTAGGGATATTGCGATAACACGGATAATTAGATGAGACAATGGTGAAAACATTTATCAACCTTACTGGAAAAAGACTAGTAATATTGCGAAACTAAAATACATGTTTATGAATGAAATAAGAACACTTGTACAATTCAGACCCTGACCGCGTGCCGAAGGTGTGGAGACCATGCGCGGTTTCTGCCACGAGGGTCTGACCAGTACCGTCCGCGATAACGCGGAGCTGACTTATTCTATAAATATATGAAACAGTCCTTACCGAACTCCTGAGGTGGCCCGATGACACACCAGGTCTAAGCGGAGGAGGAACATAGGAGGAGTAAAGGTTATGGGTATTTTGACCTGTTGAGCTTGCACCGATGCAGATCTTCTTCAATCTGTGTACCCAGGTAGTTTTTTTATCCATACAACTATCGAAATTTTAACAAAACCTCGCGGAGCTCCCGTGGGCTAGCTCGCTCCCGCCAGAACCAGACGACTGACAGCCGAAAGTGACAGTTTGCAACGACATATGTCGGGTTGCCATATTAACGAAAAACCACCGAATTGGTTCTAAACAACACTGATTGGCCGGTCGGAGCGCCCAAAACGAGACCTCCTCTGATTGGTTGACGTTGACGACAGGGTAAAACTAGGAAACAATCAGAATAAGATTTAGTCAGTAAGCTAAAATCTAGCCAATCAGAGTTAAAGATAATCAATGTTACTAGAGCGACTCGTGTTTTTGCAAAAGCCCTATCTTTTTCGAGTAAGATTGAGAAATGTTTTCACCATTGTCTAATTATCCGTGTTTTCGCAGTATCCCTAGGGTTATCGCAAAAATTCGAATTATCAAATCTTCCCACGACATATATATATAAATACATAAAATTACCCTACAAATCCCAAAGAGGTCAAATAAGTTTTAAATGCTTAGGAGCACACATTTAAATTTTTTTTGGCAATGTTTTTGGTTCATGATTCGGCATTTATACGCGCCTAAACGAAAGTACGCCGCTCTTTACGTTTCTTAGTGCACCTAGTGACAGGTCGCCAGCCTGTACTAAATATGGTACTAAACCTTAGTCTCCTTGTACGACATCCACGCGAAGATATGGGTTGGAATTTCTCCGGAAATCACACGGCGGCGGCTCTAGAGTATACGAGTAAAAACTCAGCTAAAGTCAAAGTCAAAGTCAAATTTTTTTATTCGAATTAAGATTTTTACAAATCATTTTTCGACGTCAAAGCTATCATGGATGGCACGTTCACTACCAGTGTACGCCCTCTGTGGAGAAGAACGGCCAGAAGAAACTCCACAGGAATTGTATCTTTTGTACTTTTCTTTTAAATATATAAAGAATCATACATGAGTCATAATTACAATCTACTCCGTTGATTTGGAACAACAGTTGACCAGACGTTTTTATCATCTAAGTAATCATTTATCGTATAATAGGCCTTAGAACATAAAAAAGTTTTAATTTTAGCTTTAAATTGGCTATCGGACAGATTTACAATATCATCTGGTATTTTATTATAGAAGCGAATACAGTTCCCCATGAATGAATTATTAACTGTGCACAGTCTAAACTTTGGGTGCGCTATTTTATTTTTATTTCTAGTATTTATATTATGTATATCAGAATTCTTAGGAAATAGCATTGTGTTCTTCCGGACATACAAGATGTTTTCAAATATGTACTGTGAGGATACTGTGAGGATATCAATTTCTTTAAACAATTTCCTTAGGGAATCGCGACCACGCAATTCATATATGGAACGTATCGCCCTCTTCTGTAACACAAAGATGTTATTTATGTTAGCAGCTTGACCCCACAATAAAATTCCGTAGGACATAATGCTGTGAAAATAGCTGAAATATACAAGTCTGGCAGTAGCAACGTCAGTCAGTTGACGAATCTTTCTGACTGCGTATGCCGCCGAGCTGAGATTGGAATGCTATAGATTGGAATGCTGTCCCTGTGTGTGTTTCTCCGATATCGTAATAACCTTAGTGCATTCAAGAGTGAACATCAATAGGCGTTTTCTGCTTAAGAGCGTTCTACCCTTAACCTCTTGGATGCTTTCAAACTGATGAAGACATCTCCTACAGTAACAACTGTTAATTTAGCTCATTTCAGGACTCATTTGCCCCAAATAAAAATATATAGACATATGTACATAATTTTAATTGAATTAAGTGAAATGTCGTAAATTGAAGAAAACGGGTTAAGATGCTCGCAAAACTTGTCAACTTTAAGGCTGATTTCGCCAAAAGGGGCACGTATAAAAAATGTACAAACATAATATATTTTAAGTTGCATAAGTTGCATGCATTTATCCTACTAAAATTAAAGGGGCTCTTCTTTCAGAACTCTGAAATTATGTATTCTATTAAAAGAACTCGATTTAAAATGTTAAAGTTGAAAGAAGCTCTCCTTAAACTTCTTTGCAATGCCAATCTGCCAATAAACTGCCGTGCAGTTTGGCAGAAAAGTAAATTAAGAGAAAACATGTATTATTAAATTGGATAAACGGTTTACATATATACATCTGGAGTCATTATACCTTATTATTAAATGCCGACCCTAAATTTACGGTTTCTTGAATCGTCACCGTCACGTACTGTAAAAATTCCACTTTCATTTGACTTTATTAATCCCACGTTTCCACTGTCTTCCTTCCAGAAGGTGCGGGTTCGATTCCCACCGCGTACCAAAGAGTTTCTAAATTCGAATTCATATGTATTTGACGCTTTTACTGTGAAGGAAAACATCGTGATGAAACCTCGAAGAAATTTAAAGTTTGTGTGTGAAGTCGACCAACCCGCACTGGGCCAACGTGGTCGACTGAAGCCATATCGCCCTAGTTTAGGGTAAGCTCTAATCCCACGTTCTGAATACTTTTTTAATCCCATGTTACTATTTGCGAGCCATGGAGCGCAGTATGCTGGGGTTTAAACTGATTGACAGAGTCAGAAATACGGTACTGCGCTCCAAAACACAAGTGGCTGACGTTGCTCATACTGCGGCCAGGCTTAAGTGGGACTGGGCCGGCCACGTCGCTCGCATGCCTGACATCCTGTGGGCCTTTGCCCAGCAGTGGGACAGCAAAACATTTTGATGAAAGTGGTATTAAAAACTCTGTTTTTTATCTTATTCTGAACACCCTGAACTTGAATTACGCCTATTTCAAAGTTGGTGAAGAGACGAAAGGTTGAAACGTTTTCTAGATTTGCTTTAAAAATTACTATAAGGGATAATTTAGTTTAAAGTTTCATAAATGCGTCTTTTTACATTCGCTACGATTATCTTTGATGGCTGAGTTTTCGAGCTGCCGAATAGCTTATGATTTGCGTTAACCAGCACTGTATAGATAGGAACACCTTTAGCTGCGTATTGGCTGAAGGTCGTGGGTTCAAGTCCCGCCATTGTTGGTAGGTTTACGTTTTCGATATTATAAAGCAGAAAATGAAAAACATTGTCGATCTTGGACAGGGCTCGAACCTGCATCTTCTTGGCTATCCGGGCTAGAAACAGGCGCATTAACAATTTATGCCAACGAGCTCTGTGAAAGGTCGACATTTGTCACCGCTGTTTACTGCTCGGAGTGCATTACAGCTCCATCTGTCGGTGCAATTACAAACTACCGACATTCATGTTTCAAGTTACATTGAAATTATCATAAATACGATGTGCTTACTTTACTACTATAGATTTTGATAAGAACAAGTTTGTTAATTTTCATTTTCTGCTTTATAATGCGAAGCGTCTCCGTTTCAGATCGCGTTTCTCAACCGATTCCCGTGAAATTTAGTGAGCAGGTTCCGAATGATTTTTCGTTACGGTATGTACAGTTCGCAAGATATTGTCATATAGGAATGCTAAGCCATGTTTGAGGACATTTGGTGATTCGGTTCAAAATGGTCTTTTACTAGATTAACAATAACTTAAGATATGTCAGTCTTATGATACCCAGCCAATTCATTTTGAAAATGTCTCCTGAAAAGTTTGTTTTCTTATCAAAGCCCTACAACTCCTTTGTGCAGAGTTGCCAACTGCAATAAGGCTCTGTTCTATCGACCCACCCCAAAGTTCTCTTTATCTTTTGAACTAAGTAGTAGGTATCTCAGTATCTTATTTATTGTAGGCCTCTATAAGACTTTTGTCTCAAAGCTTTTACACGACACTCACACCAGGGTCAGTAAGGTCGGTTATTGACCTTACAACTAACGCGATATTGTAATCAATAATTATTTCAATGAGTGTACCTTTTTGCTGTACTTTCTTCTTCTTGAACCCACACGTTTGTAAGATCGACAACCAAGCTCAGTGTTATAGTCAACCAAGCTCAGAGTTATAGTCAACCAAGCTCAGTGTTATAGTCAACCAAGCTCAGTGTTACAGTCAACCAAGCTCAGTGTTATAGTCAACCAAGCTCAGTGTTATAGTCAACCAAGCTCAGTGTTACAGTCAACCAAGCTCAGTGTTATAGTCAACCAAGCTCAGTGCTATAGTCAACCAAGCTCAGAGTTATAGTCAACCAAGCTCAGTGTTATAGTCAACCAAGCTCAGTGTTACAGTCAACCAAGCTCAGTGTTATAGTCAACCAAGCTCAGTGTTATAGTCAACCAAGCTCAGTGTTATAGTCAACCAATCACAGTGTTATAGTCAACCAAGCTCAGTGTTATAGTCAACCAAGCTCAGAGTTATAGTCAACCAAGCTCAGTGTTATATTCAACCAAGCTCAGTGTTATATTCAACCAAGCTCAGTGTTATAGTCAACCAAGCTAAGTGGTGCTCGGTGGTGCCCAGGTATTTTATTTCTCTCTCCTTGTTTGTGTAACGAACACGTACTTTTCTACAATTTTTCATACTATTTCAACATAACTTACAACCCAAGAGATTTTGCACTCTAGTCACGAATTTAGATCCGTATTTTAAGGCCATTTACTCAAATGCGGTTCGCGAGAGTGTATTATATGGTTTTTCATCGAGGTCGAAACTGAGTGGAGAAAACCATCTCCTGAAGAGTCAATGGTGTAAACTACAGTCACTTGGAGGTCGTGGGTTCGAATCCAACCAAGAACGTGTTTTAAAAATCATATTCAATGCTCTTTTGGTGAGAGAACTAAGAACGAATGTGAAGAAATCAAAAGCTGTTGAAATCTTAACAAGTCATTTGTAGTACGCCGATTGCCATATTTTTTTGTTATTGCATTGTTTCAGGGTCGGGCCACACTTATCGCGCGTAAAGTATGGAAATCCTTTCGCCGCGTCGTCGTCGATACTTTGCGCGTGTTTTGTATAGGCAAACCGTCGATCGCCGTCAATAAGTGTGGCCTGACCCTTAGCAAAATGGTAATTAATTAGACTTTTTCTCACGATAAATCGAAGTCTATGCCAAATTTTAACACAACATGAAAAACAGAGCCATCGCATCTCTATGGGCGAACCAAAATCTTTTAGAAAGTCACATTACAAGTACATCTCCTGTGTGTGGTTTTTCATAAACAGAAGAAAAGGACAGATTAAACAGAAGAAGAACATGCACAGTTAAAGTTGTAGACAATATAAAAAGAAGATTCCCTGAATTGGGCGGGAATAGAAATATCTACAGACAGACATAATACAAAAACCAGCCACATAGCTAAATAATTCATCTTCAATCAATATCTGCCTAGCCGGGAATCGAACCGGAAACCTTTGTGCACAAAACATACGAACTATGCTATTAATTAGGTCGTCTACCTGTACATTGTCAGAACAATAATTAGAGGTGTTGTCAAGATGCTCTCGGTACAGTCAGACACGGTTGCAGGGCTACTCCAAACCGATGAAGTTTTTTTTTTCCATATTCATATTCATTTATTTGCAATCATGTACATAAATTGTAGGTGTTAAATATAATAGTTTTCTCAGGTGATATCTATATTATTGATCGAGCGAGCGAAGCGTCTCCGTTTCAGCTTGGCCAAAATTGCTTTTGTATGTCTGTTCATTTATTTGTCTGTTCCACTCTACAGGTCACGTTTCTCAACCGATTCTCGTGAAATTTTGTGAGCAGGTTCGAGAAATTGATATTTTGGGGTTGGTACTAACCTCACACTGCTAACCTGCAAAGTTATACGAAAATTCATGACAAAACTTAAAGAATTACCCAAGAAAAGTTCATATATAGCAGTTCATAGTTGTAGTTAGTTGTTCGTTGTAGTTGTGGCTTCTTGCTTATGCTTTGTTGAATGGACTCAAATTACTTAATAATAATATTTCTTCGGATTATTTCAGTCCCTTGAGTGAGGGGCCTCCGATACGTGATGAGGTTCACGAACATAAATGAATTACAAGTACGTGAGGAAAGTTGAGACTCTTGGCAACACTAATCATTAGTTCGAACTTCGAAGAGAATATCAGGCAAAGTGTATTTATTTGAACATGGATTAATTACGACCTTTGCGACAGATGTTATGCAATGGTTACATCTTTCTACACCATGAAATTTACATCGTTTTGTTCCGCCGTGTAATGATAGTAGTAGTACCCGTCAAACTGAACAACTTTTCGTGAAAAAAAAAATTTTTGCGACAAAAAAAGTTTTGGTCTCTCCATACAAAGTGAGCCGCCCGACTGACCCATTTTGTATGGAGAGCACAAAAATATTTTTGTCGCAGGGGTTTTTTTTCGTGAAAGGTTGTTCACTTTGGCAGGTACTATCACGGCGGAAACAAAACGATGTAAATTTCATGGTGTATTAGGATTACATTGCTACGCTTGGGCCACACTTGCGACGGTTTTGAGTTAGCCTTCGATAATTAGGAAAGTATAATCGCTGATTTCGCGGGTTCGATTCCCACCACGTACCAATGTGATTTCGAATTTCAAGGAGCGTACCAATGTGTTGTCGAAGTGAAGGAAAACATCGCGATGAAACCTGCACAGTCTTGCGTGAAATTCAAAGGTTGTGTGTGAAGTCAACCAACCCGCAGTAGGCCAGCGTGGTTGACTAAGGCCTAATCGTCCTACTCCAGCCAGGGTAGGCTCGGTGGGGAAGTATATGAGCTGTTGATGATTTAGGTATAGATATAGAGTGTGTAGAGATGGCGGGAGATCGTGAGGAGAGCTGTGTCCGCCTCAAACGCTAACGTGGACGCCTCAACGTGACCACGACCGCTCTGTCAAGAGTGAAACGACAGAGAAGATAGAGTGTAAATTTTTATTTTATATGATCATTAGTTAGTATACGGGTAAGTCGACTAACTATACAAGTTTTGGGTTTCTTAGCTCACGACATTTTTCTTTAATATACTTATAATGTAGGTGGTAAATAAATTACGAATCATGATTTTCACACCATAATTGACACTAGCTAGCTTCAGTTTATATATATGCATATAATATGAAACACAAAAAAATACAGAAATCTCAAAATGACAAATAGATCGAAAAACACAATTCTAAATTCGATGAGATAATTCAAAATTCGAAAACCAAAAGGCATGTGCTGGTGATGTGGTAGGGGTAACCCGTGACCTCCCATATAGAAGATAATGACCCTAGCCTTTACATCACCGACACGACAACCAACAACGTAAATAGCTGAAATTTTCAACTACCTTCCGAGCTAGTTAATAATTTACCCACGTATCAATAATAACTTTGCGGTGACATACCTGAAAAGGGTTAATTCAAGGGTTGAGGGGTTTTGGCCAAAAGTTCCTGAATTATTATTCTATTCATGGTTAGTTTAGTAGGTCAAAAAAATTATGTTGAAATAGACCTTTGGAATTGCTTAGAAATATTATTTTAGGCCCACATCAACATGTATTTATAACGGTTCTCGGGGAAATGACCAATAACTCTTAAAAACTCAGAGGAACAAAAAGCGATCGCTTCGCCGCTCCCTTAAAAAAAACTAAATGAATGAATTATGATTATGACAGCTGAAGATTGAATTCACGAAACTGAATGTGATGATATAAATGCGATTCAAAATACGTTTGTAACTAGACACTCCTTAAGTTCAGCAAGGAGGGTCAAATTCTTTGGTGACTCAAACTCAAATATTCACGCTAAAATAACTGTAAAATTCCTGTACGTTTTCGCCAATCCCAACAACGATCGTATTTAAATGCCAGCACAGAATTAGGAGTAAAATATATTGTACCATAAAATTTTACGTCACCGAAAATCCTGGAAGAGGGTGTACCTAAAAAACTCGGTAAATCCGGACGATTCGCACACGATAATGCAATCATCCTGGTTGACAGGGGGCTTGCAAAGGTAAGGGTGAAATTAATATGGGCCTTACTCAATAAGACCAGAAGCGTTCGATGGCTGGATAAAAAAGTGATGTGCTGGGTTTGGTTCATATTTCTGTAACAGAGACTGAGTGTTGCCATCTATTGTCTAATTAACTTAACCAGACAAGACCTCTTACAAGTATTATTGAGGCACCATCAATCGAAATATAACAAAAATATATAAATTATTGCAATATATTAATAGCAAAAAAATAATACTTAGTATTGGAACTATGGCTGCTTATTTAATTCTGTGGTTTTTCTGCTAATGCTTCTGCTCCATATCACAGAATTAGTATGTATTGAAATTCAACTGTCGCCGGTGTTCATAAAAAAACTGTCAATTCAGACTATATTTTTGTAGCAGCCACACTGGGCCCCCTCGCCCCTTCTTCTTTCCACTAAACTGCAATGTACACGCCAGTATCATTAAAAAATCGATATAAATCAAGTTTATTGTTTTAATTAAACAAATTTTGGTGCCGTGATAAAGGTCAGAGGCCAATTCGTCACTACAAGTGTTTGCAACAGTGTGCGACAACAACAGGTGCCGTATTTGCCAAAATCTCGATACAAGATTTTCGTCGGGCGCAAATCAACGGAAGCCATCTTCGCATTCCAAACACCATAGTGCAAGAAGTGAGTGACAGAGACAGCACACGAGTGAGCGGGACGAACACAGCATCGTTCAAGCACGTCTTCAAAGCGGGATTGACAAGCCAACAAGCTGGCAGGCAGCACTAGCATTCTGCCAACAGAACGCGCTTCAATCGACTGGATTTTTGAACGAAATCGCATCTGTCAAATTGGCGTTCTGTTCACTCACTTGCTCGAATATTCACTCACTCATCGCTTCAATTTTTTTTCGCCAACAGTTTTCTGTGTGCTAGCTTTTGCTTTATTTTTCACATTTTCAGCGATTAAAACCGAAAAATTCGGTCTGAAACAACATGTCGAGGGATAGTACAGCAGAAGCCAAAAGGCTACGGAAGTTGATTGGACAATATAAAGCGGTTCTTACGCGCTCGGAGAAATATGTACAAGAGCAGGAGGGACAAGTTTTACTCGACTTGCAAGGCTTGAAACTGCGTATTGATGAGTTACGACGTGGTTTACAAAGCTACAAGACTGCGACACTGGACCTTTTGATAATCACTGACGAGGAGCCTGCTGCAGATGATGAAACCGAGGACCGGTATTTTAAGGTGATGTCCGGCCTTATGAAGCTCGTGGCGAAATGCGAGGCCGAAGATGATGAGGAGAAGCCCTCGCCGCAGCGGCACAACAAGCTTCCGCAGCTCGACATACCTCTTTTCGATGGGAAGCAGATCACAAGCTACAAGCCATTCATTGATATCTTCAAAGCCGTCGTAGATCAAGATACTACGTTGACTTCTGTTCAAAAATTATTTTACTTACGTAAATACCTTGCAGGTGAAGCTCTTTTGTTAATAAATGGTTTACCCTTAACTAATCAATCATATAAAGATGCATTGCAACTTCTTAATAAGAGATATGACAATAAATGTTTGGTTGTTACTCATCATGTAAATGCACTATTAGACCACCAGCCAATCTCACGGGGTACATCTTCAGAACTCAGGCATTTAGTTTCTGTAGTTAGGCAGCATTTAGGGGCACTAAAAAATTTAGGTCAAAAAACTGAGCATTGGGATATGCTTATTATACCTATTGTCCTTCGCAAACTTGACGCTCTCTCTTCCAGGGTTTATCACTCGGAGCGAGATGCTACAAAGTTGCCTACTATAGAAGAGTTATTAAGTTTTGTGGAAAGAAGGGCGATGAGTTTTGAGGAGTCTCAGATGTCTACTGAACTGCAGGACACAAAATCTATGCTTGCAAACAATATCAAGCATTGAGTGCATCCGACAGAATAGACTTTGCTACTAAAGAAAAATTGTGCAAGATTTGTTTAAATAAACACACAAAGAATTGCCACTTCCATTTTAAATGTTCAATATGTAAGAGTAAAGAGCATAATTCTTTATTACATTCTGAAGAAAATGTGTGTAACTTTTCAAGTTCTAGTAATCAAAGCTCCATGGTTTTACTGCCCACTATAAAGGTAAATTTTAAAGCAAAGGATGGTTCTTATGTCACAGCAAGGGGATTGGTTGACAGTGGGAGTCAAGTTTCTTTCATAAATTCTAAATTATTAAACAAACTAAATATTCCTACATTCAATTATAATATGAATATCACAGCTATTGGTCAAGTTCATAAACCAATCAATAAGGCTGTCAATTTATCAATGTACTCCAGGCACGACGAATACAGCTGTAATACACTGTTTTCTGTGGTCGACAACATAACCTCATTTCTTCCTCAGACAAAATGTGACCTTGGTAACATTGCGATTCCCGAATCCATAAAATTAGCTGATGATGATTTTTATATTCCTGGCGAAATTGAGTTTTTAGTGTCTGCTAATATTTTCTTTCAGATAATACTACCAAATAAAATAAACTTAACCAAGGATATATTTTTATTGGCTACAAAATATGGCTATATTGTTTCGGGCGATATTAAAAAGGACAATGACCCTTTACTTACACAAAGCATTTCGGATGACAAAGTAGTTATGCATGCAGTACTGAGCGAGGATAAAGTAGGTTCCCTCTTACAAAGATTTCTGGAAGAACAACACATTCCTGAAGCCAAGGCAGAGGGTATATTAGAACAAAATGTGTGCGAAACTGAATTTCAGAAGTCTGTCAAACTTGAGCACAACAGGTTTCAGGTTAGTTTACCTTTAAAAATTCCTATGGATCAAGTAAACTTGGGGGATTCTTTCAGTAAAGCTCTGCAAAGACTAAATGTTTTGTGTAAAAAATTCTTAAAAAATAAAGAATTAAAAAATGAATATATTAAATTCATAAATGAGTACTTGGCCTTAGGTCATGCGAAAAAAATTGATTTGTTTAAGCTGGAAAGGCCCTTGGATTGTTGTTATATGTTGCCTCATCATGCGGTAATTAGGGAAGATAGTCTTACAACCAAGCTTCGAGTGGTCTTCGATGCCAGTGCTAAAACAGAAAAAAACTTAAGTTTAAATGATATTTTACATGCAGGTCCTGTAGTGCAAAAAGAGCTATTCGACATTCTGATTTTATTTCGCACATACAAGTTTGTCGCCATGGCAGATGTTAAGCAGATGTACAGGCAAATTTTAATAGACCCTGCACAAAGTCATTTACAATTAATTCTATGGAAGGAGCAATTGGATGACCCTTTGTCCTGTTTACAGTTGCAAACGGTAACGTACGGCGTGACCAGCTCAAGCTTTCTTGCTACGAGATGCCTCGTTGAGCTGGCTGCGCGTTACAACACTGAGTTTCCTCGTGCTGCCTCAGTAATCTTAAATAATAGCTATATCGACGATTTTTTGTTTGGGGCTTCATCTGTTGAAGAGCTTCAGCAGATTTGTCATGAGCTGATCGATTTAACTGGGCGGGGAAGCTTTGAACTGCATAAGTGGGCTGCTAGTCATCCAACTGTCCTTACTAATATTTGTCCTTCCAAACAACAATTTGATAACATAAACATAAATAATGCTGAGTTGAATGTTAAAGCCCTAGGCCTTCAATTAAATTTAAATTCAGATCAATTTATAGTATCTAAACCATGTGGTCACACATTTAGTCAGTGGACCAAGCGTACTGTCTTAAGTTTCATAGGTTCATTCTTCGACCCTATGGGTTTGGCTGGCCCTATAGTAACGCGTGCTAAGGAGTTTCTTCAAAAAGTCTGGTTATTAAATTTAGCATGGGATACACCCTTACCTGACGAAGTTCTATTTCCTTGGAATGCTTTTTTCACTGACTTAATGAATATGAAACCTATTCACATAAACCGTAATTTATTTATGAGTGACGCCAATACTATTGATCTCATAGGCTATTGTGATGCTTCAAGTATTGCTTATGGAGCTTGTGTTTATATAAGAGCGGTACAAGATGGTAATATAAAGGTTACATTACTGTGTAGTAAATCTAGAATTGCTCCAAAGAAATCTAAGCAAACCATTCCTAGGTTAGAGTTAAACGCATGTGTATTGTTATCCAAATTATATTCAAGAGTTTATTGCTTGATAAAAGGTAGTAATATTAATAACAAAGTTTTATACAGTGACTCTCAAATAGCTCTCTGCTGGATACAAAACCCACCCACTAAAGATTGTTATGTGCAGCGTAGAGTTTTGTCTATACAAGAACATACTAAGGATTTCATATGGTCACATGTGAGTGGATCTTGTAATCCAGCAGACTGCTTATCACGAGGTTTAATGCCTTCAGAGCTTCACTCAAATGAAATGTGGTGGCAAGGTCCTCCAGAATTAAAAGAAAGTGTATTTTCTCCCAGTAAATTTAATTACAAGAATGCAAATGTATTTCATGACAAAGATTACTCAGAGGGTGAAAATTCACAGTCTGTCAATTGTAATGTAGTTGAGGAGGTACTACCAGTATCCAAATTTTCTTCAATTTTTAAGTTACAACGCGTGGTATGTTATGTTCTGAGATTTATAGCAAATTGTCGTCTAGAAAAAAGCAAACGTAATATTTCTAAGCAGTTAAATGTTTCAGAATATAGGATGTCAATGCAAGTTATAATACAGCATGTTCAGTTTTTACATTTCAACAAAGATATTGATTGTATTAAAAATAATAAAATTGTAAAATCTGACTTGAAAAAGTTGTGTCCATTTTTGGATGAACATGGACTGTTAAGAGTAGGTGGGAGGTTGGATAATGCCAATGTACCTTATTCCCAAAAATATCCCATAATTTTACCAAAAAATTGTAATTTCACAAACCTGATTATTCAGCAAGAGCATAATGCATTGTTGCATGGTGGATTAAAGTTAACATTGTCCAATCTCTCTACAAAATATTATATAATCAGCGCCACTGTACTTGTCAAAAACATTATTAACAAGTGTGTACCCTGCTTTAAGTTTAGAGCCAAGCGAGCCCAGCAGTTGATGGCAGCATTGCCTAAGGATAGGGTTGTACAAGATAGGGTGTTCAATAAAGTGGGCATTGATTATTGTGGTCCATTCAATATAAAACAGTCTAGTATGAGACGAAGTGTAATTTCGAAAGGATATGTTTGCATTTTTGTATGTTTTAGCACAAAATGTGTTCATTTGGAATTAGTATCTGACATGACAACAGAATGTTTCCTGGCAGCTTTCAAGCGGTTCCATTCTAGGCGTGGGTTACCTCACACTGTTCACTGTGATAATGCTTCAACATTCAAAGGCGCAAACAATCAGTTAAGACAATTATTTAATTTGTGTAACATGCAGAGTCATCAAAGTGCTGTTATTGATTACTGTAATGTTCGCGGTATTGATTTCAAGTTCATACCTAGCTATTCCCCAACTTGGGGCGGCTTGTGGGAAGCGGCAGTCAAATCTGCTAAGTATCATTTCAAAAGAATAATTGGTAATTTAAATCTGACTTATGAGCAGTTTAATACAGTTATTGTGCAAGTAGAAGGTATTTTAAATTCCAGACCAATTACTCAATTTACTGGTGATGTTTCGGATTTTACTTTTTTGACACCTGCGCATTTTTTAATTAATCAAGCAATAACAGCACTTCCTGAACCTGAAATTTCATGTAACAATGTAAATGGACTAAGCTTTTGGAAAAAATGTTCTAAAATTAGGCAAGATTTTTGGCGTTCATGGCACAAATCTTATTTGTCTCAGCTCTTAAATCGTCCTAAGTGGCATAAGGTTAAAATGAATATTCAAAATGGAGTTTTAGTCCTATTAATTGGAGAAAATGTATCTCCATTACAGTGGCCAGTAGGTAGGGTTACACAGGTATTAAAAGGTAAAGATGGTCTAGTTAGAGCAGTAGAAATTAAAACTGTGAATGGATTTTTACATACAAGGGCTATAAATAAAATTGCTGTTCTTCCTATTTATGACTGATTTATTTAGTCTTAAGTGCTACTGTTTAGTTTGTAAGTTATAAAATAACATGTTGTTATTTAGTTATAATAAGTTTCCGCGGGGGGAATTTATGTTCATAAAAAAACTGTCAATTCAGACTATATTTTTGTAGCAGCCACACTGGGCCCCCTCGCCCCTTCTTCTTTCCACTAAACTGCAATGTACACGCCAGTATCATTAAAAAATCGATATAAATCAAGTTTATTGTTTTAATTAAACAGCCGGTCTGAAATAACTTTATAACATGAGATTGTTTTTATATAATTTATGTTTTCTGCTCCGAAGATATAGTTCAAATGAGTATTTTCTATATCTGTGCACTTCTGTGCGTCTTATAGGCATAGTAAAGGAATCTGTGTGAAGTGACTTTCTCTCTTCCGCCGTCATTCTTTCGTGTCGATATTATTTTCTATAGCAAGTTTTGCTTACGTGTCCAACTATAAAAGTGAATAGTGCAAGCTAGTGATGTGTGTGAAAAGTTGGATACTGAGTTTATTAAAAGATCCAACTCCATAGATCTTTAAACACAATAAAAATGTTACGTCTGGAGCAAGCAGTGGAGAGGAAAATTTAGCGATAGTTACTCTACCAAAATTTTAGATTGTTATTACTATTATATATTTTATAAGATTCATAAATAATTGATGGTTTAGTAAAGAAATTTTATTATAATACAAAAGAACTAGTAAATATAATGTATATCTAAAGGACGGTCATTTCAGTCCTGTCCATGTTATGAACGCATTTTCTTAAAATAGTCGCCATTTAAAAAAAAACTCAGAGAATTTAGTGAATTTGGTAATTATTTTTTGAAGTAATAAATTTATACAGCGCTAAAACTACGTTACTCACCAAATAATAAACTCCAAACGGCATTACAACCACAGCCACCAACAAATCCGCCACAGCCAAGCTCACTATAAAGTAATTTGTTGCAGTCTGTAGACTCCTTTCTTTCACCACACTCATAATCACTAACACATTCCCGAACAGAGTCAGTACAGGAAACACCAACAGCGATAACGCCCAGAAGTTGTACGCGTGCGTAAAACTCTGCCCATCTCTACACGTTCCATTTTCAAACGAACCGTTTGAAAAGGATTCATTAATCGTACTATCCACGTAGATGTCGCTGAGTGAGCTGTTCAACTCGAGCACCATTCCGAAATTAATTGAGTCAGTTCGATTTACTGATCTCGTCCCTATGAGCTGTCGGTGAAACGTTTCGTTTGGGTCCGGAGGTTTTAGAGGAAATGTTATTTCTGATGTGTTCTGGCACTGTGTACAGCTG
Source organism: Carpatolechia fugitivella (assembly GCA_951230895.1). Classification (NCBI taxonomy): domain Eukaryota; kingdom Metazoa; phylum Arthropoda; class Insecta; order Lepidoptera; family Gelechiidae; genus Carpatolechia; species Carpatolechia fugitivella. The sequence goes on from OX579661.1 coordinate 3,421,090, forward strand.
TAGGTTGGATCCATCGTGTCGAGTTTGTCGATTTCCCTGAGCATTATTCAAATTGATATCTTCAGAGCACGGTTGAGTTGTGATGGGTTGGTGTTTCGTTTCGATTGGTGCCGGCATTTCGGTGAAATTCCCTCCTCTTTCGGGTGGCAGCGTTCATTTTGCAAGGGAAGCAACCTGAAACAAAAATTTTTTTCGTCAGCTTTTTGCGAGTTTCGCTTTGTCAGAGGGATCGGTGAACATATAACGCTTATTAAATGTTACGAATTTTCGGACCCTCATAAGAACTCTTTGATTTTAAAATATCTAATGAATTCTAATTTTAAAATAAGGCTAATTTCAAGTTTCATTAGCAAAGTTATTACTTATTATACTGATGTGCAAACGCAAGTCAGTACGATGAAAATTTAAATTTTGTGCTGATTACAGTCCTGAAAACTTAATGAATGAATTTATATGCGAACTGGAAGATTTTAATTTGAATCCGTGAATTATAATCATGATTTGGATACCTCGAGTTTTGGTCTTGATTTGATGGTAATTAGATTTATAGTTTAATTAAAAATAACGTTGTGCGCTCGCATCTGATTATTGTTTTATTATTCTTGGATGAAATGGTTTGAAATATTTACTCCCGAAAATTTTTAATAACAAAATTTGATTTCAGCATGCTCATTGTGAAATATGGAAATAATCAATATTTTTTATGATCGACTCGAAATAAAAAACATACGGAACAAAATACAATCACACTAATATTATAAATGAGAAAATATTTATTTAGATGTTTGGATAATTGAATATTTGGATGTTTAGATGTTTGGATTTTTGTTCCGCTTTCACGCCTTAACCACTGAACGGATTTGGATGAAATTTCAAAAAGAGATAGTTTGTACCCTAGATTAACACATAGGAATTATTCCCACGGGAAAATCTTACATAACGCGAGCGTACCCGCGGGTGAATAGCTAGTTTAAAATAAGAATATCAATAGGCGACCTTATTGCTAGGGGTAGGAATCTCTTTCAGGCAACTTTAGAATCCACCAGGGCGCCCTACACTACGTTTTTAGATTTGCGGTCTACACGCTAGGAGCCGTCGTCGTACAAAGTATCGCTTTGTATCAGAGTAAACTCGAGTCTATTTAGTTAGAATGTTGAAATTGGTTTGTGGTTTCTTGTCAGTTCTCTTTAGCGGATGCACGCTTTCAGAACGAGTTAACTCAAACGTGGAGACTATAGAACTATGTACCTTCAGAATACATTGGAGAACACCGATAGGTTCTTAATTCACATTAAAACATGCCTTATATTAAAGTTTATATCATGACATTACATTACTTTTTATTTCACTTCAATACATGCAATATTACCAAAGTTATGACCGCGAGAAGTTCCGAGCGTGTGACGTCATATGCAGGCGGTTGCGGGCGGTGTAATAGGAACGTTGCGTGCATATGACGTCACAGCTACCACTCGCCTCGTGCGGAAGTGTGCACTTTGATGGTTAATAACTCAGTCATTTTTAAAGATATAAAAAAAATTAAAACACAGTATTTTTTGTAATTTTTTATAGAACATTTTGTCATTTTCAGCTAAAATCGTTGGTCAGACCCAAAAGTAAAAAAGACCAGTAGGAAATAATCTATAGTCACATTACACATAACCGTAAAACACCGAAAGTGTTGTTTTACGCACTATCAAAGAGGTTAAAAATAAATGTTTTATTTCCAAATCACTTATAAATGGATACAATTCATAATGAAAACTTAAAAATGGTAATTGATGACAAAACATTTTTGTGTACAGTCCGCGCGCCTGTTCCAAAGAATCTTACGTGTTAGGTATGCGAAGAATTTAATTTCTATTTTGTTATTTCAATAGCGTGTTTGACTACTTTTTATTTTATAAATCCAAACTTGTTAGTTTCTGCTATCGAACACTAAAAGAATTTTTGCTCTATCTTTAAAATTGACCGAGTTATAAAGGTTTGAAATTCAAGATTAGACAGAGAGGCACATACCCACTTGTCACGTCATTTGTTAGTAACGCCATATAATCTCCATACGAAAAATCGTTTTTGAAAGAGACAGATATATTGAAAATTTAAAAAATCACTGTAAATTCGTTTTTCAACCGATTCTGTTTTTTTCTTCGCGAATAGTCTGCTACTAATCTATATTTTAAAATTAATTCATAAAATATGGTACATTTAGAAACAGTCAAATACCTTACTGTGACTTCATCTGTCACACACTTATGTGTCTTATGACCGTATTTGCAATCGATATTTCAATACACTTACTTTTCAACGTAAGCTCTCTAGTGAGTACTCAGCGTTTCTCAGCCGAGTGCTATCAAATTGATGAGCCGTCACGTGCAAATGAAAAAATCCTTTTGAGGTTTCCATTAAATCAATCCATTAAAAACGACTCTGTCTTTCCTTACAGCCTTATTTTTACGAAATACGTTTTAATTTTGTTTTGAAAGCGTGCTTTTAAAACAGCAGTCTCTCTTTCATGTTTTATTAGGGTTCCGTAGCCAAATGGCAAAAAACGGAACCCTTATGGATTCGTCATGTCTGTCTGTCTGTTTGTCTGTCTGTCTGTCTGTCTGTCCGTTCGTATGTCACAGCCACTTTTTTCGGAAACTATAAGAACTATACTGTTGAAACTTAGCACGTAGATGTATTCTGTGAACCGCATTAAGATTTTTATACAAAAAAAGAAAAAAAACAATAAATTTTGGGGGTTCCCCATACATAGAACTGAAACTCAATTTTTTTTTCATCAAACCCATACGTGTGGGGTCTATGGATAGGTCTTTAAAAATTATATTGAGGTTTCTAATACCATTTTTTTCTAAACTGATCAGTTTGCGCGAGAGACACTTCCAAAGTGGTAAAATGTGTGTCCCCCCCCTGTAACTTCTAAAATAAGAGAATGATAAAACTAAACTTCCAAAGAAAATTGGTTTGAACGAGATCCAGTAAGTAGTTTTTTTTAATACGTCATAAATCGTAAATCGTAAACCGCGGCTACTATCTAGTCGTTACACGAGCCAAGTTACAACGAACTACAAGAACTTTTATGTTACTTGCTGCTACGGAACCCTTCATGGGTGAGTCCGAATCGCACTTGGCCGCTTTTTTATATTGTCATTGTGTCGAAAAATATGGCGGATTTGGTTATTCGCTTACACTAGAAATACCAAAATATTTATTAGGTCAAACTTCTCATAAATTATTTTTATGCTGTGTTATTTCGTTAGTCACTTTCTTGTATGTGCCGCAAGAAATTATTTTTTGAGCGCTACGGTTTGGCAGCTTGGCGGTTGCATCCACAATCTGATTGTGATAATCGCACGAAAGTCCTGACATCGACATTTTAAATCATTCGCAATTTAAATCGCCTAACTCCATCAGACACATTTCGAATCTTTGTAAAGCAGATGTCCCCTATTCGGGACAGAGCGGGGCAATTGCTACGGGACACATGTTGTGTCACAGAGGTCATTAAGCCGAATAGCTTAACAGTTAGGACGGGCTTGAATTGTGCGACGCGACACTTCCACGCCACGCCACGCCGGATTTAGGACAGCAGGCGCCACGGAGCTGCTGAACACTACACGAAGAGTGTTGTAGAGGTTTGATATAGTTATGTGGCAAATAACCAGGGCACAGTCTGACGGAAAGGTATTTATGTATTTATATAATATATTTTATAAAACTGGAAAAATAGTAACATAGACAAGTTTACTGTTGGAGATCAGGACATGAAGTGAAGAATTTGTCAGAAAAAAAACAAAAACGAAACGTAAGAAATCTAAATTTGAAAATGAATTTAGAATGAAAGATAAAACTGCCAGCAAGAAAGGTTGCCAGTCATAAAACAGGAAAGAGGGCGATTGTAACGAGTTACAAGAGTGTAGCCCAGCAGCTGCCTCACGCTGCTGGCCGCACGATGATAGACATTAGAAGGTGGTAAAGATGAGGTAGAAGATGTAGTTTTAGAGAGGTAGCGTGGCAGTAGAAAACAGTGTTCAGTGCAGATAGTTACAAACACGATTTATTAGTACTTATAGAAAGTAACGTATAACAGTTTTGAAAGCTTACTTTCAAATAAAATAAATAAAATACAGTTAGTAAGATGATCACAGTCTGACGACTTGAGGTGGAATCAGGAAATTTTTATGAAAATGACAGAACCGAAACGGAAGAATTCGAAATTTGAAAATAAATTGTGAATGAATGATGAGACTGCCAGTACTTAAAAGTACTGAATTGCCAGAAATAAAATAGCAGAAGTAGGTAGGATAGCAGTACTGCTACAGGCTACTTCTCCAAACGAGAAAAAAAACAGCGTCTGCCTGGAGAAACCATACTTCTAAAGATAAATTTGCTACTTAAGATATTGTTTATTATAGTTTGGCATGCACTTTACCTGGGACAGTTACATAATGTTGCCTAGTTTTCTTATAAGTACCTCAAAAAAAATCACAAACCACCAAAAACTTATCGCTCTGGTGTGTCCTGACTCCAGTTTTGTTCAAGTTATGATCCATAACTTTTTTTCTATCACCTTATTTTTACTGAAAATCTGTTCGTAAAGTAAACAAATAATGTGGTTTTAATAAATCGAATCAATTTTATGTAAAAACTTATTAGTTTAGCGTCAATACTAAAAGAAAGAAATGTCCGACGCTTTCTATTGATCGATCTGTATCGACATGAAATCGTTTGCCCAACCCTAGTTTGTGCACGCAATGCCTTGCTCCCCTCCGCTAGCTGTCCCCTCAGTCACGTTTCAACAGCTGTGGGGGATAGTTGTGCGCTGCGTTCCCGCGTTTTCGATGTACGAAGGTAAGAGACTGATCGATCTGGTTTTGGTTTTCAAAATTTTTGACTGCTATGGTCCACTTCTTTAAATAATGAGTAAGTTGGCATGTACACTGATTAGCCTAAAGTGATTGTATTGAAAATGTTAAAATTACATAAAACTATAAAATTTCTAATAATATTACTTTTCCTAGAATTGATGAAAATGTATATTTTTCTTATTGCTATGGTATTGATCGCTCTGGACAAATTGGCTATAGCGATCAAAAATTTCAGAAAATTGGTTCTTTAAGTATTAATTTCATGTTGAATTATTTGTAAAATGTGTGTCAATTTGTAAAAAAAAATACATAAATAACCTCATGACGACAGCGACGATTTTTTTTCTAATAACTGTTAACTGGTTAGCAAAAACCATGTTTAACAGGGCAAGTTTTTTACGCGACTGTTGGTTTTTTAAAATGATTTCAATTTGGTGTGTTAATTTTTTATAAAGGGATTTTAACAAGAAATCTAGTGTTGGTAAAACATTACAAAGAAATCGTGATAATTAATAATAAGTTAGTATATTTGGTCTATTAAGATTTTCCTCTTATAATGTTCCTATTTCTCTGTCTTAAGTTTATAGGAAAAAGTGCCCTCACGGCAACTAACTAATATGCAAATGTTGTCTTTTTCGGTTGATTGCAAATGAAATATATAACATGTAACTTAAAACTAAAACTTAAACCTACCTACTTAAATAAACAAACCACCCCGAATCGTACCCGGCGGGAATGTGCCCATCACGCTGGCGGCATTGCCTCGTTGGATAGCCAGCGAGATGTGCTGAACCAGATACGACTCGGCGCGGGGGTCAGCTCCATTTTGTCGCAACCGCCGCCCCAGTTTCTTTACAAAGTCTTTGGCTGCAGCACACCAAGACCCTGCAACCTCCACCGCGAATAGAACAAAATGGTAAGACTGCGTCAAATTTTCATATTTGAGCCGCTTCTGGGAGGCAGCCCACTCCGCAGCCGAGCCTGCCCCACGCGTTGTCCGCGGCAGATGTGACGCCGCAAAGGTGCTGACGCACGTGGCGTCCCAGACAAGGCAGCGCCCCTTCTCCCACGGTACCAAAGTAAGCCCATCTGGATGCTTTCCGTCTAGGCGACTAAGACCCGGTGGCTCCAGAGTGCAGGGGATCTCGGCAGACACTAAGGCACGCCGGATAATATCATTGAGCATGTGGTGCCGCGGAAATCTACCCGCACTTTTGCCACAGCTCAAACCATGGTAAGCCTTACCGTCTACCAGCTTACCGCACTTGCAGACATGGGGCTCACAAACTTCGCACCCAAGCCTGAGAGCCACTGCCACCCTTAATGTACCGCCATCCAAAATGGTACCCAAGTTTGGAGAAGGGAACGTGTTTAGCCAGGCTCCGGTTTCATACTCAGTAGCCGCCTTAAGGCGCGCGATGTCTGATCCAGACGCCAACTCCAACAACCCACTGAAAACAGCCTTGCAGACTGGGTCGTCCCATTGGCGCTGCGCCAAAGGGTTGTCTGGGAGGGATGATGAGGGACACAAAGGCGACCAAGCAATCGTGGCCTCGCTGGCAAACGGAATATCGATCTGGTCACCTTGAAATTGAAAAATGTTAGCAACCAGACCCATCACTCCGTTCGCTGGGGCCAAGAAAGCCGGCACACCCACATCTCGCATCCTCCTGACACCCAATCCTCCGTGACGCACGGGTAAAGAGGCCTGCACCCACTATGAGTCGTTAAGGTGCACATTAAGGATGCTGCCCAGAGTGTTCCTGAGGTCATCGTCCAGTAGTGTGACCTCATCCGGAAACAACCAGGTCGGGGCAGTTCTCATAACGTACACCAGCTTTGGCAGAGAAAGACAGCTCCTAAAGAGAGTCAAAGCCACGTGGGGAGGCAACTGCAGCAAGTGTTTCCGCGCCTCGTATAATGTCCGCCTTTTACCCAGCAACGCCTCAGGTACCGCCTCCTGGAGAACTGGGGCCCCCAACAGCTCAAAATCTAGCTGGTCCAGAACTTTGATACCGGGAACAAGGTCTCGGAGTCCGTTACAGCTCATAAGTGCAACAGCACTACATGGAAAGAGCTCACATTTTGAGCTGTTTACTACCAAGCCCAGCTCCTTCAGCCCTGGTATAAGCGCTGCAAGGTCCCTGGCAACGACATCAGGTGGGCCGCCAACAGTACCATTATCAAGGTACCACAGATTAAGGGGAGCCTCTAAAGAATGTATCAACCTATTGATGGCCAAGCTGAACACAAGAGGTCCCAGAGGGTCACCTTGCTGCGCACCCACCTGAGATGAAATCTTTTGACCGTTGTAAGCCAAATAACTAGACGCAGCGTAACACTGCCACAAGAAGGGATATAATGCAGGGACCCTATCTTTCGCCTCAGCCAGCACTACATCCCTCTCCATAGAATTGAATGCATTTCTGAGGTCCACCTTCAGAATCACATTTCCAGCATTGGCAGGATCAAGAGCAAAAGCACGGGTGGCGTGAATTGCTGCTTCACAACCTAAGGGAGTCCCGAAGCCAAGTTGGTGAGGTTGTAAAGTCTTTGCCATTTCGTTCTTAACGGCTCGACAACCCAGCTTTGCCACCAAACGGCGCAAAGAACTACCTACAGCAATTGGTCTAATGCTCCCGTCATTTTTAATTAATGCACAAAGTGACGCACCATACAGAAAAGAGCAAACCTCGCTTGCCCCCCAACAGAAAGTTGCAAAGGTTGGTAAGTGAGTTGAGTAAACGTTTCCCGTTGTCCCCAGCTGTAGGTGAGATAAGCTCTTTGAGATGTTGGGGACGTAGTCCATCCAAACCTGCTGCAGAGCTGACGGGAAAAGATCCCAGAGCTAACCCCACGTCATCAGAGGTCACCGTAAGATAAGGAGAATTTTCATCAGACGCTGGCGGAATATTGTTTGCCCTAGAGGGTGCCGGATGCTTCTCTTGCAGACTCGCCAGTGTATCTGGGGTTGACGGAGCCAAAGTACAGTCAGACGTGAGCAACCTCACCGCGCCTCTCAAATTCCCGTCATGAACCTTTGACTCCACAAGTTTATAAATAGATTGGGATTTTAATGATGTATCTCTTGGTGACAAGTTGCAAATGTTGCAAATGTTGTCTTGGTCAGTATGTTATTTTTTTTTAAAGACATTTAAACAAGAAATTGAGATAATTTTTAAGTAAGTTAATAACTGGTCTATTAAGATTTTACATTAAAATTGTTGCTATTTTATTTATGTTTTTCATTTCATGTCCATGTTTAACAGGGTTGTCGGTGACCTTGCTATAACAAGTTAAAACATTTAAAAACTTCATTTATAGTTATATTAATGATTGATTTCCTATAATTTATCACTTTTTTTCCCACCTGATTGCTCTGGTATCAATTATTGATCGCTCTGGTCACGAAAATTTCTAAAATAAATATCTCATAAACCGTTTGTTGAAAAAGAGGGACAATAAGACAATATACATTTACATGCGGTTTCTTATATGTAAAGCTATATATAACTTATTAATAACTCATAAATAAAAAGCACCAGAGCGATCAGAAGAATAACGTTATTTTGGAGAAGTAGCCTACAAGGGTATACGTTCAGGCACGTAAAAAGAACGCTAGATGAAGAGGAGGGGATATGTTTAAATAAAAAAATAAAAAAAAGTTATTTATTTCCAAATTGATTCTTACAATGGTGGTGTTGAGTCTTCCCAGAAAGTAATCACAAGATACTTGTGGTGAAAATGGCTCGCTACTTCCCTTTACTAAACATGTTTACAATTTAATTAACCTGGTCCGTTTGTGTTGTAATTTTAGTGTGTGTGTGTGTGTGTGTAAAATACGAGTATGTAATCATCAACATCAACGGCCCGTTACAGTCCACTGCTGGACTATGAGCCTCCTCCACTTAAGTGGTTTTGCCATAATCTCCACGCTTGGCAGGCGGGTTGGAGATCGCAGATTAAAAGGTTACTGTATCAGAGAGCGCTGCTGCCCGTTCCCTGTTCAATGTGTAGTCCCTAAGTCGCCTCTTACGACACCCACGGGAAGAGTAGGGGTTAGTGACAAATGTATTCTACCCTGCCGTCACCACACGGCTAGAGTATGTAATAGTGGTCGAAAACTCATAAATGCATATCATTGACATAAATGAAAGTACTTGACTCGTTTTTTCATGCATTGTTATATAATATTATGAATAGTACACAGAAACATGACATCGTCTAATTTCATCGTATTTCTTTTTTTCTTTTCTTTCTAAGGTGGTTTGGTAGCGGAAGACCTTTATGTAAATATTGACTGAAATAAATGATTTATTATTAATATTATTATTAAAGCCTATTTTAAAGAAAACACATCCCTTTCACTTTTATGTTACAATAACTATATTTATGAAGTTATTCGTGAATTAGCCGTGTGGTGACGGCAGAGTAGAATACATTTGTCACCAACCCCTACTCTTCCCGTGGGTGTCGTAAGAGGCGACTTAGGGACTACACATTGAACAGGGAACGGGCAGCAGCGCTCTCTGATACAGTAACCTTTTAATTTGCAATCTCCAACCCGCCTGCCAAGCGTGGAGATTATGGCAAAACCCTCCACTTAAGTGGAGGAGGCTCATAGTCCAGCAGTGGACTGTAACGGGCCGTTGATGTTGATGAATAGTGAATCTATCTTCTGCACTAGACGTTTCGGGTTTGATTCCCGACCTGAGATATATTTTAAACTTATAGATTAGGTATGTTTATTACATCCTAAAACACAGATTTTTCATATGAATTACCAGGATTACATAACCATGTAGAGCTCAGGCTGGAGGTCTAAACGAGAATGATTGATGATCGACGTGATTACCAGCCAGGGGTGGGCAACTTTTTATATTTCCAATTATGACGTGGCGTTAGGGTTTGCGATATTACTCAGTCAGTGTTTATTTTTAGACCTCCGTATTGTAATCAAATTATCGTGACTAACGTAAATTGAAAACGTTCGAAATGGTACTTTTAGTAGGGACTCGTCCACATCCTCCCGATTGTCACGCAGCCAGTTAGTTGTTTCATGTTTTCTGTTGGACTGCGTGGGTTTTGACGGGAGTGGTGTGGCATTATCTAGGTAAGCAGGGCAACAAAACAACAGAAAAGATAGGGACTTCAATAAATGTAGACTAGTAGTTATGTGAGCTGTAGACCTTGCGAGTATATATAATATATATTTATAAATGGCTGATTTATGATTTTTTTTACGTTTCCAACCCTCATAACACTGTCATTTTTTAAAATTTCCAAAAAGTTATCGAAAAAAATTCTATTAATCTATCGAACCTGCTCACAAAAGTTCACGACAATCGGTTGAGAAACGCAACCAAACAGATCGACAGATAGACATACAAAAGCAATTTCGGCCAAGCTGAGAAGGAGACGCTTCGCGTTGATAATAATATTGCCTGCCTCCGTGGCTGAGCGGTAAAGCGTTCGGTTTTTATGACGGAGGTTCCGGGTTCGAATTCGAAATCGAAAGTGGTAACAAAATTACTTTATGCCTGACCCTCGGTTAGATCATAGCAAGCTGAATCACTTCATTATTCGAAAAATAAAATTATCCCTCGCTTCGGAAGGCACGTTAAGCTGTTTGTTGGTCCAGGCTAATAAATACAAAAAAATATTTTTTATAATGTGAGTTGTTTTAGAAGCTACATAACTCTGACACCAGGGTTTTTGAAGTCGGTTGTCGACCTTACAACCCACGCAATAAAATAAGAAAGAAAGATAATATTATAAGATATATTATAAAGATTAAATCTTAGATAAATGAAAGGCTCGCGTGGCGCCCGCGAGCCTTTCACTTATCTAAAGATTAAATTGTATTTTTTATTGAAGTTCGTACGTACACGCCTTGCTGTCCTGCCGCTTAATTTTTAGGGTTCCGTAGCCAAATGGCAAAAAACGGAACCCTTATGGATTCGTCATGTCTTTCTGTCTGTCTGTCCGTCCGTATGTCACAGCCACTTTTTTCGGAAACTATAAGAACTATACTGTTGAAACTTGGCAAGTAGATGTATTCTGTTGAACCGCATTAAGATTTTCATACAAAAATAGAAAAAAAAACAATAAATTTTGGGGGTTCCCCATACATAGAACTGAAACTCAAAATTTTTTTTTTTCATCAAACCCATACGTGTGGGTGGGGTGTGTCTATGGATAGGTCTTCAAAAAAATGATATTGAGGTTTCTAATACCATTTTTTTCTAAACTGAATAGTGTAAGTAGTAGTAAAATGTGTGTCCCCCCCCCTGTAACTTCTAAAATAAGAGAATCATAAAACTAAAAAAAATATATGATGTACATTACCATGGAAACTTCCAACGAAAATTGGTTTGAACGAGATCCAGTAAGTAGTTTTTTTAATACGTCATAAATCGTAAATCGTAAACCGCGGCTACTATCTAGTCGTTACACGAGCCAAGTCAGTGGCCTTTGGCGGTTCTATAACACTGACACTAGGGTTTGTGAGGTCGGTTGTTGACGGAACCCTTCATGGGCGAGTCCGACTCGCACTTGGCCGCTTTTATAATTTGTGATAATTCTCATCATTTAAATTATAATATTATGAACACATTCTCTCGACTCCCTTTTTGAGTTACGACAGCTCTTATATGCAAAATGTTGTTAAGGCCGGGTTATTGCAAAAAATAGCCACTCAACGCGATTTAGTTGAAAGTTCAACCGACGCATTACCGATGCTTCACGGTGGTTACGTCCGACACTGCGCAGGAATCGTGCGAAAAACTCGTTTTTCTTGAACTCTTTTGCTTATTAACAGAAAATGGCAGAGTTTATGAAAAATGTAATCGATTTAAAATCTAAGTCAATAATAGGCAAGTTATAATCCTGAAAAAAAAACTATGGTTATCGCTTTAAGTTACGAGATCTAGGACGTCAATATTTTTTTTTGCTTTTTTAAAAATATTTGTGCTTCTTATTTCAAAATTATTATAATGTATTTAAAATTTAATTAAGGATATATTCTGTTAGCATATTTTTTTGTCGTGCCGTGTGGTGACGGCAGAGTAGAATACATTTGTCACTAACCCCTACTCTCCCCGTGGGTGTCGTAAGAGGCGACTTAGGGACTAAACATTGAACAGGGAACGGGCAGCAGCGCTCTCTGATACAGTAACCTTTTAATCTGCGATCTCCAACCCGCCTGCCAAGCGTGGAGATTATGGCAGAACCCTCCACTTAAGTGGAGGAGGCTCATAGTCCAGCAGTGGACTGTAACGGGCCGTTGATTTGATTTGATTTGTTTTTTTTTTTTTTTTTTTTTTCAAAGTAGCGACTATGGGTGGTATTTCCACATAACCCCGCCTTAATAAAAACATTGCCAGAGATCTTCTCTATCTGTTTTACGACTTTCAGGCAAGGTACAACCAACTGGCGGTTTCCATGTTTTTATATCTTAACAGTCAACAGCAGCTGGAGCTATACCGTTTTGTTCAACAAGTGTCGTTATTGCAAGGAGTATACTAAAGGTGTAACTTTTCATTTGTTGACTGTACTGAAGCTGCAACAAAGTAGTGCAAGATAGCTGGTGTAATTAGTCCTTCGGTTAATTGCAGCTGTGACATTTGCAGAGAATGCCACAGGTCATCCTTCATGAGTCAAGTGGTAGAGCGTTTGGCTGTCAATCCGGAGGTACCGGGGTCAAAACCCGGTGGGTACACTGTCAGATATAGGTAGCTTTGAGACAATGTCTCGAGTTCTGTAGGACATTGCAGTCTGTATTTGTTCTCCTGTGTTTTTATGTGCAATAAAGAATATATAATAGTTATGATTTGATTTTTTGACTTGCAGCCTGAATCACCTGAATGTCCAAAACATAAACATAACATTCACTGCTAACAATTGAGAGAGCCCAGAGATAATAAGCAAGCACAGTTCTCAAACAGGACGTCGCACTTCCCTTCAGCACTGAAAAGACGCAAAGATATTGTGTGCCCACAAAACATGCCTTCTCCTATAGATTTTGTGTTTTCCTAGGACCACTGCTTTACAATAGACTAAATACTAAGTTGGACTTTAATTCCTGCAGCTATGGTAAAAGTAAACAAATTCTCCAAGAAGCCCTTTTGAATATGATCTACAAAGACAAAGAGAAGTTATTGTTAGTGTTGAAATGATTGTTTTGTTTTATGTTATCTCCAATTTTAGATAGGTATTTTGTATTTTTGACATAATCTCCTCTAATTTTGTCTATGAATATACTAATTTTAGAATCTAACTTTTGTAATTTATTATTATTTATTTGAATTTTAAGATTGTTAATTAAGACCTAGTTTTTCGTCTGAAGCACAGGAATATTCCTAGCTCAGGTAGGTATGTGTTTTACTGTATCTCTATTGGAATGTTTAGTCGATAGTAATATACTGTAATATAAGTTTCTCAATAAATTATTATTATTATTATAATTATTATTATAAAAAGGCATTATTTATCTACAGAAATCTATCTAATACTTTAAACGAGAAATTCTTGTATATACCTATAACAACGCGGTGGCTCTGTTGGGGAACCGGGAGGCAATGAAACCGAAGGTCAGACGATCGAATCCACATGAATGTACTTTTTTATTTTTTTGTTCATGTTTCTTTTTTTGTTTGTTTTTAACTTTTTATTTATTTCATTTAGTTATTTAAATACAAAAACGACAGAAATAAAAATTTCTTATTTAGTACCTTATTTTTTCGTGGTCTAAATTTTTTCCAACAGATAGAGCAATTTTTATAGGTATGTTTTTTTATTTATTACTTACCGTCGTCGTCGTTGTTATTACTTATTTTTTCATTTACTTAGTTCAATTAAAATACCTTTACAGAAAATCACTTCGTTTTTCTTACACCGAAAGTTCTGCAACAGATGGCACTACAACTCACATAGTGACAAAATTTTCGTCTAAAAAAGCATTTAAAAGTATTTTCAGTTATATTTTCAGATATTATGTAACACAGAAATGGAAAATGCTATTTTATCCACGGAGACGTTATATTTAATCCACGCAACCTCAACAAATTCAATTTTATATTACTACTAGCGCTGCCTTTACCACTGTTAGGCATTTTTTTTCCTTTCTGAATTCTATCGAAATTCCGATCCTAATTTATTGTCAATGCAGGGAAATCTATTTTTACTAAAAATTAAACCTAGCTAGATCGATTTATCGCTCCCGAAACCCCATATAATGCTAAATTTCATCGAAATTGTTGTAGCAGTTTCCGAGTATTCTTATCTTGCTCGTAGTACCTGGCGATGTGCAAACCCGGGGTGCAAACATTACCAATTCAATTCAATTCAATTTTTTAAATTAATGGCGTTCCCAAAATGATTTCGCCAATATCATGTGTTATTGTGTTTTTTTAGTTCGACAAACGAGCTTCATGAGAGGAGAAAAAAAAAACAAATTGACAGATGAATTTAAAATTTTGAATGTTGAGTTATCCGGTTTACCTAGAACAAAAACAAACAAACGATATACATACAAAACACAGTGTTAATTTTATTAGTAAAGACAAACATCATAGCCTAATGTTATTATTTTTAATGTAACTAAAAAGATAATTTACAATCGGGGTATTTACACAGGAAAGCAGAGATTTAAAATTCGTAGGACGTGGAAATGCAGGAGGAAGAAGATCATACAAAGAAGAAGGGAATTTTATACATTCAAAGAATATGTGATCAGGAGAACCCTCGTCCAGACCACACTCGCAAATAGAACTATCTTTAATATGAATTTTGAAAAGATGAACAGGAGTACACGCATGGCCTAATCGCAATCTACAAATGGTAGAGGTAACATGTTTACTAGCTTCTCTAAACTTGAAGAACCAAGGAGTAACCGGCACGGAACTCTGAATATCAGCATAGTGTTTACCCTTACGGGAACTAGAAGTCTTCCATAAGTCTTGCCAACAACAAAATAGGCGCTTCTTAGCTAATGGAATTAGGTCAGTAGGATAAACATGAAAATGGGAATCATTACCACTTCTAGAAGCTTCCTTGGCACAACTATCAGCCATCTCATTTCCATGAATGCCACTGTGACCAGGAATCCAGGCCAACATGACTTGAATGTTCTTACTATGACACATATACAAAATATTTTAAAATTTTTAATATGAAAGGGAATTTCGTTTTACTTTTAAATTGATTTGCCAAAATTGCTTGTAAGCAGCTTTTAGAGTCAGAAAAGATAATGGTTTTGTTGAGATTATGAGATTCGACATATAAAAGAGCTTCCAAAATAGCTAAAGATTCACCAGTAAAAACAGAAGCAAATGAAGGGCATTTATAACTAAGAATGATTTTATATTTGGGGATCCATACAGCAACACCAACACAATCCTGGTCAGATAACTTAGAGGCGTCTGTGTTCATTGTCAACCAATCACTCCATTCTTGGCCAATGCGTGAGTTGCAAGCCAATAAGAAAATAAATACTGAAGATTAAAAAACATTGACCATAGACATTAATATTTTCTAGAACGAAAGCATTCGTTCATTCAAAAACGTACTTAATCGGTCCGCGAATCACAGAATCGTCATTAGGTTTTTTTTTTGGAAGTTTTATGGTCCAGTTACTAAGTTTACCTTTAGACCAAATCTTATTTGTACATAACACTTTATTTATTAGTTAGAGTTTTTGAACACTCATTTTAATATAATTGTACAAAGGTGTACATAGTACTCTTTTTGCTTGTCACACCCTGCTGCGTTCCGAAACACGCTGAAATCGATTTTAGCACTCTCAAAGCGCGTACCAAATTACTGTCAGCAGGCGAGTGGGCGATTGCTTTAAACAGAAAAAGAATAACTTCACCTCTTATTTCATCATAATAAAGTCTAACAGGTTATTGTACTTACATACTTTTTTCAGAGTTGCCTTTAATTAATTTCCTAAAAAAAATCCCAAGTATAATAACTTATTAGACAGACTCTACATACTCTAATTTAACTTAATGATATTAAATAGTTTTTAAAATATGTAATCTCTCAGAGCTTTTCCTATAGTAACCCGGGTATAGCGGGCGAAACCCATATTATTATTAATTATCTAATCGCTAACGGCGCTGACTGTTTCATTCGGAATACACCCTATCTATGGCTGAATTTTGTATTACTACTAGGGCCGCCTTTTATTTCATACGTAGCTCAGAGAAACAAAAGTGGCAATATGCAATAGCATTATGCCAAAACGGAGAAAAAAAAAAAGAATCCGCGCGAAAAAATTTAAAAATACGAGGTATTGTTTGGTTGGAGTATCCAGCAGAGAACGTCATTCGACCACATTCGACTAAGATGACGATGATTTCTTATATGTGTAATGTTATACACAGATTGTGCTGCTAGGAAATTTAGTAGCAAAATAACTCATAAGTCAATGCTATAAAGTGCTACTATGTTTAGCCGCGTGTGCTTTCGTATGAACGCATAAAGTAAGTAAAGTAATTAAATTAGATAAATGCTTAGGTATCTTACAAAAAAAAAACGAGCTAAGTTCGGTCAACCAGGTACTAGTCGTTACATAAGGTATGTCTGAGGCTTTTAGCGGGTCAGACAGAGACATCGGCTAGAAGCTTCCGTAGCCGAGTGGTCAGGATTCGACGCCCATTACCGAGGTTCCGGGTTCAATTCCCGGTGGGGACACTGTCAAGCAAAAATCTCTTTGAGAGACTTTCCCCAGTTTGGTTAGGACATTGCAGGCTGAATCACCTGATTGTCCGAAATGAAAGATGATGAATAAGCCGTTGGTCCCGGCTACTATCTAGTCGTTACATGAGCCAAGTCAGTGGCCTTTGGCGGCTCTACAACACTGACATAGGGTTTGTGAGGTCGGTTGTCGACCTGACAGCCCACATGATGATGATGATGATGATGGCGGCTCAATAACTCTATACCCAAGTTTGGTAAAGTAGTTGGTCGTCGATCTTATAACCCAAATGATAGATGAATTAATAGATGTCCATGCTGGCGCACCACAAAACTACCTATAGAGTTAATGGTCGTAAGCAAAATCAAGTACAGAATAGTAGGTTTTGTTAATTAAAAAGCTACAGATCCAGGATAGACATCTAGTGCAATTTGGCTTGGACGTCGTAAATGCATATTGCAGTAGAGAGGCGCAACGCACAAGCTGGATGTAAAGAGATTAGAATTCTCTCTCCGACCCGGATAAGCATCGCACTGACATTACGGGTTATCAGGGATGATAAGTGCCAGCATTTAGTAAGAGGTCTATATTTTTTTAAAACAGGATTTTGTCTAGTGCAGCATTACTGCAGGTTTTTTAATAACCTTTTTGGTATGGCTCTTTTTTCTTTTGGCCGGTTTTTATGTCACATTTTCAAATTTAAAATTTTCTTGGTTTGACCTTTTTCTAAATTGTTGATTGTTTTTTCTTGGTTGTCGTCTGTCAGGAGATAGAAACGTTTTATCCCTTGAACGTGCTTGAATTTTTTCTAAATAAATATCTGTCTGCCTTGGGATACGGTATCTCTTGCTAATGCGGTGAATAATAAGTCGGAGTACTAATAAATCTGATATCGCTGATAATAAATATCGCGGATTCCTACTTTGGACTTGCCGGGTAAGTCTTGTGCTGTCTTCCTTCTGTTTTTATCGACGTACTTTTCTCTTTCCGTGTCTTGGTCGGATGGCGATTATTTCCTTGTACATCTTTACAGTGTATTTCCGGTCTCTGCGGCACACACACGAGGGTCCCTCCGTGCCTTTCTCGTTCACTCGCCGTGGTTCCGGACCCCTGAGGCCACCGGGCGTTGGACGTGCCTGGACCCCTGCGTTGTGCGCGCCCGCGCCCGTGCCAGCTGAGTGCCGCAGACTCGCGCTCCGGCTTCCCCCCTGGGATACTGCCCATCCTTTTTTAGCCTGTTTTTTTTGTATCAGTGTATTTTTGTATGCGGATTTTGCCAAATTTAAATTCTATTTTCTAAATTCTAAAAAGGCCCTTTAGGTTTCACTGGCCCTCCTTTTTTTGGTTCCCGTTTGGCTATACTCTCCGGGGTACTCCGCGGTTTTGGTACACCTTCCTGCATCGATACACCACAACACAACACTAGTTCAGCGACACTATATCGCCGGAGTCCCCTCAGGACTCGACTCTCGGCTCATGCTTGGCAATTTCTAGGCCTTTTTAAATTGACATTATACCGTTCGGACAAATTTAACTAACTCTTTCTTTGTACACCTAAATTTCACGTTTCGCCTGTGGTCGTCGACCACAGGTTAGCTAGCTTTTCTTTTTTTAACGCTACAAATGGCGCCCGTAACATAAATTTATCTGTAAATTTCGTTTATTTTCCGGTCTTCCCCAAATTTTTTTCCCCTTTACTTGTTTTTCCTTGTCTAGTTTTTTTACCCGCCCGCAAAACTCGTGGGGCTATTTACGAGCCTCTTGTATGCAAAGAAGTGTACACTGGGTGCTGTCCACGAGTAGCCAAGACTGTATGCCGTGGGTTGGCCGACAGTTGCGGTAATCGTGTGACGTATCTTTGGTGCCTTCAATTTGTCCATACTAAGACGCGGTCGTTGAAATAGTCCCCGAATATCTTGTCGTGTTTATCCAGTTTCCCCGCACGAGGGTTCATAAATTTTGAAATAGACCCTCTTTTCCCTGTTCCCCTGGAACATTATTTTTCTAAATTCTAAAAGCCTTCAGGCAAACGTGTACCAACTTTTCTTCTCATCATTTGGCTTAGATTCACGTTTTGGCATCCTTTTTTTCTTTTGAATGTCACTAAGTTTACTACTTCATACGCCTTTTTTGTGTTTTTGTGTGTGCGTGTATGTCTGGCCAGATTGGTGTGATATCTTACTGTTAGTTTGTAGGTATTTAGGTTATTCGGAATTGACGCAACCAACATGTGGTCAGGTTATCGAGCTGCCTTAGGCCTCAGACCTGGCCCACGTTGCGTCATTCCGCTGGGATTGAGCCGGGGCAAATTTTTGTCCCGAAGCGCGCTTTTTATGTCGCGGCAGGACGGTGACCGCTGCTTTGCGCAGTCAGCCTGTTCAGGCTATCGTCAGGTCCTTTTTAATTTTTTTGACAGGGTCGAGTTCGAACCCCGACCTCGCCTTTGACGGCGTTGGTTGCCTACCAACTGCGCCGTCGAGCCCTTTTTCCGAGCCGATCCGAGTGTTTCCGATGTTCGTCGGCGTCTGACGTGTTTCGGGATGAACACGATGACGTGGGCGAGCGTCGGCCCTCGTTTGATAGCTCTTTGTTTACAAGTCGTCTGTCAGTTTTCGCGCACGGTCGATTTGAAGTTTTTCTTCTCTTGCCGCCGATTACGGGCGTAACTGACAGTTTCGACTTGTAAACTTTTTACCAGTAGTTCAAAAACTACTTGTTGATATTTTGTATAGTTTTTAGTTTTAGCATTTAGGTGTGTAAATAATATCGTTTGTAGGCGCGTTTATGTTTTAAAACTTAGTGACATTCCAACATTCCGATATTCCGACATATCCTAATTTCCAAATTTCCCTTTCTATCCTTTACGTATATACATTACACGTATATACGTACATACATTTTCCTCCTGGTTCAGGGATACCGCTACATCGGTGTTTCCTTCGGTTGTCTCCACCTTTTTCTGTTGTGGTTGACAACTTTCCTTTTTCTTTCTCCAAGCCATTTCCGTCCTCCTTTTTTTCCCTGGTGGATTGACTTGGCTTCTGTTGGGACACCGGTGGTTTCTTATCCTGGGGCCAGTGAGTCGTTTATGAGCCGCTCGTGCTGGGAACATGACGTGTTCGTTGGTTTGTAGTGATGGGGTAGAGTGTCGATAAATTTTTATCGATATTTTTTTCCTTTCATAGTTGACTTGGAACAATTCGGCTTTTGTTCTAGGGTGGTCAACTTCCTTCGAGGGTTGCCATCTCGAAGATTTTTTTTTTTCCTTTTCGAGTTGGCGGGTTTTTTTTTTTCTGGTGAAGGGATGTCTGCAGCATTACTGCAGGTTTTTTAATAACCTTTTTGGTATGGCTCTTTTTTCTTTTGGCCGGTTTTTATGTCACATTTTCAAATTTAAAATTTTCTTGGTTTGACCTTTTTCTAAATTGTTGATTGTTTTTTCTTGGTTGTCGTCTGTCAGGAGATAGAAACGTTTTATCCCTTGAACGTGCTTGAATTTTTTCTAAATAAATATCTGTCTGCCTTGGGATACGGTATCTCTTGCTAATGCGGTGAATAATAAGTCGGAGTACTAATAAATCTGATATCGCTGATAATAAATATCGCGGATTCCTACTTTGGACTTGCCGGGTAAGTCTTGTGCTGTCTTCCTTCTGTTTTTATCGACGTACTTTTCTCTTTCCGTGTCTTGGTCGGATGGCGATTATTTCCTTGTACATCTTTACAGTGTATTTCCGGTCTCTGCGGCACACACACGAGGGTCCCTCCGTGCCTTTCTCGTTCACTCGCCGTGGTTCCGGACCCCTGAGGCCACCGGGCGTTGGACGTGCCTGGACCCCTGCGTTGTGCGCGCCCGCGCCCGTGCCAGCTGAGTGCCGCAGACCCGCGCTCCGGCTTCCCCCCTGGGATACTGCCCATCCTTTTTTAGCCTGTTTTTTTTGTATCAGTGTATTTTTGTATGCGGATTTTGCCAAATTTAAATTCTATTTTCTAAATTCTAAAAAGGCCCTTTAGGTTTCACTGGCCCTCCTTTTTTTGGTTCCCGTTTGGCTATACTCTCCGGGGTACTCCGCGGTTTTGGTACACCTTCCTGCATCGATACACCACAACACAACACTAGTTCAGCGACACTATATCGCCGGAGTCCCCTCAGGACTCGACTCTCGGCTCATGCTTGGCAATTTCTAGGCCTTTTTAAATTGACATTATACCGTTCGGACAAATTTAACTAACTCTTTCTTTGTACACCTAAATTTCACGTTTCGCCTGTGGTCGTCGACCACAGGTTAGCTAGCTTTTCTTTTTTTAACGCTACACTAGTTATTACCTGCAACCACTCGATAAGAAAAGAAGAGTTTTATTATTAAGCTGTATGGTCCCCAGTTTACTGACTACAGTCACCAACCCCTACTCTTCCCGTGGGTGTCGTAAGAGGCGACTTAGGGACAGGGAACGGGCAGCAGCGCTCTCTGATACAGTAACCTTTTAATCTGCGATCTCCAACCCGCCTGCCAAGCGTGGAGATTATGGCAAAACCAAACACTTAAGTGGAGGAGGCTCATAGTCCAGCAGTGGACTGTAACGGGCCGTTGATGAAACAAAACTACTGACAACAGAATTTTCCTTCTGTTTGGTTACCCCAAACATATTGAATTTGAAAGATGATTCAGGGAGTTACTGGTACAAGATTGAGAACGGTGGAAGAAAAAAGGGGAGAATTTGGACACTCGGCCCATTTTTGCCAAACGGAAATTGTAAAACCATCACGTTACTTATATACTGATCCGTGCAAGTCTTCAGCCTTATTTGCAAATAGTGCTGTAAAAAAATGGTAATAGTATTTAACTTTAGTCTGAGGATTGAACTGTATTCTACCTGCAACTCTACGAATAAGGAACTACAACTGCTGCTGTAACGCACAATTTCGTTTCATCATCATCATCATCATCAATAATAACGTCATACTTTATAGCTTGGGTTTATCAGGACACGAAGGACAACTTAACAGAAATTGTAATTAATTACCAAGATCATGTGACCTTTACAAAAACATTGCGTGTTAGATCTGGTGAATAAGTTAACAGTAATAACTTTGCCGCTAAGCCTAACAGGGGCCATTTATATACTACCGAAATTGCCCAGACATTGGTAAATTGGTACACATTTGGTACCCATTGTGTAAATTATTATGGTACTTTCATGGATGTCTTTGTCCCCTGTATGAAGCAAGCAGGTAGATCATACTAATATTATAAATGTGAAAATATAATTTGGAGGTTTGTTGTTCCGCCTTTACGCTTAAAGTACTCAACGAATTTGGATATTTGGAATGGAAATAATTTGTAACCTGGATTAACACATAGGATACTTTTTACGGGAAAATCTTACATAATGCGAGCGTAGCCGCAAGCGTACCTCTATATAGTAATAGATAAGCAAAGATGTTAACATTTTACTTGCAAATATAATCTCTATATTTTTTTAATTTTGAATTGAAGCACATAAAAATCACGCAATACTATATAGTTTTCATTTAAAATTTAATACATGTTATTTTTGTACACAAACATGTACAAAGGTATTGATAAACTACCCCTAAATTAAAATGGTTTTTGATTATTATTTATAACTATTACTCGTAACATTTTACGATTAGGTCTATTGAGTATAGTTATTACAACATTTAATTTAATATATTTTTTTTACTTACTTCATTTTTAATATTAACCGTTACCGTTGTTATCGTTTCGACGATAAATCTCGTTAATTTATGTAAATATGTCTTACTAAGGGCAATGCAGGTAACTTTCAACTTTACTGACCTTACAGGTTATATTATTTGTAAAATTCAAGACAGTAACTTGACAGTCTTATTATTCTTCATCTTCTTCTTCAGCCTTTCTCTACCAATTTGGCGTTGGCCTCCTTCTTCACTTCGTCATTCCAGCGCATTAGTGGTCTACCTTGAGGTCGTTTTCCCTCTCATGGCTTCCATTCTAAGTAATTCTAAATCCGATCTAGTGCTAAACTGACGACGTAGCGCAAAACTTACGTAGAACAAATATAACTTTGTGCAAATTATTATCTATAGATCTTATTGACCGAGCGAGCGAAGCGAGCGAAACGTCTCTGTTTCAGCTTGGCTTTTGTATCCATTTGTGTCCATCTGTTTGTTTGATTGTTTCACTCTACAGGTCGCGTTTCTCAACCGATTCTCGTGAAATTTTGTGAGCAGGTTCGATAAATTAATCGTTTTTTTTTGTCAAGCCAGTTTTTGGAAATTTAAAAAAAATACGGAGTTATGGAGGTTGCCAGCTTACAAGGTCTACCGCTGAGGCTGTTTTCCTTTTCTTAACCAATAAAATAATATAAAATATAAAATAAAATTAAGTTTAAAAATAAAAGAAATAAAAAATCAAGGGGTCGGGGATGTTTGTGGAGAAAAAATAAAAATAAATATGAAAAGATATACAGACTCGCGAGGTCTACAGCTCACGGAGCCACTAGTATCTAGTGCTAATCTGATCTAACGCGAATCCTTACCCAGAGCAATCTAATGCAAATCTGACCTACTCTTCGATCGTGATCGAAGGACCTACTGCACTCAAACAACTCAAAGTCAAAGTCAAAAATTATTTGTTTCCATATTAATTACATCACTTAGATCCGTCATTACATTTTTTTGGGTGAGTTCACTAACACAATGGCAGAATCTATGGAGAAGAGCTCACCGAAGAAACTCCACACTCGTCGCATCTTTTGCGTTTCCTTTTTTAAATAAAATATTGTTAATTACAAAATTAATGCTTATTATATTTCGAAAAAGCCAAAGCTTATCCATGTTATTATTTTTCCATGTTAGTTATATAATATATAAACATATAAATACCTTTTTCTTCGGACTGTGCCCTGGATATTGCCATATATCAATCCTCTAAAACATTCTTCGTGTCGTTCAGCAGCTTGTGGCGGCTGCTGGGCTACACTGACTCAAACAATCTATTCACATGGACATCTGTCCTCTAAGTAATCAGATATCCTATAGTAACCTTTTTTATACAATTTCTGTTTTATAATTATTTTAAACTTGTCTGAAGGCAAGTTTTTTATATCAGTAGGGACCTTATTGTAATAGCGTATACAATTGCCTGTAAAAGAATTACTAATTTTATGTAGACTCAGATCCACCCCGTTTTTCTTTTAATTTACTGGAATTGTATTAACAGAGGTACAGAGGCAATGAACTGCCGAGTGAAATCAATTTGGGATTCCCGAGTACCAACCGGATTGACATTTCAGTGCTGAGTACCAACCTAATGGAATTGCTGATTCAGGATCCAATCCGGCTCGTGATAAGATTAATTGCAAGTCAAAAACTTATGTTGACCCATTGATATTGCAGTCAAAATGTTAAGTTTATTTATAGTAGGTATATTGCCAGTCTATCGATCAAATCTAATAAAGGAACTAGAAAATATCTACTAGTATACCTACACTTAGAAAGAAAATGCACCGGAAGAAATTGCTTTGTAGCAATAAGGTCGCTTTGCAATAAATTATATTCATTAATATCTATTCCTACCGAGATGACAGCCAATTTGAAAATCATATTATTATAAGTGATTTCTATAACTGTTCTGCTAAATAAGTTTATGAAATTGAATATGTATTTAGGGTATTTAGCCGTATCCAATTAGATACATACACAACGCTAACTAATTAAGCAAGGATTGAATCAGAATTTACAAGCACAACGTATTTATTTCCAATAATTGAAAATGCTTTGTGTCGTCATAACTTCAATGATATCAAAATTATTGCGAAAGTGGATAGTAAATATCTAGTAATCTCACATATTCGATGAAAACGCTGAAAGGGTTGACCTATCGGAATGACCTTTGGAAATATTCAAAACTATACTGCGATTCGAGCCGCTAACAGCTAAAATATTGCCAGATATAACGGAAAGATAACAATTTAGTTTTTTTAACCCTAACGTCGTAGAGCGTCGGTGGTCTAGTAGTTAGGGCTGCTGCCTCCTGTTTCCGGGAGACGCGGGTTCAGTCCCCACCACGTACCGATGTGTTTTCGAATTTCGAATTTATATAGGTATGTACGTTTATTCGACGTCCTTACGGTGAAAACACCGTGATGAAACCTGCACACTCCTGCGAAGAAATTCAAAGGTTGTGTGTGAAGTTGACCAACCCGCACTGGGCCAGCGTGGTCGACTAAGACCTTATCGCTCTAATTCAGGGTAGGCTCGAGCCCCTCGGTAGGGACGTATATGAGCTGTTGATGAACCCTAACGTACCAAAAAGAAAAAAAAAGAAAATTAATATTTCCACTCATCTGAACTAGAAACTAGACAGCTGATATAGTTTTTGGTATCATGGTCTGGCAAGAAAAACTGTCATTTAGCAGCCCTATCAAACTCTATTTAGTAGGTACATGAGTATATTCGTAAAGAAACTGATAAGGGACTGATACGAAGGAATGAGTCTGGATCGCAACAAGTGGAAGGATAGTGCCAAGCCAACCTTGAACAAGCTTTTCTTGTCTTTGTTATAAGCTTGGTTTGACATAAAAAAATGATTTAGTAAAATTTGATTTCTATTACGGAAAGGAAGCGTGACGTTTTAATATTCATATCTATTAATTTAAAAACTTTAATTGCCTCCGTGGCCGAGTGGTCGAGATTTCGCCGCTCGTTACGGAGGTTCCGGGTTCGATTCCCGGTGGGTACACTGTCAAGTAAAAATATCTTTGTGAGACTTTCCCCAGTTTGGTTAGGACTTTGCAGGCTGAACCACCTGATTGTCCGAAAAGAAAGATGATTCCGTGCTTCGGATGGCACGTAAGCCGTTGGTCCCGGCTATTATCTAGTCGTTACACGAGCCATGTCAGTGGCCTTTGGCGGCTCTATAACACTGACACTAGGGTTTGTGAGGTCGGTTGTCGACCTTACAACCTAGATGATGAAGAAAAAGAAGAAGAATAATTTAATTCATCCTTTCGTAATAAAACTTTTTAAGTGCCTTTGCATATAAATCCTAAAAATTATTAGATAGAGGCAGCCATCTTTGTCGCTCGCTTAGAATAAAAGATGGTGTCCCAGGAGCCTGATTCAATAATATGAAAAGATTTTCTCTCAGATTTGCTCTGGAGCGAGCTTCGGCGTTGTAGTCTCAATTTGCCAGACGCCTTCTAAATAATTGCCTTACAGTTCGCGCTCCGGAAGATCGATTTACATAGAAATAAATATTAACTCACTACAGCTGAACGGAAGAGACAACTGAAGTCGGAGTGTTAAGAATTTGAGGAAGAGACTAAATGGTTGCTGAGTATATAGATTCAATGAAACATGATATCATTACAAATTTTTGATAAAATTATACATGTTAACAAAGTCAATATTTGTGAATCAAAAGAAAATAAAACATATGAAAAGAGAGAAAGAAAATGTCAGAAAAAACTGACCGGAAATAAGGGTGCTATTCTCGCCTTCTTGTTTAAATTTTAATTAACAAGTTTTTTAAATAAAAGTACGTATATTGCATGCGTATATTGTATATTGCGAGCCGTGTGGTGACAGCAGAGTAGAATACATTTGTCACCAACCCCTACTCTTCCCGTGGGTGTCGTAAGAGGCGACTTAGGGACTACACATTGAACAGGGAACGGGCAGCAGCGCTCTCTGATACAGTAACCTTTTAATCTGCGATCTCCAACCCGCCTGCCAAGCGTGGAGATTATGGCAAAGCCCTCCACTTAAGTGGAGGAGGCTCATAGTCCAGCAGTGGACTGTAACGGGCCGTTGATGTTGATGATATTGCATACTGTGATAATAGCCCTGTTTTTCAGACTAAGATTAGGTGTACACCTTCTAGCAAATAAAAACCACAAAAATATGGTGTATATAATTCGTCGTGATTTGTCGTGATGGCTACGCTCGCGTTGTGTAAGATTTTCCCGTGGGAATAAGACTTTTTCCCGTAAATCCTATGTGTTAATAAAGGGTACAAAATATCTCTATTCAAAATTTCATATCAATTCGTTCAGTAGTTTTGGCGTGAAAGAGTAACAAACATCCATCCATACAGCCATACTTACAAACTTTCGAGTTCATAATATTAGCAAGAATTAAATCTTTTATATTTTTAATACATATATAAATACAGTGAAACTATCTATGCCCATGTACCTACCTACATAGCCATGATCGTATCTAAACAATTACAAACTAACTTAGATTTACTTGTCGCATTACAACACGCCCCAGGCTCAGAACCACAGATAATAATAATATTTGCTAAAATACTGATCTGTCCCACATTAGTACTAACATGATCTATGTTAATGAGAGTACCTAAGTTATTAGGGTTAATAAAATGAGTAGGTGTATTAAATTAAACGTATGGTTTAATTTCATATTGACAAGTACTCTCATGAAGAAAAAAAACATCGTGAGGAAACCCGGATATATCCGCGAAGAAATTCAATGGTTGTGCGAAGTCGACCAGCCTGCATTTGGCCATCGTGGTCGACCTAGTCGCCATAATTTTTATTCAAAATCAATCAATCAATCAATCAACGGCCCGTTACAGTCCACTGCTGGACTATGAGCCTTCTCCACTTAAGTGGAGGGTTTTTCCATAACCTCCACGCTTGGCAGGCGGGTTGGAGATCGCAGATTAAAAGGTTACTGTATTAGAGAGCGCTGCTGCCCGTTCCTTGTTCAATTTGTAGTCCCTAAGTCGCCTCTTACGACACCCACGGGAAGAGTAGGGGTTGGTGACAAATGTATTCTACTCTGCCGTCACCACACGGCAAATTTTCGGCAAATTTTTATTATTTTATTGTATTGTATTTTTTTTTTAGAAACGTGACCAGTAGGGGAAAACAGCCTCAGCGGTAGACCTTGTAAGCTGGCAACACCCATAACTCCGTCTTTAAAAAAAAATCAAATGACTGACTCAATGAAAATATCGATTAATTTATCGAACCTGCTTACAAAATTTCACGAGAATCGGTTGAGATACGCGACGTGTAGAGTGGAACAAACAGACAGATAGACATACAAAAGCAATTTTGGCCAAGCTAAACGGAGACGCTTCGCTCGCTCGGTCGACGAGCGTTTTTGTGGTATTTGGCACTAAACATTTATTTTGAAAGAGTTGTATGTTTTTTATGTCTCTTTTTTACGCAATAAAGTCTTACATTTCCAAAAACTTTGAAATAAAGGACTCAACACTTTTTCGTAGTTTTCATACAAACGGATCAGCTGATCGAGAAAATTGTAATACAATTAACATACTATGTTTATTTAAACCTGTGAAAAGTTAATAAACAAAAGTTGTTCACTTTGATTTCATAGCAAAGCAGAATCTTTTGTTCTAAATACATTTCGTCATTTCTCTAAGCAAGTAAACTAACTCTCATAAGGAAGTAACCCATAATACATGTATAATACATATTAGAAAGAAAGAAAGAAAGAAAGAAAAAACGTTTATTTGCTTACAATACAAAGAAAACAAAAATAAAATTATATTTGTTGCGATTTGGCAAGCAAAGAGGTCCCAGCTCAGCATGGTGCTATGGAGGACACATAAAGTGCCCTCCATAACGCTGGTCTTCCGCGGAACCTTTACTAAAATAAAAATAATTATTAAATTTTATAAACATACAAAACATAATAAAATATGTAGATATAAATGTATACATGTATTATACCTAATATTCTGTGACCTTCATCAACAGCTCATACACGTCCCCACCAAAAGGCTCGAGCCTACCCTGAATTAGGGCGATTAGGCCTTAGTCGACCACGCTGGCCCAGTGCGAGTTGGTCGACTTCACACACAACCTTTGAATTTCTTCGCAGGAGTGTGCAGGTTTCATCACGATGTTTTCCTTCACCGTAAGAGCGTCGAATAAACGTACATATGAATTTAAAATTCGAAAACACATTGGTACGTGGTGGGAATCGAACCCGCGTCTCCCGGACGGGAGGCAGCGGCCCTAGCCACTAGACCACCGACGCTCTATTCTGTGACCTTATTTAGTACTAAATTCTCTTTGAGAATATTGGCTGTTTCCAAGTTCGCACCAAGGCGGGAAGGGCTGCGGTCGCGGTCACATTTAATTTAAAATCGCCGCGATTTCCAATTACGCTGAATCCAGAATTTGAACTTTAAACTATGAAATATAATGTTCATTGTTATTTAGCGAATTTTCGAAGCGATCCTTAATTAAAACGAGGATAGGGATCGGTGTGGTGAATACTTTAACAATTGGGGCCAATTTTAACAAAAAACGACTTAAAACTGAAATTAGTATTTTCTTTTTTGTAGCAGTTAAAGAAATAAAGGAAAAATTACATATTCTAGAACTACTTTCCTATTGGTTACTGTAACTCCTACTATGAACAAACATACCACTTTAAAAAAAAACTACATTTCTGTTCACCATTCTAAGGATAAGAGTGTGAATTTGAGTACCTATGTAATACAAACGATTATTATAGTTTTTAAAAATAATAATTTTTATTTGTTCAAAAAAGTTTGCAATAGGCCTAAGATACCTGCACTAAGATACCTTATATAGAAGTTAGAAGCAAATGTTACCTACGACCTAAGAGCGTCGGAGGTCTAGTGGCTACCTCCAGTCCGGGAGATGCGGGTTCAATCCCCACCACATACAAATGTGTTTTCGAATTCGGTGAAGGAAAGCATCGAGATGAAACCTGCACACTCCTGCGAAGAAATTCAAAGGTTGTGTGTGAAGCCGACCAACCCGCACTGGGCCAGCGTGGTCGACTAAGGCCAAATCGCCCTAATTCAGGGTAGGCTCGAGGCCCTCGGTGGGGACGTATATGAGCAGTTGAAAATTACCTACATTTTTTAAAGTCACTCATCTTAATTCATATTTATAATGTTCAAAGGTTTCATGTTGACGTAGGGAACTTGGTTAGAAAACACGAACGCTTCATGCGGAGCTTTTTAAACCTCGATTTCCATTTCCTCTTTTCCCTGTGCGCAATAAAACAGCCCAGAAACATCGCAGTTTCGAGGTATCGGTAAATCGTCACCGTAGTAACAATTTTCTGTGAATCGAGTTTCGTACTCAAGTAGCGTATCCTTTGTGTGTCCAAGTTTGATTGCCTAGGTTATTCATGATCTTCGAGCCTGTTTTGTTGGATTTTTTTTTTCAGATTGTGCCTAAATGATACCTAAACATATGTACATATGTACGTTTATTCGACGCTCTTACGGTGAAGGAAAACATAGTGATGAAACCTGCACACTCCTGCGAAGGAATTCAAAGGTTGTGTGTGGAGTCGACCAACCCGCACTGGGCCAGCGTGGTCGACTAAGGCTTGGAAGGGCTGTTGTTGATGATGGTGATGATGATGATACCTAAACTAAATCATCATCATCTTGTGTGTTTTAATACCGACAACCGAATATTTTCCTTATTAGGGATATGCACGCGTAGATGACCATTGAAAGTTACTCTTGTCGTAAAAAGAAAATGACCTACATTCGCCAAATGGATTTTACGACACTATAATAACGACAATAAAAAAACTATATCTAAGCTGTCTTGTTAAAAAGGTGATTTTTTTAAAATAAATGAATGGGTCACAATAAAAACACTCGTTTAAACACTAGTTTCGACTAATTTGCAAGCAGCCCGCCCATAAAACTCAACAAAATAAAAATCACGTCTCGTCACGTATGTTGCTACTAGAAATAGAAACAAAACATACTCAGGCTATTTTTTAAAACTTTTAATAAATCTTGTATCAGTTAAAAAACATTTAAAAAAATACTTGTATGTTAGATATAACATGTCTTGAAAGTGAAATTGAAACAGTTTGTGTGTCTGCTGGAATACAGGTTGAATTTTAGCGTATTATAAAATTATATTACCTATGTTGTTAAGTTTACTAATTTAGTAGTTGTGTGTCGGCTGCGGTCTTCAAGTAAAAGGAGGTATAAACCCTTTGATGTCGCGAGCTTTGAGCCTCAACAAGTATTTGTCATATATTTTGGAAAATAGATTTTACAATAATGAGGTCCTCTGGAAGGTTTTGGTAGGTTTTGGTTTTTTTGACTTTGAGGACTTAAAACAATTGTAGGAATTATGATGAAGGTTAAGTGGCAGTACGTGTAAGGTAAATTACTTATTATGAATTGTAATTATAATTTATGTTCTTTGGTATTTTTTTAATATTGTACGGACTAGATTTCCTTCGAAAAATGACATGCAAGTTGTGTTTCTTTTTTTTTAATAATATTTGTGTTTTATAAGTCGTTGTAAAGTTTGCACTCTGGTGATAAATCATAAATCAAATAACAGACGGAGTAGCTTGATTATTCTTAAACAGACACAAACTATTATGTCGCGTCTGAAGCAACATACTACTAATAGTTATTACGTCATGATTAACGATTGCTTATCCTCTAGTTCTTCATCGTGAGGGTTGTAAGGTCGACAGCCAATGATTAATGGAGTTTTTGCTGTGGAGAATTTGTTGGTGCTCGAAAACATGGTATATTGTGTAAAACCATAGGCCGGCAAAGAGATAAAAGCTGCAGAAGATGCAAAAACCAAGGCAAAGATAAACAGACACGGCAGAAAGATCTGGGGGGTTATTCACGGAAAGCTCTCACTCGGAATCGGAAAATTGTCACAAGGGAGCGAGTTGATTTGCGGCAAGTTTCCTATTGAGACGAGACGTGCTATTCTCAATAAGAAACTTGCCGCAAATCGACTCGCTTCCTTGTGACAACTTTTCAATGCCGAGTGAGAGCTTTTCGTGAATAACCCCCCAGGTCTGGTCGGGAGATAGATGGTACTAGTGGCGCTAGATAGTAGCCGGGACCAACGGCAATGGGCTTTCCGAAGCACGGAACATCTTTTTTTTTGGACAATCAGGTGATTTAGCCTGCAATGTCCTAACCAATCTGGGAAATGTCTCACAAAGAGATACAAAATTTGACAGCGTCCCCACCGGGAATCGAACCCCGTAATGAGAGACGAAATCTCGATCACTCGGTTACGGAGGCTGTTTATCCTTAGAAATACAGACTGAATATATTTTTAGGCTAGATTTACACTATGGCTGTGAACTAAATCCAAATTTGTATTGCCGCTGCAACCACAAATAATAAAAATATCAAATCAAATCAAAAATTATTTATTTCATATCACTTAGATCTGTCATTACATCAAATGATATGTATAAAATAAAATGTTATGTTGCGTCATATACACTTTTAGATGTCTTTTTAGCAAATTCATACAATGTGCGGTGGAGAAGAATTAGCGAAGAAAACTCATTTTACGAATCTCGCATGTTTCGGTATAAGGACAGACTTGTGCTTGCGCAGATTCGCTACTAAACAGATTCTTTTATGGACAAATCTCTGCGGAATCATCATAATGTTAAAAAACAAAGACTAGGCTTCACTCACGAAACTACGGTCATTAAAAAAAGTCGCACGAGTAAGTATAGATAAGTAATTTCTTACATTCTTACATTCATCAACATCATCAACGGCCCGTTACAGTCCACTGCTGGACTATGAGCCTCCTCCACTTAAGTGGAGGGTTTTGCCATAATCTCCACGCTTGGCAGGCGGGTTGGAGATCGCAGTTTAAGGTTACTGTATCAGAGAGCGCTGCTGCCCGTTCCCTGTTCAATGTGTAGTCCCTAAGTCGCCTCTTACGACACCCACGGGAAGAGTAGGGATTGGTGACAAATGTATTCTACTCAGCCGTCACTACACGGCAAATTCTAACATTAACGGCAAATTCTTACATCATTCAAATACAATTCTTAAAACCAACTTACTTGATACCATCTGATACCATTATCTTCTTAAGATCACCTCATCTTTTATTGAACGATTACAATCCCGTCTTTGTTCCGTCATTACTCTTATCTGCAGAAGAATTTTTTCAAATACCCTCGATCTTCGTTCCCCTGGGACCCTCAAGCGATCTCATTTCCCGCATAGGTAAGTTATGCAAATTATTTCAGAGATCCTAATTTGCCATGAGCAAATGTTATCTTTATTGTTTGCTTAGTTTTCCGGCCTTGGTTTTGTTCGCATAGAAGTGTTGGGCAAAATTTAATTGAACGATTGAAAACTAAAACTAACGAAATTAGTTTGGACTAACGATTGACGATTGAATTAATTTTAATCACGTGCGGATTGATTCTGGGATTGATTTTAGTCAAGATTGATAGCAATTTGACTAATAAATTTTATTTAAGACAATACGTTTTTAATGAACTAAAATATTATTTGATGAAGTTGTTCCAAGATGGCGGCCAACTTTTTGATTTACAGTTTGTGAAGTTTTTCAGTTTATAAAGTTGTTCAGTTTGTAAAGTTGTTCAGTTTGCAAAGTTGTTCAGTTTCTAAAGTTGTTCAGTTTGTAAAGTTGTTAAGTTTGTAAAGTTTTTCAGTTGTACTCTAGATCCTACCTCTATGTACAAATCGCAGGTAGCAAAAAGAGAAGTCTAGAGTCTAGCTGCTTTTCGCAGCGCTGAAAGGCTTGAGAGAAATTACATTTGAGGTTGATTCAACTGTTTAACATTTTCATTAACATAAAAGAAAAAGAAGCTTTTCAAAGAGGGTCGTTAAGGCTTCATTATTTACCCGCTAATTACTCCAAAGAGACACATATTTCCCTAATCCTCTTTGTCACAACACATGAATTATTTTCAATTAAGGAATGAGTGACGTTGGTTGTGAGAACAAGATTATTGTTTTCAAAGGCAATAATATGTTGGTGTATTACTCAGTAAATCTATATATGAATAAAATATGTCTTTAATTACATGGTTCTCGATTTTCATTATCAAAATTAGCTTTTATTGTGCGTCTTATTTTTTAAACGTGCACATAAATAATGTTTTTCTTTTTGACAAGGAAAATCGGTATCAATTTAGGAATGTGGTCCAGCAGCCGCCACGAACCTGCTGGGCACTACACGAAGGGTGTTGTAGAATAATAAAACGATGAAGTGTGGCAAATCCAGGGCACAGTCCGAAAAAAAAGGTACTTTATGTATTTATATATAATCACTCTCTAGTCTTACAGTTTAAGAAAAATAGTAACATGGATAAGCGTTTACTGTTGGAGATCAGGACATGAAGTGAGGAATTTAGCAGAAAAAAGACAAAATCGAAACGTAAGAAATCGAAATTTGAAAATGAAATATAAAACTGCCAGCAAGAAAGGTTGCCAGTCATAAAACAGGAAAGAGGACGAATGCCTTGTTACAGGACTGAGGCTCGAGCCCCTCGGTGGGGACGTATATGAGCTGGTTGATGGTGATGAATATTGTAAGTTGTATCGAACTCGAAATTTTCCGATCAAGAGCCATATATATCGCCACTCATCTTACCATACACCCCAAGTCTCTCTCTTCTCAGGTTTACTAATGACGAGGTTCCACAAGGAAAACAACGCCAATTAATGACAAAGCAGCGAAACATAATTTGTTGAACATTAAAATCCCATTTGAGACAACGTCTTTGTCAAATAGAATCAGTCTTACAATTTGTACAGCAGTAAGTTAAATGTCTTTTCAATACACCTTGCTCGAAAATTGAACTTACGAAGGCAGTAAACTGTGCGGTAAATGCGTTTTACCGCACTAGTGCGATTTTATTACAATTTTCTTTTTAATTCTTACGGTCTTCAAAATTATTATTCAGCCAGGATCATTTTGACACTAAAAAATATTTAAATCGATTCATACAAAGAGAAAAGTATCTTATATTTTTTTGTTTCAACAAATTGTATCAAAAATATAATCAGCCAGTAATATTTTAATAATAAAAATAAAATTATTTCGATTCAATTCGTAAAGGCTGAATGTCCGCCAGAGCCTTTTCTCCGTAATTATGCTTATAAAAAAGAAACATAATATCGATTTGTGGTTGGCGCCAATTTTGTGAAATATTCATTTAATTGTTTTACATTGAATGTTGTTTTATGAGTGATTAAGTGTTGATATTTAGTGATAAATGTGAATAGTAAGGATGCTCAAACTGCGCATGATATAATAAAGGTTAGTTTTTACAACTTCTACATGATCAATTTTACCTGTACCTAGTATCATAGCTTTTGGTAGCTATCATACCTTCTTGATCATTTCAATTTAATTATTTACTATCAGTTTTCTCACAAGTGTATTGAAAAACGTCGTATAACACATGGATGGGCTCGGGCTTACAAAAGTCAGTTCGTTTGTAATATGCCACCTACGATCCTTGTTCGTAATGTAATAATACATTAATTGAACATTACACATTATACCTAAGTAAGTATAATAATAATCCTCATCTTTGTTGTAATTACAGCTTCTTGATCTTGAATGTTGTAAGGTCTCACCAATCTCACAATCCCTGGTGTTAGTGTCAAAGAGCAGCCCGATGCCATCGTAGATAGCAGCCAAAACCAACAGCTTAACATGCCTTCCGAAGTAAGTAAGGAATATTTTTTCTTTTCGGATAGTGAATCTCGCCTTTGCTGCTTATATTTTTATTTTCTGTACTGTGTACTTAATGCAATAAAGAATATATATCTGTCCTAACCAAACTCGGGAAGGTCTTACAAAGAGGTTTTTGTTACCAGGGCTATACAAGATTTTTATAACTCTAGTTCAGATCTCTGAAACCATTTCCTTAATATCTTTTGCTGTCGTATAGGGTAGTATAGGGCACAATAGGAAAAATACAAGTTTTCTTAAAACGTAGCAAAGTTCGTTCTCGCCGGAATTTAGCCGCAATTTCCCGCTTTCAGGCTTCGCTTTCAAAGAGTTAAAGAGCTGCCACTCCCACTAGACCGCGGTTACAGCGGCGGACGATATGCAAAGCGACTCCTTAACAGTTTCGCTGCTGGCTGTCTTATATTGCCAGCTTTGTGGGCAATCTAGGCTTTCTGCTCGGAAAAATTCATATCAGGCATCTTTTTTATTTACAGCGTCGTATGATATGTATTATAGCGACTCTTTAACACTTTTGCTGCTGGATGTCTTATATTGCCAGCTTTGTTGACTATCTATATTTGTTTTTTATCGTCTTCTTTTTCATCGTGTCGTTTGACAACTGACTTCACAAATTTTGGTATCAGTGTGGTAAAAAGCCACTGAGTGAGATGGTTTAAATTTTGAAAATAAATCGGAAATAATTTAATAATATTTATAGTAATCAAAGGGTTACTCTTTTTTTTTCAATTACCCCCATTACACCCCGTTCCACAAACAATGAAAATATAAATATTTCTAAAGAATTTATTAATTTGCAATAACTTTGATGTTGATGGCATTAGTTTTAAACTAACTGAAAAATCAACTGCTAATGACGGTTAAACACAAGGGTTTTGGTATAGAACCTTAAAGAGTAGTAAAATACCCCATTTACAAGAACACGTCAATCAAATGGAATTGTGCCGAGATATGAAATCGGATCTCTTGTTCGCGGCACATGTTTCCGGCCACGATATTTTGTCAAACGCCCCCGGGCGGGCCACTTGTAGGGATTCACGCCAAATTGAGACCGTATCCGGATATTATTGCGGATGAATTGGTATCTGTGTTAGATATCATTTC
Organism: Carpatolechia fugitivella; assembly: GCA_951230895.1. NCBI lineage: Eukaryota > Metazoa > Arthropoda > Insecta > Lepidoptera > Gelechiidae > Carpatolechia > Carpatolechia fugitivella. Next base: position 3,457,306 of record OX579661.1, read on the forward strand.
AGAACGCATTGGCAAATAAGTGTATAATATTTATGCCTAGCTTATAGCGTTTAAAGCGAAAAAATCAAATTGGTGGTAAATTGCGAATAAAACTTTACTTATAGTCAAGTGTTTTCTATTAGGCATTACTTAAGGTATTGGTCAAATTGAAGTGATTTGCGAACTACTAACACTTGTCTGTAAAAAAGTTCTGTTTTACTGGAAATTATTTTGTTAACATGTAGCTCGCAAGTTGTAGCAAAACATTTAAAAATTTACACCTCAGGTCTAGAAAATGCCAATAATAATGACTGACAAATGTAAATTTTATTTACCTCTACATTTTTCTTTTCTGACTGAAACGATGCAGCAATTAAAGTATTAAACACTACACGGTAGAAACAATAGATGTAGAGAACATTTAAGGTGTTAATTGTGAAACTCTTATGCTTCTCAGCTATATAACTTGTCGGTTTTCCTATACACTTTTACATCTCTTCAAGCATCAGAATAAGCAGAGGCAAGAATTATTTGTTATCTCGCAGATATCTGATTTTACGCCTTTTCATGGTATTTCAAATTTCAATACATAGGGCGTATCTACCTATGATAATGCAACTTCTAGTAAGTTTGCTAGGGAAAAAAAAGGTGGCTGTGCAGGTATGTTTACGATCTGTTCCCGATGTCACTTTTATTTTGTCCCCTTTAACGTGGACATCGGGAAAAGTGTAAAAAAATCCTTTCCCGTTGTCCACGTTGGCTGTCCCCTTTAACGTGGACATCGGGAAGTCAAAAATTCCCTTCCCGTTGTCCACGTTAAAATATATAATTTTTTTAGGGCTGAACCTGTATTTTAATTTTAATATTCATGTTATTTCTTACGTACGACAGAGCTAAGCTATGCTATGCTTTTACATTTTAATTAAGCTGCTACTTTCTTGTTCAACTGCATTCAATCATAATAATAATAAACAGATTTATACGAAAGTACATAAGTTTTACAAACTGAATCTCTATGAAATTCCCATACTCTGTAATAAACATTGCTTGTCAACTATACGTATCTATCTCAAAAAGTTTCTGTTCCGAGATACTTTATAAGTAACAGTAAAAGCAAGCCCGGTACGGTTCGAATCCGACGTAGTTACTTACGGTTCTCTTAAGTTAATTAATGTTCGTTTTCCTTTGGAGGTTAGGTAATAGCTAAGAATTCCTTGGTAATAGTACGGACATAGTACATTACTACACTCTAAGCGAATACACGAAAGCACTGACTAGAAAACCAATGGACTACTCTCACACTTCAGCTTGATTTATAACGTCTTAATAAATGGGATTACCCTAAGGGTCGGGCCACATTGATCGACGGCGATCGACGGTTTGCCTATACAAAACGCGCGCAAAGTAAAATTAGACTACACATCGTTCATAGCAGTGTTCAATAGCGATATTTCGTTCAATAAGACCTACACCACCGTTGCTTACGATACCAAAATACAGTATCAAATTAATATATAACGGAACGGAAATCGTATGACAATGACTACAATGTGAAAGTAATAAAGGATCACAAATAAACGTTACGTTGTTTAAATCATTCATTCATTCATTTAATATACCTACTGATTAAAAAAACGAATCATTCAAGTGTTATATTTTTTAAACAACCCAGATTTCACAAATAGAATCTGAAAGTTTAATAACAATCGCAATCACGTAAAAAAAGAATTAGTAAAGTCATCATTATTTATGAAAATATTATAGGTACTTTACTAGCGGTCCGCCCGCGGCTACGCTCGCGTTGTGTAAGATTTTCCCGTGGGAATAAGACCCGTAAAAAGTATCCTTTGTGCCATTTTTGCGTTTTGTGAATTTTGGAACAAAAGCTGTTGAAGGTTTTGCGATAACTCAGGGTACAAACTATCTCTATTCCAAATTTCATCCCAATCCGTTCAGTAGTTTTTGCGTGAAAGAGTAACAAACAACCATACATTCATACGTACAAACTTTCACGTTTATAATATTGGTAAGGATTCACTCAGATTTATTTTTGAAGTATTTGTACACTGCGCAGCAAAATATTATAACATCATCATTCACTGCTTGTTATAAACTGTCTGTGGTTATAAACATAGAATCTATTTTTATATTAATAATAATAATCATTTATTCCAGGCAGCTTGTCCCATACTATGCAATGACAATAATAAATTAATTACAAGCAGATCAAAATCAATAAAACAAGACAATTACACCAAATAAAAAATAAAAATAACAGCAATCATAAAAAAATTAGAAATCAATAATAAAGTTTGTAAATTGAAAAAAGTTTGTCTATTGTTATCTCCATTTTCTCTTCCGTAGGTCTACTGGAAGTTATTTTTTTAGAAATAAGTAGGCCTTCGTGTCGTTTTTCTTTGTGTTATTGTCATTTTCTTGTTTAATGTGTACAATAAATGGTTAAATAAAATAAATAAATTGACTAATTTTACACACACACACACATGCATCAATATATAATGTTTGTTAATTTGCTTGTCCCCCTAAATCATTCATCCGATTGCAATAAATTAAACTTTGTGTGAACATGACAGGAAAAGTTCCGTCCTAATCCTAAAATAATGCACAAGAATGGGAACGGGACAACGGGAACGAGCAATACCGCGGTCGGGCAACAAGTATAAATACCAAGATTTATCAAAAAAGAGAAAATAATTTTTCTTCCAATAAAGATGGGACGTTTTCATTCCCATCGAGTTAATGCCCAGTGCGCCGCTGGGCGCCCCATTAGACCTCAGTCCTGCATAATTTATTTTGCGAATACCCTCGATTATTGGCCCCTCGAACCTTGGTGAAGTTTACTCAAAAAATCACAGAACATTTCTGTTTTTTCAACGTTCATGATCGGAAAGAACGTGTCGCACTCATTGAGGCACTTCCATTTGGATTACTCTTAGCTTTTTAGGAGGTATCAAAACTCTAAAGTTAGTTACTTCTGTTTCATCTTATGGGTAGTAAGGTCGATGACCTGCCTCACAAACCCTGTGTCATTATTATTATCATCATCATCATCAATAACTCATATTTTATACGTCCCCAACGAGGGGCTCGAGCCTACCCATTATTGTTATATTAAGCATAAACAGTCCCACTGCTGAAATATTAATATAATATCAAAATTAAAGGAACCCGTAAAAGGTAGACGCACTCCTAAATTGGTCGTGGTTGTAGCCTGAAAATAAATTTCATCAAAATTGGTTCAGTTGTTTGCCGCGATAAGAATTCTGTCTACAGTGGGGTTAATTCTCGATGTCACACTCAATTTTTAATTTAAGTTCGTCAATTTGAATTTTACGGATGCGTCGTCGGTCATCGTACGCAAAGACTTTAGAAATCTTAATTTGATAGATCTGCCCTTATTTTAAGTTATCATTCAGTACAAATAATATCATTCGTTCATCTGAATTCATTGGCCATAAACTCGAAAGGGATAGCAAGATTTTAAAATTAAGATTAAAGCGTGTTATCGAGAATTAAACCCAGTCCCCAAAATGTGATTCATAGTCTTTGGAAGAGCGTCGGTGGTCTAGTGGTTCGGACCGCTGTCTCCCATCCGGGAGACGCGGGTTCGATCCCCATCACGTACCAATGTGTTCATAATGTACGTTTATTCGACGCTCTTACGGTGAAGGAAAACATCGTGATGAATCACTCCTGTGAAGAAATTCAAAGGTTCTGTGTGAAGTTGAGTTAGGTTGGGTTGGGGTATATGAGCTGTTGATGATGATGATGATGACGACATGGTCTTATTAGCATACCTTTTCATACAAATAAATATTAAAAAACACAAATTATACCTACTTGAAAATAATAACATTTTGGCCAATTTTGGGGTAATGAACGAAAATTTGAATATCCATTATGCAATGATTATATTCATCAAATAAACACGGGAGTCTATCAACTGATAATATCGGTATAATGGCTTCCGAAACCGAATATTATAATGTTGTGGGATTAAGGGTTACATTTTCATCATATCAACGAACTACAATAGTCCAAAGAAGCAAAACTATACCATACCACATTCGAATACGCGGTACAATGATGTTTTAAATGACTCGGTTTGTAAGAACTTCGAAAGTAAGCTTCAATGTAAGTACAGCAGCGACATTATTTGCCTGTCTGTCGTCGTCATCTGTTAAAATTAATTAGATGCTATGTTTTAGCGAGCTTTGCTAGGCGGTTACTCTTCTTGACTATTGTAGTTTGTTGGTCGATACTGACATAAAAAATTGTTAGAAAAGATAAAAAAAAAATTGTTAGACATTGACATTTTAGATTTTTTTTACAGCATCCGTGGCCGAGCGGTAAAGCGTATGGCTCTCATTGCGGAGACTCTGGGTTTGAATAGGTATACACGAGAGCGTTGGTGGTCTAGTGGCTATCTGATGCATGTGAACAGCCTGACTGGGGTACTCCAGCACTGCACCCCTTACATGTTCGCAGACGACCTGTGCGTGCTGCGCGCGGGCACAGACCTAGCCGAGACGTTTGCAATCGTGCAGCAGGATGTGGACGCCGTTGTGAAATGGAACCACGACAACGGTATCGTACTCAATTCAGACAAAACCAAATTATTAATTATACATTCACCTTATATGCCTCTCAAAGAAGTACCTAATACGTTATATACCCATACATACAACTGCTTTCACAATAACAATGTAAACTGTAGCTGCAAACCTATAGAAAAAGTTAAATGTATAACCTATCTTGGAGTTAAAATTTATGAGCACTTTTCCTGGTCTGAACATATAGATTTCATCTGTAATAAACTTAGAGCCATATTATATAAATTTCACCATCTCAGCTATAAAGTTCCTATTGGTACCCTAAGACTATTATATTCGTCATTAGTAGAATCCATAGTGGATTATGCTCTTGACTGCTATGGACTGACTTTCAAAACACATATCGAAAAAATAGAAAACTACAGATTAGATTTTTAAAATTGCTTATTCATAATAAAGTTAGAAATATTTATAAAAACGATTATAAAAAGTTATTCAAATATTGTAAAATTCTTCCCGCCAGTATAAAACACAAATACCTTCTAGCCATCAATAATCATAGCAGTCGGGAGCATAACCCACTACTAATAAAATTAATTAACAATCACAATACGAGGGCAATGACCTCAGGTAAGTTTGTTGTTCCTCGAGTAAATAATTATTTTGAAGATAGGACATTAAAAAAACGTCTTCCATATTTTCTAAACAGTTTGCCTGAGGACATAAGATATTGTAATAACAAAAAAAGTTTATTTAAAGTTACTTTAAAAAAACATTTATTAAATTCTTTAGAATAATAAGATTTAAAATATAGTGTAAGTTTACTAGTTTAAATTGTGTACTTACCTTTTAAAGAGACTCCGATTCCGCAGACAAACTGCTGCGCAGTTTTGCGGGACTTTTGTTAGATTATAATTTTATAATGTCTTTAAGAAATAAATAAATAATAATAAATAAAATAAAATAAATAGGGCCGCTGCCTTCCGTCCGAGACGCGGGTTCGATCCCCACCACTACCAATGTGTTTTCGAATTTCAAATTCATATAATTATGTACGTTTATTCGACGCCCTTACGGTGAAGGAAAAAATCGTGATGAAACCTGCACACTCCTGCGAAGAAATTCAAAGGTTGTTTGTGAAGCCGACCAAAACGCACTGGCAAAGCGCGGTCGCCCTAATTCAGGGTAGGCTCGAGCCTCTCGGTGGGGACGTATATGAGCTATTGATGGGGACACTATGGTCAAGCAAAAATCTCTTTGTGAGATTGTTCCTAGTTTAATTAGTTAAATTTTTCGAAAAATAAATCTTCTCCGTGCTTCGGAACGAACGTTAAGCCACCTAAGCCAATGTCCGGCCTTTGGTGGCTCTACAAATCTGTCTCTTGGAAGGTTAGTTGTCGACTTTTTTGTCGCCATAATTAACTCCGTACAGCGCCCTCATTTTTTGTCTTCTCTTTTTTGTCGCACTTTACGATCCACACGATAATAAGGAAGAGTTAATTATGCAATATCTAATGCTCTATTTTGTTTCTTTTAGAACTTAGAAAAATAAATCCCTTTTAGAGAAGGAAATATAACATTGGCATGTACTACTTTAATTAAGCTGGTGTTCATTAAAAAAAAAATCATTCTTTCGTTTTCTAACCTTTTCCTTAAAATGCGAAATGGACTTAAATTATAAGTGCAGAATTTCTGATAGAGACAGCAAAGAAAACTTAAAATTAGCAACACAAACTGACTAAAAATCTTAAAGCGTAAGTAGCGCCAGAGAATATGTAGCGTTTAAGAAAATGCAAGCGTCAACTCTGTTCAAGAATGAGAATTCATCTTCAAAAGGAAACGCGGGTGGAAAAACCCGTACTATATAATATTATTGACCGAGCGAGCGAAGCGTCTCTGTTTCAGCTTGGCCAAATTTGCTTTTGTATGTCCATCTCTCTGTCCATTTGTTTGTTTCTCAACCGAATCTCGTGAAATTTTGTGAGCAGGTTCGATAAATTAATCAATTTATTGTTGAGTCAGTTTCTTGGAACGTTTAAAAAATGACGGAGTTATGGGGGCTGCCAGCTTACAAGGTCTACTGCTGAGGCTGTTTTCCTCTACAGGTCACATTTGTCAACCAATAAATTGAAATGAAAAATAAAATAAAAAATTAAAAAAGAAATTAAAATAATCAAGGGGTCGGGGATGTTTGTGGGGAAAAAATAAAATAAATATGAAAAGATAACCAGACTCGCGAGGTCTACAGCTCACGGAGCCACTAGTAGTACATTATGAAGATTACCTTTCTCACGTCGGGTCTGCTGCTAGGGCCATTTGCTCAGCATCCAATATGCACGCGCTCAGGAGAATGTATGAGCACCACACGAACACCAATATATTTTTGCATGTTCCACAAGGCAATCATCTGCACTATGCTTTGCCAATGATACCGAGACACCTGGTTCTGGACCCGTTGCGTTTAGTTTGGTTTTTAACTGCATGCTTCTAAATAGTTTGTAGAATAGTTTGTTTTGTTGTTTAGTTAATGCTTCTAAATAGTTAAGGCTACTTCTCCAAACGAGAAAAAAAACAGCGTCTGGCTGGAGAAACCATACTTCTAAAGATAAATTTGCTACTTAAGATATTGTTTATTGTAGTTTGGCATGCACTTTACCTGGGACAGTTACATAATGTTGCCTAGTTTTCTTATAAGTACCTCAAAAAAAATCACAAACCACCAAAAACTTATCGCTCTGGTGTGTCCTGACTCCAGTTTTGTTCAAATTATGATCCATAACTTTTTTTCTATCACCTTATTTTTACTGAAAATCTGTTCGTAAAGTAAACAAATAATGTGGTTTCAATAAATCGAATCAATTTTATGTAAAAACTTATTAGTTTAGCGTCAATACTAAAAGAAAGAAATGTCCGACGCTTTCTATTGATCGATCTGTATCGACATGAAATCGTTTGCCCAACCCTAGTTTGTGCACGCAATGCCTCGCTCCCCTCCGCTAGCTGTCCCCTCAGTTGCGTTTCAACAGCTGTGGGGGATAGTTGTGCGCTGCGTTCCCGCGTTTTCGATGTACGAAGGTAAGAGACTGATCGATCTGGTTTTGGTTTTAAAAATTTTTGACTGCTATGGTCCACTTCTTTAAATAATGAGTAAGTTGGCATGTACACTGATTAGCCTAAAGTGATCGTTATGAAAATGTTAAAATGACATAAAACTATAAAATTTCTAATGTTATTACTTTTCCTAGAATTGATGAAAATGTATATTTTTCTTATTGCTATGGTATTGATCGCTCTGGACAAATTGACTATAGCGATCAGAAATTTCAGAATATTGATTCTTTAAGTATTAATTTCATGTTGTGTGTCAATTTGTAAAAAAAAATACATAAATAACCTCATGACGACAGCGACGATTTTTTTTCTAATAACTGTTACTGGTTAGCAAAAACCATGTTTAACAGGGCAAGTTTTTTTCGCGACTGTTGGTTTTTTAAGTTGATTTCAATTTGGTGTGTTAATTTTTTATAAAGGGAATTTAACAAGAAATCTAGTGTTGGTAAAACATTACAAAGAAATCGTGATAGTTAATAATAAGTTAGTATATTTGGTCTATTAAGCAACTAACTAATATGCAAATGTTGTCTTTTTCGGTTGATTGCAAATGAAATATATAACATGTAACTTAAAACTTAAACCTACCTACTTAAATAAACAAACCACCCCGAATCGTACCCGGCGGGAATGTGCCCATCACGCTGGCGGCATTGCCTCGTTGGATAGCCAGCAAGATGTGCTGAACCAGATACGACTCGGCGCTCCATTTTATCGCAACCGCCGCCCCAGTTCCTTTACAAAGTCTTTGGCTGCAGCACACCAAGAATGGAACAAAATGGTAAGACTGCGTCAAATTTTCATATTTGAGCCGCTTCTGGGAGGCAGCCCACTCCGCAGCCGAGCCTGCCCCACGCGTTGTCCGCGGCAGATGTGACGCCGCAAAGGTGCTGACGCACGTGGTGTCCCAGACAAGGCAACGCCCCTTCTCCCACGGTACCAAAGTAAGCCCATCCGGACGCTTTCCGTCTAGGCGACTAAGACCCGGTGGCTCCAGAGTGCAAGGGATCTCGGCAGACACTAAGGCACGCCGGATAATATCATTGAGCATGTGGTGCCGCGGAAATCTACCCGCACTTTTGCCACAGCTCAAACCATAGTAAGCCTTACCGTCTACCGGCTTACCGCACTTGCAGACATGGGGCTCACAAACTTCGCACCCAAGCCTGAGAGCCACTGCCACCCTTAATGTACCGCCATCCAGAATGGTACCCAAGTTTGGAGAAGGGAACGTGCTTAGCCAGGCTCCAGCTTCATACTCAGTGGCCGCCTTAAGGCGCGCGATGTCTGATCCAGACGCCGACTCCAACAACCCACTGAAAACAGCCTTGCAGACTGGGTCGTCCCATTGGCGCTGCGCCGAAGGGTTGTCTGGGAGGGATGATGAGGGACACAAACGCGACCAAGCAATCGTGGCCTCGCTAGCAAACGGAATATCGATCTGGTCACCTTGAAATTGAAAAATGTTAGCAACCAGACCCATCACTACGTTCGCCGAGGCCAAGAAAGCCGGCACACCCACATCCCGCATCCTCCTGACACCCAATCTTCCGTGACGCACGGGTAAAGAGGCCTGCATGCACCCACTGTGAGTCGTTAAGGTGCACATTAAGGATGCTGCCCAGAGTGTTCCTGAGGTCATCGTCCAAAGTCAAAGTCAAAGTCAAAATAATTTATTTCCATAGGATGTTATTACATCACTTAGATCCGTCATTACATTTTTTTGGGTGAGTTCACTAACACAATGGCGGAATCTGTGGAGAAGAACACCAGCTTTGGCAGAGAAAGACAGCTCCTAAAGAGAGTCAAAGCCACGTGGGGAGGCAACTGCAGCAAGTGTTTCCGCGCCTCGTATAATGTCCGCCTTTTACCCAGCAACGCCTCAGGTACCGCCTCCTGGAGAACTGGGGCCCCCAACAGCTCAAAATCTAGCTGGTCCAGAATTTTGATACCGGGAACAAGGTCTCGGAGTCCGGTACAGCTCGTAAGTGCAACAGCACTACATGGAAAGAGCTCACATTTTGAGCTGTTTACTACCAAGCCCAGCTCCTTCAGCCTTGGTATAAGCGCTGCAAGGTCCCTGACAACGACATCAGGTGGGCCACCAACAGTACCATCATCAAGGTACCACAGATTAGGGGAGCCTCTAAAGAATGTATCAACCTATTGATGGCCAAGCTGAACACAAGAGGTCCCAGAGGGTCACCTTGCTGGGCACCCACCTGAGATGAAATCTTTTGACCGTTGTAAGCCAAACAACTAGACGCAGCGTAACACTGCCACAAGAAGGGATATAATGCAGGGACCCTATCTTTCGCCTCAGCCAGCACTACATCCCTCTCCACAGAATTGAATGCATTCCTGAGGTCCACCTTCAGAATCACATTTCCAGCATTGGCAGGATCAAGAGCAAAAACACGGGTGGCGTGAATTGCTGCTTCACAACCTAAGGGAGTCCCGAAGCCAAGTTGGTGAGGTTGTAAAGTCTTTGCCATTTCGTTCTTAACGGCTCGACAACCCAGCTTTGCCACCAAACGGCGCAAAGAACTACCTACAGCAATTGGTCTAATGCTCCCGTCCTTTTTAATTAATGCACAAAGTGACGCACCATACAGAAAAGGGCAAACCTCGCTTTTAAGCCTGCCTACCAACAGAAAGTTGCAAAGGTTGGTAAGTGAGTTGAGTAAACGTTTCCCGTTGTCCCCAGCTGTAGGTGAGATAAGCTCTTTGAGATGTTGGGGACGTAATCCATCCAAACCTGCTGCAGAGCTGACGGGAAAAGACCCCAGAGCTAACCCCACGTCATCAGAGGTCACCGTAAGATAAGGAGAATTTTCATCAGGCGCTGGCGGAATAGTGTTTGCCCTAGAGGGGGCCGGATGCTTCTCTTGCAGACTCGCCAGTGTATCTGGGGTTGACAAAGCTGAAGTACAGTCAGACGTGAGCAACCTCACCGCGCCTCTCAAATTCCCGTCATGAACCTTTGACTCCACAAGTTTATAAATAGATTGGGATTTTAATGATGTATCTCTTGGTGACAAGTTGCAAATGTTGCAAATGTTGTCTTGGTCAGTATGTTATTTTTTTTATAAAGACATTTAAACAAGAAATTGATATAATTTTTAAGTAAGTTAATTACTGGTCTATTAAGATTTTACATTAAAATTGTTGCTATTTTATTTATGTTTTTAATTTCATGTCCATGTTTAACAGGGTTGTCGGTGACCTTGCTATAACAAGCTAAAACATTTAAAAAGTTCATTTATAGTTATATTAATGATTGATTTCCTATAATTTATTACTTTTTTTCCCATCTGATTGCTCTGGTATCAATTATTGATCGCTCTGGTCACGAAAATTTCTAAAATAAATATCTCATAAAACGTTTGTTGAAAAAGAGGGACAATAAGACAATATACATTTACATGCGGTTTCTTATATGTAAAGCTATATATAACTTATTAATAACTAATAAATAAAAAGCACCAGAGCGATCAGAAGAATAACGTTATTTTGGAGAAGTAGCC
>OX579661.1:3468696-3488772 GCA_951230895.1 Carpatolechia fugitivella
ATCGGACGCGGCGACCCTTACTTGCACGCTAAATTTTAACTTGCAACTTTCTACTAAATTCGCTGTTTACACGCATTAAGTTATTTAAAATTAAGTTAAAATTTAGTTAACTACTTAACAACTTAATACGTGTAAACCAGCCATAAGTCGGCTCTTACGACACCCACGAGAAGAGTAGGGGTTGGTGACAAATGTATTCTACTCCACGCCACGGCACATCTCCACTCTATCTTTATCTATGTTTTTTTTTCGGTTTTAAAGTTCTTTCCGGGCTATTCGTGATAATATGTACGGAGCGTTTGAACTATGAATACTGTTATGCTAAGGTTGGGAATACAATTAATCTTTTTTTTCTTCAATATTGGTGAATATAAAGATGTACGTACAATGTGGTTAATCTTTTTCTTAAATTATGGCGGTACCACAACATTGTGGTTTTAATTTTAAAGCTTCTTACCAGTTCTTACCAGACACTTATTTTGCTGATGACGACGTTTTATTTAAACCGTAACACAAAAATTACTAATTTCTGATAGAATTTCACAATAATATGTCAAGCTTTCTTACTTTAGTCGCTTTTTATAATTTGACAGCTGTCAAACTCGGCTTAAATCAGCACCGGAAATTTAACTATCTGACGTTACATCCTTCACAATATGGACCCGTAAAAATGTCTCGGGTTTTAAGAAGCTACACTCACTTCACTACTTATTTATATTTTGAAGACACATTGAAAGACAAACTAAACACAACATCAATCTGAGTCACACTCGCACCTCGTACGAACAATAAATTGAAGACGTGCTCCTTCCTAATAAACCATCCAGTCATAATCTAGTAGACTAGGTCAGAGTGGTACATTCGGACACATAAGTTGTATAGACAAAAACGGAAATAAACAATTGACGATCATAACAACACAGCTTGATCTACATTATAACTTTTTGTCATACAGAAAATAAGAAATATTTTCGGTTCCCAGTTTTCGGTTTAATTAATTAATTTTATTTATTTATTTATTTATTAACTCACACCTAATTACACAACCATTACAGGATAATCCTAATTCGATTGGGTAGTACAAATATTACAATAAAACTTGTATAAAATAAAAAAGAACTAAACACAACAATATTTATAAAAAATTACAGTGAAGGTATTCTAGACAGGTAAACTAAAGCTACCCGAGTGAATCTCGCCAACGTTTATGTTTGTACAAACTGCAATAGGCTGATTGATTGATATAATTACATTTTAAGTAATGCTGTAATGTAATTTGATTAAACACAACACTTTAATTATTATACGTAGGTAATTTATCCATAGAAGTTTTAAATAAATACATTTTTATCTTTAACAGAAAGATATATTGTAGACATAGACAAGCATTTATTGTACCTTCGTAGGTATTTAATACTCGTATTTTTAGGGGTCATTGATGATTACACTTGGGGCAACTTATCGTCAAGATTAGTCCTGAATTTTAAGTCTGTGTCCATTATTAGAAAATCAGCCGTAGTGTAATAAACCAAAACTATACTTAAATTTGATAAAATTACTACTACTTTTATGTAAATTACTTTTTATCATCAACATAGGTTCATAACAAGACTAAAACATAACACATTCACACAAAATTCGTTTTTTTTTGTTTTTACTAAAACATTCTAGACTAAAGATAGTTACAGTAGCCTCGCGATGCCACTAACATGCTTCGGTGCCTGCAAAACTCACTAACCCACTTAGTGATGGATGGCCAAAGTTGGCCCATGAAGGCCAAAGTTGGGCCACGCTAGGTAAGTTTTTTACTCTGTTTTTTTTCAACTCTGCATCTCTATTAACAAGTTAGATTGGTCTGCAGAGGCGTTGTGAATTTTAACAGATTTTGTTTGGTATAAGGTTGTCGAGCGTTTTACAGTATTTTTTTAATTTAAAGAGTTTTGAGAGGTACCTTTTTCGACCATCTGTCATGAAATCAAATAAAAACCTGAAATAATTAATTTGGAAAAAATAAATAGTCTGTATTTCTTTTGTTTTAAGAGATTAAAGCATCTTTGCAAGGTAGTAAAATAATGCGGCAAGAATTACCTTAAAATATTTAAGATGAATGTGTATTTGACTGTACAGATCAATTGAAGACAGTTGCTCACTTCATGTACTGTACTGCAAACGTGCATTGATTTAGGCATTCGCTCCACTTGGACCACGGAGAATGTACCCTTTGCCCTATTCGTCGTATAGTAATGTACTTACCCACCCAACTAACTGTCACAGTAATTAATTCATTAAAGAAAAGTTAAAGCATGCAAGTTATCCCAACAGTCCGTGTCATACCATCCATCCAGAAAAATGATTTTGTTAAATCTTACTTCGAATAAAGACACTTTTATCTTTTACCTTTATCTTTACTACTTTGATATTCTTTGGTAAGTAGATTAATTAGGTTTCTTGTAGAAATAGAATTAATTTAACCTTCGATATTATAATCTGAATCCATATCTTTTTAATGCAAATTTTGCTCACAGCAGCTCAACTCCATTAGTTACCTCGAGCCTACCATGAACTAAAGCGATTAGGCGTTATAAAATACTAGAAAATTGCCGTCAATAATACTGGCATAACTGAAATAAGATAGAGCAAAAATTCTTTTAGTGTTCGATAGCAGAAGCTAAGAAGTTTGGATTTATAAAATAAAAAAAAGTAGTCCGATATATTGGACGTCTACGACTATGGACTGTGAGCCTCCTCCACTTAAGTGGAGGGTTTTGCCATAATCTCCACGCTTGGCAGGCGGGTTGGAGATCGCAGATTAAAAGGTTACTGTATCAAAGAGCGCTGCTACCCGTTCCCTGTTCAATGTGTAGTCCCTAAGTCGCCTCTTACGACACCCACGGAAAGAGTAGGGGTTGGTGACAAATGTATTCTACTGTGTCCGTCACCACAAGGCTAAATCAATAGGGTTAGTATAAGTATAATAATTATAAACGTAAATAAACTAGACTAATACGAGTGATGACTTTAAATGCGCCAGCATCTTTCTTCCTTTCGTGAGGCAAATATTCTCTACCACAACATTCGCACATTTTAAAATTTAATGCTCTAAAGGTCACGGTACAGTAAGTGCTAGAGATCTCGCAAAGAAGCAACAGGTTAATTTTGAGTTCACGAGAATTGCATTTTACTTTCCAGCAACCTTTTAAAAAGTACTTTAGTTGCAAGATTGCTTGAGCTTGCACTTGCCCACCTAACAATTATATTCGTTCAATTTGAATTTACTTAGGAAAGGGTGATAAAAAGTATATGAGCTATCATTAAGTTTCACTTAACGTCGCTATTAAGTATTGTAAAGTACGTTTATACAGACATTGTAGTTCACCCCATGTAGTAAGTAAAAAAAATCTTAAAAAAATATCCTCGAAATCCCTTTACAAACAATGCACCCCTCACTCCAACGTCTATTTTAGTGGCTCTGTGAGCTGTAGACCTCGCGAGTCTGTATATCTTTTTAAATTTATTTTTATTTTTTCTCCACAAACATCCCCGACCCCTTGAAATACATGTATTTACTTATCTCTAATATTTATATTTATTTTATCTTTTCTTATTTATTTACTAATTTTATTTTATTTTATTATTATTTGCCGAGCCGTTGATGATGATGATTATTTTTATTGTATTTTTTTATATTGGTTGAGAAATGTGACCTGTAGAGAAAAACAGCCTCAGCGGTAGACCTTGTAAGCTGGCAGTTCCATAACTCCGTCATTAAAACAAAATATAAAACCAGACTCAACAAAAAAAAATCGATTAATTTATCGAACCTTCTCCCAAAATTTCACGAGAATCGGTTGAGGAACGTGACCTGGTTGAACAAACATATAGACATACAAAAGCAAATTTGGCCAAGCTGAAACGGAGACGCATCTCTCGCTTCGCTCGCTCGGTCATTTAATTCTGTGACAACGTATTAAAGTTGCAAATTGCTCATCATCAGAACAATGAGTTAGCAACAGGTTATCTGACTTGAGTAAAGAGCTCAAAGTCGGCGTGAATTCTTCGCAAATTGCATTTTTCCCGGCCGGGTAATCCTGCTACGCGGGAGCTTAACTTGATAGAACGTCTAGTCGCGTTAATTTAAAGATAAGTGGTCTTTGTTACTTTTTAGAAGGATTTTAAAGAGAATGAAGTATTTTTCTAACTAGAAATGTAACTCTCTGTAAAAGGTACGATTGCTCGACTGGCCAGATCTACATAGGCCCCCCACCTTCAAGAACAAGAATGACTATTTAAATTTGAATTTACAAAACCAAAGCTGTAGTCGAAGAATAACAATAAATCTAGTTAAGCTCAAAACAACTAAAAACATGCATTGTATGAGCGTGTAATATTATGCGTGCGATGGTGAGAAGGGATGTATGTGTGCTGGTGTGCGGGGTGTGTGTATGTAAGTGTGTGTGTGTGTGTGAGTGTTTTACAGTGAGAGTTATGTATAAATGAATTTTTACCTACTACAGAAGTATTATAAGATAATATGCAGCAAATCTTAAGTGAGACGTTAGTCAAGCTCCTGCAACCACGATAAAACCCAAGAACTTTGTTGACTTTATCATATAAGAATCCAACTAGAAAACAGTATAATTTATGTGCAAACTTAGTCTTAAATAAACTGGGAGAGCACACAAGATCATTACGACGTTATGCAGTTATTAAATTAACATCAAAATAGTATGAATATTATTTAGGAACAAAACGAGATATAAAAGGAAAAACTGTCTGCAACACTGACAGACGGATCAATCAGTCAATCTTTATTATAAAACAGTACAGCTATGTTCGAAATTGAAATTGTGGAACTTATAGAGCTGAAACTGCCCGTTTAGAAACATACTCGTAATCATCATCAACAGCTCATATACTTCCCCACAACCATTGAATTTCTTCGCAGGAGTGTGCAAGTTTCATCACGATGTTTTCCTTTACCGTAAGAGCGTCGAATAAAAATACACATGAATTTGAAATTCGAAAACTCATTAGTACTTGGAGGGGACCGAACCCGCGTCTCCTGGACGGGAGGCAGCAGCCCTAGCCACTAGAACACCGACGCTCTATACTCGTAATACTTATTTTAAACTATAGGTTGGTCTTATAATGCAGGAACACACTATAAAGGAACTTTTGGAGCAGCTTTGAGTAATTTCCGAGCTTTCTCGCGTCGTAAGATAAACCTACAGTAAAGTCTAATTATTAGTAGCTTGAAAACTGGGGAATAATTTCCAAAAAACCCTTTTTAACAATTTTCTGGGTCATAAGCTGAAAATCATCGATATCTGCTCTCCTGAGTATGTATCGACGCTGAGCTACGACCTTCTTGCACTGCTGCAGCACACATGCATAACCTGGTGTATCAGGTTATGTTATGATATTCATATTAAATACTAGTTTTAATTTTGTTATGTATGTGTCTGCAGTATCAAATAAACGCTTTATCTATCTATCTATCTAAGCATACAGTTAAAATATAAAGTTTCTAGACCCAGTAAAAGAGGAGAAAAGGGGTTGAAAATAAAAACCAAGCGGATGATGTTGCGGGTTGAAAGCTAGTCATTATAAAATCCTAGACATTCAAATGCTATTAGAGGAGCTGCAGCTTCATTAACAATTTAATTAACTCTGCAAGGGATTAACCGACTGTCTTTATGAGTCTTCAAGAATTTTTTATGCGGTTCTTTGAGGTACTCACTCACTCTCTCTTTTTTGTACACGTCTTACATTCCAGGTTTAGAAAATTGAAGTTTCCGTAACAGTTTACAAAGGTAACGGCAGTGCATTTGAAATATTTTATTAATCAATATTTTCGCGCTACATTCGAAACATTCCTATTTTGAAAAATGTGACTAGTTTTGTTTGCTATAGTATTTACTGTTGGGCCAGTGTAGAGCTGGTAAAAAAATCTGGTCTGGTCTGGTCTGGTCTGTTTAAGTGGAGTGGCCTCTGCCCACCCCTCCGGGAAAGAGTCGTGATTTTAAGTATCTATTATATATTCTTTATTGTACACAATTTCAATATATTAAAAATTTACATTGCATAGGCGAGCTTATCTCTACAAAGAGATCTCTTCCAGCCAACCTATTCATGTAGTAAGAGAGAAGAATAATTTAAAAGTAGACAAAAAGTGCGCTAAGTATAATGTAAATAAATAGACCTACTTGAATATAAATATTATATAACAATACATAATATACATGTATAACAAAATCCAAACATACAAATACATACATACATACACATATATACATACTTATAAAATCTAATCTATAGTATTAGAGTTGATAAAACTATAATAATATTCCATATGTGCGATCTTAAATATTTACACAGCCACTTGATGATTCACATCGCGTTCTTTATTACTTTTGTATTTTTGAGAGATTTTATATTTTTGCGCTTGCGCTGTATTTTATGAGAAGATTATACCGGATATTTATTTCACAGGAAGATTACATAAAAATACTGTGAGCACACCAAACAATACCGTTCTATTGTAAATATTGTGCTTCCTGGGGGCCGTTTCACGAAGCTACAAGTTACAAATTACAAGTACAATTCGACGTACATTGCGTAGACGATTAAATAAAACGATAAGGGCTTAAAGTTTAGGCGAATTGGCTACGCAATGTAAATAAAATTGTAACTTGTTACTAGTAACTTGTTGCTTCGTGAAACGGGGCCCTGTTCTTTGAGTGCCAGCAAGATATAATAAGCAGCCTGCTCACCTCACCTGCTCTTACTGTGCAGAAAGTTCATTGCGAAGTCCGGCAAAGTCAAAGTCAAAGTCAAAATAATTTATTTCCATAGGATGTTATTACATCACTTAGATCCGTCATTACATTTTTTTTGGGTGAGTTCACTAACACAATGGCGGAATCTGTGGAGAAGAGCTCACCGAAGAAACTCCACAGTCGTCGCATCTTTTGCGTTTCCTTTTTTAAATAAAATATTGTCAATTACAAAATTAATGCTTATTACATATCGAAAAAGCCTGCTACTCAAACAATCTATTCCCATGGACACCTATCTTCTAAGTAATCAGATATCCTATAGTAACCTTTTTTATACAATTTCTGTTTTATAATTATTTTAAACTTGTCTAAAGGCAAGTTTTTAATATCAGTAGGGACCTTATTGTAATAGCGTATACAATTGCCTTTAAAAGAATTACTAATTTTATGTAGTCGGCTGACATAAGCAACCAACTTGTCTTTATTTCTAGTATTAAAATTGTGTATATCACTGTGCTTCTGAAAATGACTTATATTTCGTTTTATATACACAAGATTGTCATAGATATATTGAGACACAAATGTCAGAATATTGATTTCTTTAAATTTTTCCCTCAGTGACACTCTAGGCCCTAATCTATAAATTGCACGAACAGCCCGTTTCTGCAAAATAAATATACTATTAGCATTCGCAGCGTGACCCCACAATAAAATACCATAGGTCATTAGACTATGAAAGTAACTGAAGTAGACTAGTCTAGCGGTGTCTACGTCGGTAAGGGCTCTAATTTTTTTAACCGGCTACATTGGCCTCGACTCGGGATGTCACGCTCTAATCCTTAATTTAAGTTAGTCCGTCCTTTTTACCTTTTAACGATTGAAAAGGAACAGGAGATGGCCATCCTAATATTAGAGCTGTCAAACATCGAATTTGAACCTCATGGCCGTGTCAATTGCACAATTTTAGAGAGCACTTAAAACATGCGACTTAAATATCTCTTAAACTGACAGCTATGCCCTTTAGGTTATCATTCGTTCAAATGAATATCATTCGTTCATCGCCTCTCTTTCATTGGTCATAAAAACGAAAAGGATAGCTGGATTTTAAAATTAGAATTAGAGCATGACATCCCGAATCGAGGCCATTATATGCCATCTTCTGGGATTTTTCTTCCTGGGCATGTCATAAGTCGACTTATAAGTAGTTTCTTTTTTATTCTAAAAGAAGGTGTTTTTGAACCGGCGGCGGCGTCAAGGAAGAGGAGGTTCTGAATTCGTCGGAATAATATTGTACTTTTTAGTATGCTCAGCTTTTAAGATCGTCTGCCAGCTTTTTTCTTTCTGAATATCATGAATAAAACACCAGAAATGTTGGTGATGTCGTTGTTCGATTTTAATGGTTTTTGAATGGAAACGCGAGTGTCTTCAGTCAGGGTTCAACCAATTTGGCCAAGATCGGTGATGGAAGTCACCCAAACTAAAAGCATCTGTATATATTGTAAGCGAATAAAGCTTATTTTTGAATAGAATAGAATGGCTTATTTGCTTCAAACGTGGTATAAACAGGTCTTAAAAGTATGTTGATACAAAGGTCGGTCATGTTTGCAAAACAATATCAATAAATTTGTCAAGTTATATTAATTTAAATTAAATTAAATTTCATGGGTATCTCAATACCCGGGAGATTTCGCGTTATATTAGTCACCTTATATCAAAGTCAGTTGGTTTATATTCTCCCAAAGCTATTTAATTCCGGCCAGCAGTTGCACTGAGTTGTAAATAACCTCTCCTAAGCGGTTGCCTGTCGCCACGGGTTGTTTATTTGGCTAATATTTTCCGTCAGGAGGTTACAAAGGATGAGTTTGAGTTTAAAAGTGGGTAGAGCAAATTTTACGGTGTCTGAGCTCGGGACCAATATAAAAGCTGCATGTCCAAAAGAAGACCTTATTTAACAAGTTCTGAATTTATTTTGTGTTTGTCCAAAAAATGTCTTTCTGATTAATAGTGTAATATATAAATCGTAAATAAAATTAAAATCTGGCGATAAATCAATTGTAGCAGCCTTGATCAGAAACAATATTATTATAATAAAAAAACATAAAATATCTAAGTTTCCTTTGAGATAGTAGGTAAATATCATGCGGAAAATTCTAACTTGAAAATATTCTTTATTGCTAACCAAATAAGCACTGTATAAATATAGTAATCACGTATACACTGTGTATTAAGTGCATAAGTTGTACTTATAACTTACTTGTACTACTTTATCAGACTGATTTATTTAGCTAATATATCTGTCTGCTTTCTGAAAGGGCGTCTGCTGAAGCGAAGAACACTGTTATATAGCTAGGCGTCACTGAAGGCCAGATAACAAAGTGTCCAGGAAAATAATTTCTCGGAAGAGTTATTAGGTGCATTTGTTATTCTGCTTAAAAATTTAAACAATTAAAGAGACAGGTAGACTATGGTAAGAAATGGAATGCTTGTTTGTTTTGAAATATTAAGGTTTTCATTTTTTTTCCAATACAGGAGAATATAACAGGTAATTTAAAGGTTGTGTGTGAAGTTGTCTACCCACATTGGGCCAGCTTGGTCGACTAAGGCTCGATCGCCCTAGTGATTTTATTTATTTTGTGCCAGGACGCGGTCTTATATTATTTAGAAATATGTCGAAACATAATTCGAACATAAAATCTACAATCTAATACTCTTCTGAGAAAAAACATACCTGCTTCATGTTTGATTCTCTTTCATCTCAGGGCATGTATTGTTTGTCCTAAGAAACAACTTGCTTTGTTTTATTATTTTCTTGCTTTATTTCCATGTTGTTTCGATATTTTAGCTAAGACAGGCCCAGTAAAAAAAGAGCATTTTCAAAAATCATTATTGATAGGTCGATGTTTGAAGAGAGGTATTATTAGTATTATTACACAAACATGAATAATATTCTGGAAATTTTTCTCCGCGATTTATTCCTATTCGGGAGACGCGGCGCGGGTTCAATCCTCACTACGTACCATTTTGTTTTCGAATTTAGAATTCATATGTACGTTTATTCGAAAATCAAAATCATAAAAAGCTTACGGTGAAGAAAACCAGATCTGTGAAGAAATTTAAAGGTTGTGTGCGATGTTGTCTACCCACATTGGGCCAGTGTGGTCGAATAAGGCCTGGTCACCCTAGTGCAGGGTAGGCTCGAGCCCCGTGGTGCGGATGTATCAATTGTATGTGAATTTGGGCCTTTGTACATCAACTCGTTTAGACTTGTCCCATTGGTTTTTTTTTTTGACGGACCTAATCACTATTTATACCAGAGTGGTAATATAGTGGGCGCGGACTTGCGGGGGAGCAGAAGGCTCGTACCCCTTAGGAAACTTCCCATTGGTTGTCTTAAGTGATGTAGTTACACACAATGATGTAGCAAGTAGCATTCAAGTTTCTTGTTGCCATGCGCCGGTGTCATGTGTCTGGCTATGGACCCATTTATACACGCTTCTTGTGTTTTACAAACATAAACTATATTATGATTAACATACTTGCAGTATAAACAGAACTATTCAGTCCCCCGCCTTATTCTTCCGCTAACTTCGGACAAATGCGAACGCAGCCACAGAACTGCGAAATTATACAAATGGCTGAAATTGTTTCCTAAAACTACCAAGACCGTTCGCAGACCATAAAACATTACGCACGTTTGGGTGTTATATACGAGCATAGTTGGCAACATACTTGTAGATAACGGAAAATCCTTATCTAGGGGCATTACAGCACAGATCGAAGATATACTATTCAGGGCGTCCCACGACTGTGCCACTTGAAAGGAAACTTGAAAGGGAATTGTTCTGAATGAAGTCTTCACTTTGGTTTTAAAAACAATTCTAATGTGGGTAGGATTGAAAAAAATGCCTGCGTGGTCAGGAATCGAACCCGACAAGAAAAACATGTTTTATGATAATAAATCGTCACGATTCTATTATTTATTATTATAAAAATACAGAATGGATTTTTTTCTGGTACGACGGGTTCGATTCTCGGTTCAGGGTGGTTTCCTTTTAATCCTTGAATATGATTCCAATTATTTTTAAACTCAAAGTAAAGTCTTCTTTCATTAAAGTGTCGGCTCCTTTGCCGGTCTATAATACTGACACCAGGGTTTGTGAGGTCGGTTGTTGGCCTTACAACCCACACGATGATGATCTATGTCAATAAAGCATATTTGTATTGTATTAAAGTGCCGTGTGGTGACGGCAGAGTAGAATACATTTGTCACCAACCCCTACTCATCCCGTGGGTGTCGTAAGAGGCGACTTAGGGACTACACATTGAACAGGGAACGGCCAGCAGCGCTCTCTGATACAGTAACCTTTTAGTCTGCGATCTCCAACCCGCCTGCCAAGCGTGGAGATTATGGCAAAACCCTCCAACTTAAGTGGAGGAGGCTCATAGTCCAGCAGTGGTCTGTAACGGGCTGTTGATGAAAGTGTCCTGTCTACAAAGGTTTCCCTTCGTGGAACATCCTGTATAGAATGTTTTAAGTAGCTGGTGACCTCTCGTCGTTTGCAATTTGTATCGAATAAAAAAAAAAAAAAAAAAAAAAAAAAAAAAAAAATTATAAATAATATTTCTATTTATGATTGTAAAAAACTGCCTCTCTTTCATTCCTCCTTCTCTTTCATTCCAGGACTGAACAAAAACTTTTAAATCCAGTTAGAATAAGTTTGAATATCAATTTGATATGAAAAGTTCAGCACTCATAGGCCGGAACAATGTGGATGAGAATACTAAGCAGCTTCGGATAAAAGTTTACGAGTATTTGAGAATTCTGATTGAAATTTTAAAATATTTGTTGTATTTTTGTGTGAAGGGAGATTGCTCAGTAAATTTTTTTTTTTTTTTTTTATTTGTAAATTTTTTTAATGTACTTTTCTTTTTTTTATTAATAAAATAACGAATTTAATGTTATTTCTACTCTAAACAGATTTATATTTTACTACATAAAGATATCAATCAGCTTGTTTTTTTTTACATAATGAACTCTTCCGCACCAACTATTCGCCTTTAAAAGCTCGTTCTAAAAGAAGTAGCTAAAAAGATTGATGATATTTTTACTTCCCAAGTGAAGAAAGGAAACCGTTACAGCATCAGCTGGCTAATGGACGAGGGTCTGTCTTAATTGTTCCGAGTCGCAATAAAGTAACGTTTAATTGGACTCTACTGTGTTACAAATCTACCTATAAATAGAAGAATTTAACTGTTTTCGCGCGTGCTTTGGAAAAAGAATTCGTCGTTTTAGCTGCCAGCGCTGGAACTGGAGTATTGGTAACAGCTTGTGCCAATATAGGCGTTTTTTAAAACAAAAACGTTCAAATGAAAACGGAGCATTAAAACAGCTTTGATATATTTTATGAGACGTAGTATATCAAATATTTTTTTATAGTACAATTTGCTTATTCAACAAAAATTTCAATTTTTTCAAGGCATATTTTTTTATGTAATTATGTTCACCGAAGACTTATGATAATCATGATATTCGCTAAGCGATTATTCTTCACTACATTTCCGCTTTTAATTTATTTTTATAAAAATGGCACACACAGCATTTTGAATCAGGTAGTTAAATTCATAGTTAGTTACCACATTTTGCCTACGAACATGTGTAAATATATTTATTTAATCCTTATACACGATCATAGGGCACTAACTCCTAAAATACAGGGTAACACCTACTTTAGGTACTTAGAGTCGACTTTAATATAATATAAAGTGTATTGTAAGTTTTCTTCTTTGAACCTTTTTGTCTAAATAAACTTTTTTATTATTATTCTTCTTCTTTTCTCCTCACTCATTGGGAGGTGTAGTGTAAAGAGCACTGCTTGTGCCGTTTTTGTGGTAACGTTTTTGGTGCTCTTGTTTGTTGCTAAGCAACGGTTGTGGATTGGTTTTTTGGAGTTGTACTAAGTTTTCCACATATGTTTTCATTAATATATTTTTAGACCTTTTAAACGTTGTTTTGATCCTGTATCCACGCCATAACACTTTGGTCATTTCTTTCAAAGTTAATATGTAGTTATTATTATTACGAGTATGTTAATCATACGTCATTTAAGGTTTTATTTTTTATCTGAAAGCGATTAAGCATACCCCTTAAAATTAATACATAGTCAAATTAAATACAACATATAGTCCAAAATGTCAAAATACACCAATCAAGGAGTCACATAAAACTACCGCCCTGGAACGTCCCAGGTGCAAAGGCTCCCATCACACTTGCAGCGTTACCACGCTGAATAGCAATGGACAACCTTTGAACCAGGAACGAACCAGCGTGGGGGTCATCACCTCTCTCCCTAAGGTGACGGCCAACCTCTGCTATAAAATTCTTGGCCTCTCCAACCGCTCCAACTCCTTGTATTTTATTCGCTTCTTTTGTGCCGCGAACTCGGCCGCCGCCGCTCCAACTAAGCCCACAGTTCTACTAAGGTGCGAGGCGGCGAATGTGTTTACACAGGTCGCATCCCAAAACAGCCATTTAGTTATAAATTTTATGTCTTTATTGTAGACATAAAGGAGACATTAGCTATCCCATTCACAAACAAAAAATATGCAGCAGTTTGCAGGTTTTGTTTGCAAACAGCACTTAACCAATCAAGCTGGAACTGTCTAACTTAAAAGTGCTGAGTTGTCACTTAAGAGAACAAGATAAGATGTTATCTATTACCTTCTTTACTTAACTAGGTCAAACTTTCGTCTTTAAAGTATTTCTTTTGTGTCTTACCTACTCAAAGCTCTTACCCCAGAATCTCCAAAACAGAAATCATCGATTTTAAATAATATTGACTCAAGAATACATGTGTGATTTATGAGATAGGTACACGTTTTTAAATAGTGTAGATGTAAAAGAGTTCTAGCCAGATACATTTTATTTTTCGTAAGGACAAAAAATAAATTTAACAAGAAATGATGTTGTAAAACTAAAACAACTTTTTTTTTGCGAGCAATCGAGTGAATTCAGGTGAAGTTTATGAAGGCTGAAAAGGTATTTTTTTTACAAAGAAAATAATTCGGTAGTACCGATTTCAGGACCGGCGATGGGCTGTGAATAATTTAGAGGTAAGACGGGATGGTAAACAACCTGAGAACTCCGTAATTTGAGAAGAGGGGGGAGGGGGGGGGAGAGACTTTCTTAACACTCTTTTTTTAGGGTTCAGTACAAGAAAGGACAGAAACCAAAATGTTTGACCTCTGGGCTTCAATATGAACATAAAAATATTAACTGTTTGTCTGTAATAAGGATATCACACAAATGTTGGAATTTTAGTATCAAAGTTCTTATTACTTTCGTCAGAATGTATTTGGCAACACCACTTTTGGCGTTATCAATCGATTGATAGTCTTACAAAAAAATATTTTTTACATTTATTTTGATACCTCCCACATAGGCGGCTAAATTCATTATAAATTATTTCAAAATGTTTCGTGTTTTTTTCTTTGATGTGGCTGTTCAAGGCTAAGCCCATTTTGGTTTGCTTCTTCACGTATTAAAAGTATAATTTGTTATGCGAAGGGTATTTAAAGTTTTACAAAAAATCACATCAAATTTCACACTAATATTATAAATGTGAAAATACCTATATATTTGGATGTTTACATGTCAAGATGTTTGGATGTTTGTTCCCCTTTCACGCCTTAACTACTGAACGGATTTGGATGAAATTTGGAATGGAGATAGTTTGTACCCTGGATTTACACAAGGGATGCTTTTTACGGGGCAAAGTTTTTTTCCCACGAATAAATCTTACATAACGCAAGCCCAGCCGCGGGCGAACAGCTAGTATGTTATAAAACACATGCGTACGATTGCACAATTCGTCTTTTTTGGTAATCATTATGCTGCCAATAGAGTTCACTCTTAAACTTCCAAAAGAGTAATTCAATAATTCCACGTTTTATATTAAAAAAAATGTATGGTAATTTGTTTTTGACGTTATTGGCTTCCGTGCGGAACTTCAAAAGCAGAACACAAAGAACCTCCGATTGGCAGTGGTTCCTTCGACAGTAAATTTCATAAAGTGTTTCTTAATAATTGATGTTTGAGCTTCAAAACATGCGGCTTGTTTTGGTATTTTTTGCGTTTAAGAAAATACAAAATAATTTTAGAGCAAATGCTTGATGTCACTGAAGAGACAAATAAATATAGATTCATCTATTCCCAGTGGTTACTGCAAGGGGGGGCCGTTGGGATTTTTGTTCCTGCTCTTGTTTTTTAAGTTTCTGCTCATAACTATAAAGACTTTAGAATCAAAATAGTTCATGAAATGCACTTCGTTCATTCACTCCATCTCCCCGGTGTACGATTAGCGGTATTCCATGGAAGGCTGGACAGTGTGTGATCAATCACTCACTCTTCGACATACGAATGATAGACCAGCTGACTGTGAGCTATTCATCAATCACCAGACACTGCTTAGTTTTTTATCTAGATTAAAATTGTTTTTTATCTAGATTAGAATGGGGCTAGTCGATGCCAATGTGGACAGACATTGGGAGTGTTTTTTTATAATTTTATTATTTTCCCGTTGTCTACATTAACGTGGACTAGCGACAGCGGGAACAAACGGAATAAATATGCCAGCAATTTTTCATCCTGTAAATTTTAATAGCCAAACAAGCATTTAACCGGAAGAAATACCTTGTTAAATAAAAAAAATACTTCACTAAAAATTTGAAAAAGCTTTGTCAAATCATATATTTGCACTCTATGGGGGAGAAATATGGACAATGATGAAAAGAAACAGAGAGAGGCTGGGAGAGGGAGACAAGGTGGACCGACGATCTGATGAAGGCTCGGAGAAAGGTGAAGGTCGCGGGAAGCCGCTGGATGCAAGCAGCGCAGGACCAGGCGTTGTGGAGATCCTTGGGAGAGGCCTTTGTCCAGCAGTGGACGTATTTCGGATGAGATAACGATGATGATGATTAATGCTATCACCAGCAATCTTCAGAGGTGTCATCATCAACATCATCAACGGCCCGTTACAGTCCACTGCTGGACTATGAGCCTCCTCCACTTAAGTGTTTGATTTTGCCATAATCTCCACTCTTGGCAGGCGGGTTGGAGATCGCAGATTAAAAGGTTACTGTATCAGAGAGCGCTGCTGCCCATTCCCTGTTCAACGTGTAGTCCCTAAGTTGCCTCTTACGACACCCACGGGAAGAGTAGGGGTTGGTGACTAATGTATTCTACTCTGCCGTCACCACACGGCGTGTAATGATCTTCAGTGGTGTAATGACTAAAATTAAAACTGCATTTGTTATTTCTTTAGAATCCATTTATGAACAACACCAATCCACACGTTTCATCGTGGTCGAGTAACGTGTTCTGGGTAGGCTCGAGCCGGGTATGTGAGCTGATAACAATCAACACTATTGGAAGGCAAGACCAAGTACTTTTAATGTATTAGATTATGGTTAGGTAATTCATGCATTATAGAAATGCGAGTCATATGGCATATAAGTGCGTGAGAAAGCTCAATTTATCCATTGTTATTTTACTAAAGGGTTGAAATATGCTTCAAAGGCACGCAGAGCACAGGTAAAAATTTTGGGTTACCGTCATAGATAGGTTTCAATTTGTGAAATTTTAATAGTTTTAAACTCTACGAGTGTTCGGTTCATGTAGAAACTGAACAACTTTCCCTAAGGAACATATTCCTTTTCGTACGGAACCGCGCGGTTAGCTGATCAATTTACCACGGGAGATGCATTTTTTTTCATCTGACAATGTATATTAGGGAAAGTTGTTCACTGGTCTGGATACTCTCCCTAAGGAATAAAAATAAGTTAAATTTCACGGTGTATAAGTTTTTTTTTTATTGTAAGCTGTTACGAAACCCTAAACTAAAAAACCTTTGGAACAGCGAGGTAACTGCGATCATCCGTTAGGCCAATGGAACGTGCCTGGAATCTGAAAGCTATGGGAAGCTTTATTTTAAATAAATAATTTAACGAAACAGCTTTTCTTATTAGTATTCAGGTACTACTAAAAGGATTCCGGGAATTTCAAGTCTGTTACATTATTTGACCAATGTAATGGAGTCTACTCCAGGCTCTAGCCTATTGTAGAATACTACTAAAAAGTCCGAGTAGGGGAGCGTGGGGCTTGTTGTAACAGGGGTAAGTAGTAACAGACCTTTTTCATTAGGAATTTAAACTTTATTCCCGATTTTTTTTTACCTAATTTTACAATTATAATGCGCCTAGCCGCTTTATCACAGCCATTGTCCCGCCAGGTGACGCAGTGAGTGGGTGAGTGCATTTTGGATAGCTTTACTATTTTTGAGTAATAAGAGATTTCTGTATTTTATTTGATGCTAAAATATGACTATTTATGATGTTGTGTAACAGTTTTCGAGATCACTAAGTTGATTTAATAGTTATCGTGATAAATATTAAGAACTATACCTAGGGGCTAGTTGTAACAAAATCTTGGGGTTTGTTGTAACATGTTAATATGTAAGGTAATTACGAGACTTAATTTAGAGGTTTATAATTTAATTTACTGTGATTTTAAAGTGCCATGTTGATACATAAGTACCTATAGTAGTATATAAGTACAAAACAAGATAAATTGTTAAAACTTAAATCTTTAATTTGTTGATTATATAAAAAGTATGTTTCAGTTAATTTTTTAATAAAAAATATATATTATAGAAATACCTAGTTAACCTTTGTTGTAAACAAAGTAAAATGATTCAAGATGTGAAAACATTAAATGATTGAAGGTGTCACATTTTTGTTTTTTTATTGTTGTTACTACTTGCCCCAATAGATGTTACAACAAACTCTAAGCACGGGGTAGGTTGTAACACTTTCCTTTTTTTAATAAAAAAATAATTGTGAAAGAGTTACCTGTAGATTTGATATTTTTTCGATTTGACTTAATAGAAGAATAGTTAGAGTATCAATCAAAGTTTAGTTACGCTAAGACACATCAAGATATATCATTATTTTTCAAAATTGTTACAACAAGCCCCTCGCTCCCCTACCTCAGAGGAAAAAAAAGACGATCGCTTCGCTCCCTCGAGGCGACGTGCGTCAGAAATCTTTGAGTAATACTTAATTAATGTCATATTAAATGATGATGATGAGAGATCTTATGTACAGAAAAAAAACGTTTTACATCACTTTCAAGTTAATAAAAAAAAATCGATCAATATGTGTGTTTCGGCGAGCCGGAGTCGTTATGCACTGGGTGCCCGAGGACGGTACGTAATAGACGTTGGGGCAGACCCAAAAAGAGATAGCGTGACGACTTGGATGCCTTTTGCGGAGACTGGCCGGAACATGCGCAGGACAGAGAGCAGCGGTGGAAAAAAATCGGGGGAGGCCTTCGCCCAGCAGTGGGATCGCGTAGGTTAGTAAAAAAAATGTGTGTTTTAAATTTTGTCATGTTTCCGTTTTACAAAGCAAACTCTTTTTCTAACATATTAAAAATATTATTGCAAGCTACCACCAAGTTATTTACAGATCTATCAATTCCAACAAAGCACGTAGCACTAATCCCATACTATTTTAGATTTTAGACCCTACACTGGGCAACGATTACAAAGTGTCCAGTATAAGCTGAAATATACCACCATGGAAAATACTTGAATCTAAAGACCAGCGTATATTGGATTTATAGGTCGTCTTGCTGTTAAACGTATAATAGAAGCAGTTTCCGATACTAGTTTATCCTTTTATGCAAATAGGGATGAACATAGGTTCTCGTGTTTTCTATTTAAAGACGTAGAGTGGAATAAAATAGGTTTATCTATCTATCCGTGCCGTGTGGTGACGGCAAAGTAGAATACATTTGTCACCAACCCCTACTCTTCCCGTGGGTGTCGTAAGAGGCGACTTAGGGACTACACATTGAACAGGGAACGGGCAGCAGCGCTCTCTGATACAGTAACCTTTTAATCTGCGATCTCCAACCCGCCTGCCAAGCGTGGAGATTATGGCAAAACCCTTCAAGTGGAGGAGGCTCATAGTCCAGCAGTGGACTGTAACGGGCCGTTGATGTTGATGTTGATGATCTATCTATCTGTGTGGAGGCAATGTGGGGACATCTCGTAATATTATAGGTTGTAAACGATTTTTTACTGGGAAAAGTCTTATTCCTACGGGAAAATCTTACATAACGCGAACGTAGCCGCGGGTGAACAGCTAGTTATTATCTAAAATCGACGTATCTCCCTAATCCAATAATTTTGTGTGCGTCTCTCTGTGAGCGAGTTAGTCATCATCAACAGCCCATATACGTCCCCACCGAGGGGTTCGAGCCTACCCTGAATTGGGGCGATTAGGCCTTAGTCGACCAGTGCGGATTGGTCCACTTCACAACCTTTGAATTTCTTCACAGGAGTGTGCAGGTTTCATCACGATGTTTTCCTTCACCGTAAGCGTCGAATAAACATACATATGAATTTGAAATTCGAAAACACATTGGTATGTGGTGGGGATCGAACTAGACCACCGACGCTCTTAACCGAGTTATAAGTAAATAATAATACATTGTTATACGAGGGGTGAAAGTAACTTATTTAAACCCCGTCTTAACAGTTCGAGGCCCTAAATAAGTCTTTAACCTGAGGTAAACACTGTGCTTTTCATTACGAATACAAGAAAAGTAAAAATAAAAACACAAATTAGTTAAAGAAAAAATTAGTGACTTCCATATCCGAATAAGATGAACTCATAGTAAACAAAACCCTACAGCTCGAGAAACAAATGAAAATCGGATTGTTGCTTACCCGCCAAATTTTTTTTGTGGCCGTAGTGTGAAATTAGAACTAGTTTTTTTTTAATAATTTGACAGCTGTCAGTTGATAACGACTCTCCTTCGGGCCGAAAAGTATTACCTTCAACCCGGTCCTCAGGCAACTTCATACCTACTTTCCGAGTATGAGTAATGAAATAGTACATTGTTATACGAAGGGTGAAAGTAACTTATTTAGCGCCGAGACGGGGTTTGGGACCTGAGCGTAGCGAGGGCCCTAATAGTTCGAGGCACCAAATAAGTCTTTGACCAGAGGTAAACACTGTGCTTTTCATTACGAATACAAGGAAAGTAAAAATAAAAATACGAATTAGCTAAAGAAAAAATGGAAGTGATTCTCCCTCCGGGCTGAAAAGTATTACTTTCAATCCGCTCCTCAGGCAACTTCCGAACTACTTTCAGGGTATGAGTAATGAAAAGTTTATTATTTTATGTGTGTTACCTATGGATATGCCCTTGAAAAGATTAGTAACAATTTAA